>CM076582.1:772818587-773253139 GCA_034641835.2 Pinus albicaulis
ATTTTTATTAAAATAAATAAAATTATATAAGAATCCTAATTATAAACTCTAAACATTTGATTTTTTCTATTATTTTCATTTTTTTATAATTATTTGAAATATTTGAGTCAAACTAGCCGTTATTTTACAAAGGGCTAGTGAGAGCTTTACTTTCTATTTAAAGGGGTTTCTTGATCAGATTTTTCATCTTGTCCTGATGATGAACCACAGTGGCTAGTTCGAAACGCGTCGACCAAATTTATTTAGATGTGATTTTTACCGAAAGATTTTTTTCACAATTTAAATTTAATTTATTTTTTAAAATTTATTTGTTTTTTTAATATATATTTTTTTAAATTTAATATTTTTATTGTATTTTATTTTTCATTTTTTATTTTTAATTAATTCTTCATTTTTTTACTTTTAATTTAAATAATGTATTTTTTTTTTTAAAAAAATTTTAAGTTTTAAATTTATTAAAATTTAATATATTTCTTTAAATTTATTTATTTTTTAAATTTTTTTTAATTTAATAAACATTTTCTTTTTCTTTTTTAAATTTAATTTCTATATTTTATTTTTTATAATTTCTTTCTTTCTTTAACTTTTTTTTTTTTTTAATTTAATATTTTTATTTTGTTTTTTTTTTCTATATATTTTGAAATTTTAATCTTTAATTTTTTATTTTTTATTTTCTTAAATTTTAGGTTTTTTTTAATGTTTGAATTAAAATTTTTATTTTGTTTTTATTTTTATTTTTTTATTTCTATATATTTTTAAATTTTAAGCTTTAAAATGTTTTTATTTTTTTAATTTATTTTTTTCTTAAATTTTAGGTTTATTTTAATGTTTGAATTTTAAAAATTAAAAATTGTTATTTCTATCTTTAAAAATGTCAAAAATATGACATAATTTTTTTTTTGTTATTCCAGCATCAACTGGTTTTGTTTTGAGGGTGTTTTTTCAATCCTTTTTTCAAGAAACAATTTTTTTTTTAGCATAATTTTATAAAATGTTGAAATTTGACCTTCAAAAAAAACCAAGTGCGTTCTGGAATACACTTTTTTTTGTTTTTGGGGTGTTTTTTCATGTTTTTTGAGTCTTTTTGGGCTAGAGTTCCCGTTTTGAGGTCAGGTTACCTATTTCATCGGTAACATTGTTTTGTGAGGTGGACCAATTATGAGGTGCTATGTGCCCCAATGAGAGAGTATCCCGTGGTTGTCCAAAACGTTTGTAAGGTGGCCTAATGGCCTCTGTGGGGTTCAACCCCTCGACCTACCACAATACAATTGGACGGGTTATCATCAGACCATTGCATTAGTTATTAATCCATTGGGTGCTTCAGTTATATTTAAAATTAAATGGTCATCAAGTTGGGGAAAATGGGCGAGCAGTTTGGCCCCAACCCCTAGTCACACACAAACCATAGGACCTTGTAGAAGAGTGGAAGGGCTGGGGGGTAGGGACTAGACCCCAACCCAGATCTCATTGTATCCAGGTGACCATCGGTGGGAGTAGAACAACATGGGCAGGTGGTTAAGCTTGACCCCCAGTTCTGATTATGCCATATGTCTGAGGCTAAAAACAAAGGGCACATGTCACACACCTCAGTTTGATCCTATATATATATAATTGTGTGAGTTATCTACTTGAATAAGGTAACACACAATACCATAGACTCCTAATATTTGTGTATCTCATTGATACTATTGATATGCTAAATGAATGTACTCATTTATCTTCATTGTTTAATGTTTATCATAATGTTTGAAGATCTAAACCCTTTTCCTTGGTCAATCCCCTTTCATTTTATTTTATCCTCAATAATTTAACTTGGCGCATCCCCATCCACATTGCAACCCATTTAACAATATCTTTGACATTTTTATGCAACTTATTCAATACAAACATGACACGTACTATACCATGGCGTTCCTAGATGACTGTGCAACCAATGAATCTCTGAAATGCCCTGTCTTCCACCTACGCATCACATGGGCTAATGATGGATGGTATTCTCTTGATTTTTGTTTGATGCTCTAGAACACTTGATTTGATCTAACAAAGGTTATGAATTCTAGAAAACCCTTATCTTTAGCCAGTTACATTGTCAACCCTAAGTTGCATCAACCACTTTTTTAGCTGCACCACTCACTGTTGGATGAGGATGATCGGTGATATATTGAGAGTAGGTAGGTGGTGAGCAAGGGTGAAGAATGATATACTCATGTCTAGCCTGGTGCAAGTGTTATTTTTTTCTCATTCAACGTTGTATGTATATGATGGGTTTTGTTCTACTATATGTCACCCTTTGGCGCTGAACAGTTAATGCAAAACCAATTTATACATGAAATTCCAGGACTGACTCCTTATTTTGAATTACTCTAGGTTTCCATAGGTAATTTTCTATCCCAATTGGGAATGATATAATGAGTAATATTAGTCTTATTTTGTGCTTAATTTCCATCAGAATTTGAATGACTATCATCGAATATTTTGCAGAGGGTGCACCGTTTCCCTAGGAACATGTTAAGCTCCCACATCCCCACAAAATTTAACTCAGGTATATGTTTTTTATTTGTTAGAATTCATGGTATAATAAGATTCATGTTTTATGTTTATGGGTGCTTCCTCATTCTAGTTTATTTCCTTTTTTTTTCCTTGTTATTGTTCTTAGATGAAGAATACCTTCTTCTACAGTCCAACCTCATTGTTTTGTCGCCAACCATGATTTCTCTGTGACAGCCTGGAAGGTATCCATGAGATAACCTAGAAATATTTTTCTTTTTTTTTCCTTTTTACTTCACTTCAGCAAAGGCTTAATTTTCTCAACAGCTACAGTAGGATACAAAAGGCACTTCTGGCCTCAATTTTTTTTCCTAAGGTTTCAAATGGCTACTGCGTGCTTGACTAGGTAATTTATTTTTAAAACTCTTCCTATTTAATCATACATATTTCTTACTAATTCTCTGCTTCTAGGCATTGGAATTTATCCATGATCTGCCCAAGGTTGATTGCTAGTTTTCCCTTCACAGACTTCATCCACAATTGTAGTAGACCTATGCATTACACAGGTAATGCCTAACCTGTTTTCCTTGATACTACTAATTACTCTTAAAAAAAACTCCAACGTCATCTAAGTTCATTTATATGAGTTTAATTAGTTCCAACCTCTCATTTATGTGCCTTTCACTTCATTTGCAGGTAACACATTTTTGTTTCTTGAAGCATCTATTCCATGTGGTTTCATAAGCATTACCTATGGTTTATTAATGAATTTCATGATTCGTACATGTCGGTTAACTATTTTCTCCCATAATCCCTATTGGGAATTCCTTCTTGTCCCATGGACTATAGAGGAAATGAAGTGATACTTTAATTACTCAATTGGTTTGAATATATGTATCCCTATAATGGATCTATCTTTGTTTACTTCCTAAATGTTATACTCATTCCATATTTTGGTAAAAATTTTCTTATCGAGAAATGTTGTGAATATTATACCCTCCAAGGTTAAATACTCTGATAAAATATTGGTTTCAGTTATAGGTAGTATATAGTTATACCGTTCTTTTCTATGAGACTTTATATATTACTTATTCACATGTTGTTCCAATTAAAAGGTGCATTCCCATAATTTATATATATTTCTAGTATAAAATTTGGCCATTAAAGAAGCACTCATTCCAACCACTTAATTCAAATTCGTTTAGCATAACTTTGGATAGTCATTTATTTGTCACTATTATGTACTTATATTAAATGTGAATAAGCTTATGTGCACTCTATTTCCATAGTGAAATACTCAGTTTTATTCTCTTTCCATCATTCTAATATCATATAAACATACGGTGGTTACCATGTTATTCAAATGGTGTTCCTGTGTGCATTTTTCTATTTAGCAGCCTGTTACCATTAAACAAACATAAAATTTTCCAGAATGGGCTAAGTATTACTTGCATTGTCTTTTTAAAGGTTATGATATAAATTCTAGTTATCAATAACATAGCTACTGTTAAACTATAATCAATTTTCAATAGATAATACCACTATTTCTCATGCAGTTTCAATTTTTCTTTTTTAAAATCTCATCTAGGTTCTTTTGTAAGAGCTCCACTCAAAGGAATATTTATTATTCCTTGAGGATTGACCCTTCCGATGCTAACCCAAATTAGGTACTCTGGTGGATCTCACTTGAGTTCATTTCTAAGTACACCAATTTCCATTATTTTTAATATGTACACTTCTATGCTTGTTGGATTTTAAGTGCGATTGGGGTTTACCCAAGTTGTCTGACATTACATAAAAATATTCCTCTTCATCCCATGTAATACATTTGTATATCGGTAATAAAAAATCACTCTGGGAAATATGTCATGATACCCATGTGTTAAAAAATATTCAAATATAAATTGTCCTCATAGATCTGTTTGATGATATGTATCCTTTATGGATAACAAAGCAAGTATTTATTTATTTATTTTATTTTATTGAAAAACTTGCTGCTACGGATGAGCCCTGAGGGCCTACTCCACTCTGAACCTGTTCAATTTGGACATCTATATACTACCTCTCTAGACCCTCCTCCAAATGGTGATCCTCAGCCATCCACTGCGAATCATGCATCTAATGAAAACTCTGAAGCTTTTTCTTCACTAATCACCCCCATTGGTCCTCCCAAAAAAAGACTTTTTGTCTCAAATTGTGTGAAGGAGTTAGAAGATATTCCCAAGATCATTCTCCCCCCTTCACTCCCCCACAGAGCAACACTTTCCATTTCTGAACCTAGCTTGGTTGGCCAGGTCACTGGCCTCTAGAATTCTCTTCAATATATTCAGAAGTGGGGTTAAAGGAATTGGTCCTCTTCAACAAATAGGAAAGTTTATACTAGATTATGTGGAAGAGGGTACTATACCTTCCACTTTGAAACAAGGGAAGACAGGGAACTCATATTTAGAAATGGCCCATACTTCATAGACATGAGAGGACTCTATCTAAACTGATGGACATTGGTTTTCGACCCCCAACTGGATGTGCCAAGTGTTGTCCCTATTTGGGTTTGCATTCCTCACATCTCGCTCCATTATTGGGGAGATGAATTATTTAAGGAAATAGGGAACACAGTGAGAAATTATATTTATAGAGGCAAGCCAAAGGATAACATGCATGTGTGTGTGAGTATTTGCATAGAATTTGACATAGGGAAAGACCTAACAGAAGAAATGAAGCTCAAAGTTGAAAATTGGACGCATATACAACAACTAGACTACGAAAAAATACCGTTTAAATGAAAGGTATGTCATGAATACAGTCATTTTGCAAATAGATGCTCTAAAAAACAAGAAAATGAAGAAGTTGAAGCTCAGGACCCAAAATTGGAACAAGTAAAAAAGAAAAAATTAACAAAATAATAACTCTCATCCTCCTCTTCCCTCCCTTAGGTTCCCTCTCAATCAACCCCCATTTACTCCTCACCCCCACCTTTTAACCCCCCTCTTCCTTCCTCCATTCTCACTAACTCCAACCCTTTTGGCCCTCTTGAAGATCCTCTCATCCCTTCCTCATCCCCTCGCCCCTCCCCTCATCATTCAATCCCTCCTCTCCTCATCCCATCCTCCCCCTCTATCCTTCTCAGCACCCACCCCCCCAACATTATGTTGACTAAATCTTAACAAGGAATTTGTCAAAAGATTCATTTCTTTCCCTTGAACATAAAAAAACCAAGAAGAAATGCAAATAAATAATTAAGAGATGAAGCAGAAACAAAAGAGATGGAAATTGGAACCCAACAACCATTCGATTCCTTCCTTGAAAAAATCTCAGGGAACAATGAGAAAACTCACCATCACTCTAGAGGGAAAGGTCCCTCTACCTCCAAACAGAATAAATAATGATTGTGGTATCTTGGAATTTCTGAGGAATGGGGACATCACTGAAAAAAAATGCAATCAAATATATTTAGTAATGGAAACCCGAAATATTATAACGCTACAGGAGACAAAAATAAATGCACAAGAATTTGAGAATATAGTTAAAAAACAAAAAAATTATTAAGGCACAACTCTCCAAGCAATAGGGGCCTTCGGAGGTATTTGCACCCTATGGAGAAAAGAAAAATGGGAGTTACTCCACCAAAAATAAGAGAAACACTGGATTAGAAAATATTTAAAAAGTATAGCCACTAATGAGAAATATTGCATGGTTAACATATATGCTCCAAATCATTACAGGGAGAAGAACTATGCCAGAACTCCATCAAAGATACTCTAAATAATGTCCAAAACATATATATAATATTGGGAGGTGATCTCAATTTAGTCTTAAATGTGGAAGAGAAATTCAGAGGAGTTTATCATACAGATCCATCTATGGAATCCATGGAAAAAGTAATGGAATCATTCAAGCTTCATGAAATTCCTCCCAATAATGGCAAGTACTCATGGAGCAATAAGAGAATTGAATGCAATACCATAAAAGAAAGACTAGATCACATCCTAGTACATGAAAATAATTTATCTAAATAAAACTCAATAGTATCATGAATTTTTCATACCTCAGTATCTGACCATAAACTAGTGGTTATCTCTTTAGGGACTATGGGAAATCAGGGATCCATGCCTTTTAGATATTTCCGAGCATGGAACAATAATGAGGAAATGAAAAAAATAATTGCAGAATTATGATCCCAAAAAGTCATTGGTTCTCCTTATTTTGTGTGGGAGACCAAATGTAAAACATTGAGAAAGGAAATGAAATTTTTGGCCAAGGAAAACCATAAAAAAAAACTCAAAAAAAGGAAGGTTGAACTAATAAAAAAATGGAAATACTTCAAGCAAAGGAAAGCAAAGAAGAAACAAAATAAAGCCAACTCTAGGAGAACTCACTCTATTGGGAAACTAATAGAGAGCATAGAGCAGGGGAAGAAGTTTTGAGATTAAAATATAGTAGCCTCTGGTTGAAAGAAGGAGACAATAATACAACATTCTTTTCCAACTCAATGAAAATACAAAAAACTAGAAATCAGATTGACAGTTATTAGGTTGAAGAAAGGGAGATAGGAGGAAAAAAAGAGTTGGAACGAGAAGCATATAACCACTTTAAAAATATCCTTACAACAAGCGCATCCAACATATATTATGAGACATTTTACAATATTTCCCCAAAAAAATAAAAGTTGAACACAATATTAATCTCATTAAATAATTTGAAGAAGAAGAAATCGAAATTGTTGTTTGGGGACTCCATCTGGACAAGGAACCAAGTCCTGATGGTTTTTCTATTGCCTTTTATAGGAAAAATTGGCACATAATCAAGAAGGATCTAACAAGAATGATAAGGAATGTTTCCAAGAAAAAAATGTGGGTGGATTAAAAAATTCCTCCTACCTTTCTCTAATTCCAAAATATGCAAGGCCCTCTACCTTTAGTCGATTTTGGCCAATTTCATTATGCAACTCCTATTATAAAATTATTAAAAATATTCTAGCCAATCAAATAAATCCTCTCCTACCTGATATGATATCAGAAAACCAAAGCTTCTTTGTTTCAAATAGACAGATCCTAGACAATGTACTGATTGTCTAAGAAGCCTTGCATTCAAGTATGTTAAAGAAATAGCAAGGGATCATCATCAAATTATACATGGCGAATGCATTTGACCGAGTAAGATTATCCTTCTTATCAAGAGTCCTGAAGAAATTCATATTCTCAAGTGATATTATTGAAGTAATCAGAGCTTGCATTGTAGGAACTTGGATTTCTCCATTGATAAAGGGAAGGCCAAGTGAATTTTTTCAGAGCTCCCGAGGGTTGAGGCAAGGATGCCCCCTATCCCCATTTCTAAATATAATTATGAAGGATTCATTAAGTTGGTATTTGGATAATAGCAGAAGATATCAATCACAGTCTGGTCTCCATATCTCCCAAGGAGTTAAAATCATTAACCATTCCTTATTCATTGATGGCACACTATTGATGGGAGTGGCTTCATGTGTTATTGCAAGAAGGTTTAAAAAAGTGATGGAAAAATTCATGGAGGTCGCAGGAGGAATTCTAAGCAATGAAAAGTGCAGAATCTATGGCTGGAACGCACCCCCAAGCACTTAAAAAAAAATCCCAGATTTTCGAATTCCCACACAAGAAAATTAGAGTCACTTTCATTATCTAGGACTACATATATCAAAAGAAAATATGAAGGAAGAATTATGGAACATCGAAGTTGAGAAAATGAGGGAAAATAAATAAATTTGGGGAATGCAATGACTTAACTTAGCAGGAAAAGTGGTATTAATCAAATTAATGCTTACATTGCTGCCTATTTACCAATTTGCAGCAATCTTGGCACCTTCTAGCATTCACAAGAAAATAGAGCTCATAATAAGAGGATTTTTGTGGCAAGGTGGAAGACAAAAAAAAAAAATTTCAGTTTGGTTAAATGGGATCATGTAACTATTTATAAGGCTTCATGGAATTATAAATCTATCCCTTGGGGAAAAAATTTATTTGAGGCTTATCACTGGGAATGATTGCTAGTGGAAACAAGTTATGGCATCAAAGTATATGAATCAGCATCAAACCCTCTTACTAGAAGAAAGCACACCAATTCGACATTGTTCTCAAGTCTGGAAGATAGTTTAAAAATTCATTCTTATCATCATAAAGCATACTTCTAAGCTCCCTAGGAAATAAAGAAGAATCAACCTTTGGGATGAAAAAATAATGGGGAAACCTCCCCTAGCCTCCCAAATTGTCATCAAGGATCTAAAAAGGTGGATGTGATCTAAGGTTTTGACCACCTTGGACTCTATATCTCTTTGGAAAAACATAAATTGGGCTGACTGGATAACTCCCAACATGCCACACAATCTAAAAATATTTGGGACAGCTTATTCGTTTAACTCAAGGGAGTTGCACCAAGTAACCAAGAGGTTCAAGAATCCTTCATTTGGGATCCCAACAGAGGAGAATACTCGGTCAAATCACGCTATTTGACCATCCAAGCTGAATAAAATAATCAGGATTGGACACTGTGGAAAACAATATGGAAATCATAAATTTTTCCAAAGCTGAAAATATTCATTTCAACTCTATTAAAAGGAGAAGTTCTTACAACAAATAATCTCAAAAGGAAAGTTTTCTCACGTCCCTCTAGGTTCTGCATGTGCTTGAATGGTGAATAAATCATCCATCATTTGTTTATATATTGTGCCTTTGAAAGAGAATATTGGCACTTGCTAGTGAGCATTTTGGAAATTGATCTGACTTTCTCAAGCAGCTTTAATGACTTCTTCATTGCCTAGAAAATAAAATATCCTTATCCATTGAAGAAAAACCACACTATAAAAATGTTTTTGGAAAGCCTTCCATCCTTCCTTTGATGGAAAATCTTGTTAACAAGAAACCAACAAATATTCAAAGACCATCCCCAAAACATAGGAAAGGTTTTGTCAAAGAATTGGGGATTCACAAAAAAAAAAAATTAATAACGAAAGGTTTGAAAGCAATGGACATTAACTAGATCTAGCAAAAATATAGGATATGGATAAGTTTTGCAACATGGAGAAATAATTGGTCAAGTAGTCCCAAGATAAAGGTAGACTCCCATAACTGGAAATAAGGTTAGAAAAGGATGACTTCATCCTTTGGATGAAAAATCTCAAAAAACAATGTCTCTTCTTTGATGGTGCATCAAAAAATAACGCGGGGAGTGATGGTGCATGTGGCATCCTCTTAGAACCAGTTGGAAACAACCTCGTCACCTTTGAATGGGGACGTGGAAAAATATCAAATATAAAGAGGGTAGACATGTATGGTCTGCTTTTGGGATCCATGCTTATAAAAAAGAAAAAGAATTCATAATCCAATCATCATGGGAGACTCAGCTATAATCATCCAAGCCATGATAAGTAAAATAAATCATCCTATCACAGCGATGGGCCAAATAGTCAAACAAATCAGGAAAATTCTAGTAAATTTGGGCCATGTCTCCTTCAAACATATCTTTTGAGACAATAACAACCTTGCTAACCTCTAGGCCAACCTAGTAGTGGGTCGTCCTAAAGGGGAATCTAGAATTCATCATGATATATCTCTCATTACAATAACATAATTTTTCCTGCTCCCTTCCCCAGCCACAGTCACATCATTTCCAGGTTGGGAGAGTGACTAAAACAATTAAAAAATTCTATCTTATGGACAATGATCCATCAAAAATCTGAAATGCTCATGGTAATATTTGCAGCCAAAATATTAAGCTTGACAAGTCACTCCTCTCCTGTGACTCAACCTTATCAAAATTTCTCTTTTTTTATCCATTTAATGGCCTTGTTCCTAGCCTCTCAGCCATCCTCATGCATGATATTGTGAGTGCAATATTGATCAAGCTCTCCCCTTTTCTCACTTCTACATTTGATGAGATCATGAGTGTGATCTTGATCAAGCATGATCAAGCCTCTTGTCATTTGCTATCTGTCCTTCCTTCCTTCCTTTGAAAAAAACCTTGCTCATCCCCATCACCATCAACAATGCCTCCACCTAACATGCTTAGATATTCCCCTAACAATCTCCATAATCACTACATTAAGCTTCTCATCTCTTACGATATTGATTAAGACTTCATAAATATTTCTCAAAGTTCAAAGTTAAAGGATTGGGTTGAAACTAGAAAGGTTGAGTATATCTTGTCTTCCTAATTCTTGCAGCGTGAACTATTCGAAAAACTAATATTGCATGAGGAAGATATCGCGTTCTAATCGAAATGCCAAATAGGTAAAATTTTGACCGTTTGACTAGGATTGACAGGGATGCACAGTCATCAAGGTGGAGGTACAGTAAAAAAAAAAAGAGGAACATTTCAAAGAATATTCCTTTCCACCAGGCTAATCAATGGATGAAAAGTGTCATTATTTTATTCATTGAAAGTATGGTTTAGAAGGCCAATCATAGGGTGCCACGTGGCCATCCTTGAGGCCGCCTCGTGTCCCTGGAATGGCAGTGTAAAATTGTGTTGGGTCAGCAGGGCTTGACCCCGAGACCTCCTGTTGGGCATGCGCGTGGTCTACCACCCAAGCTATATGTTGGTTCTTAACTATATTGGGTTTTAATTTGTATTTAAAGTTTTTTCAAACTGCACATGGGGGTTGGGAACCGTCGATAGTCCCAACCCACCAGCGGTTCCACGTGGTATGGTCACATTGCAAACATTTAAAAAAATTTAACTCCGGCTCCGTACCGATAAACAACCCATTAGCTAACGGTTCCAACATGTATTGTCACATGGAATTTAAATGTCGATCATCATCCGCACGGTTAACATTAACTACCTGCTTCAATTAGAGTTTCAACATGATAAACTGCAGTTTTAGTGGAGTTTCGCCTAACTGTCAGGTAGCTAAGTGGTTTGGGGGGTGTGCATGTGGCCACCCCCAACCACTAACATTTAATATGTTGCTTAAACAATAGACAGTTTGGTGGGAGCACCTAAATCACCGGCCTATGCCACTTTTAGCTCCAGTTAAATGGAGTTCTCCACTTTTAGTGGAGCTTTTCTAGGTCAAACTGCACAAAAGAGTAGGAGACTCAATTTTTGCCCATACAGAGTGAATGAAGTGTCATTTTTGACTAATTGGAGCATTCTAGAGCCATTGGTGTACAGAAAAAAAAACCATTAGAGCATTGTGATTACATTTATTTGCAAAATTTTTAGCATAATGAAAGATGGACATGCCATTGGGAGTTGGACCAACATATGTAGCCCAGGAGAGGTGACCTGCTTCATCATACCTGCTGTGTAAATTTCATATGGTGACTTATTTCTTTTTTTTACATTGATGTTCAATTTTATTTAAGCTTGTTTTATGCTTCTAATTCACTAAAAATCATTTACAATTCATAGACAAATACCTCAATCCCTATGCAAACTAATGAACTAAATATGCACATGTTTATAAACTAAAAATACACTTAGCACAACAAAACTAATACATCCATTTTATATCAGGTTGGTATTGGAGCTAGAGTTTATTCTCTGGTGTTGTTTTGTGCAAAAAAATGTTTTACTATTTGCAAGTTTTAGATGCTTACAAGGTTCAAGCTCAAGAGAGGAGAAGGAAAATTGGTGGAAGCAGAAGTGTCTCAAAAGGAGCCAAAGAAAAGGAGAGCAAGATTTCCATAGTCTCCACCACCTAGTTCACCTCCTAAAGAAGTAGAAGATACTTTAAGTATGTCTCAAGAGGAAGGGGAAATCCATGAAGAATTTGATCCCAAGGAGGAATAAAGAGTGTTCAGGAAAGTATTTCTTGACATGACTGAGATGGTTAGAATCCTTTATCAAGAAAGGAATGAGAGACTGGAAGGAGAAGGATCTAAACTCCAAAAGTAAGGACAAGGATATTCAGGAGGTCACCATGATGAAGATAATTCAAAGAATGGAAATGGAGGAAATGGAGGCAATGGAGAGCCATCATCCTCACCCTCATCATCATCATCCTCTACTTCTTCTTCAGTACATCAGCCACACAAGTCAAAGAGCATTGGTAAAAGTCATTTTTTAAAACTTGATGTCAAGTTTTAATCGCAAATTTTTAATGGTGAAGTTAATGAAGAAAAGCTTGATAATTAGATTAGGCATTTGGAAGTCTATTTGAGAATCTAGAACCTTCAAGATGATGATACCAAAAATAAATTAGCTTCATTGGGAATGGAAGGTGCAGCACTTGTTTGGTGGGAAGCCAAGACAAAGGAGGAAATCAAGAAACATGGTAATATTATTCTATCATGGTCATATTTCATTACTACTATTAAACAAAAGTTTTATCCATTAGCTCATATGCAGAAAGCCATCATGAACTGGCATAACTTTAGGCAATTAAAGGGAAAAAATGTGCAAGAATCCACCCAAGAATTTAGGAGAAGAGTACTCTTATTAGGGTTGGATTTGCAGAGACAAGATACTTTGCTAAATTACATAGGAGGCTTACATAGCTACCTTAAACATACTATTCTCATGTTTAAAACCACCAATCTAGATGAAGTATGTGTTCAGGCCACACATCTAGAAGCTAGAGAGAAATTTTTTTTGAAGAGTGTAGAAAGGAACATTTTAAGGGTAAAGCCAAGGAAAATACATCAAAAGGTAAAAACAAAAATAATGCATCTGTTATGAAAGAGGGAGAAAAGGTGATTTTTAAACGTTGTTCAAAATAAGGCCATGATGAAACTCATTGTTGGAAATTACATCTTGAATTGAGGCCAAAGAGACTTAATAACAAAGGGAAACAAAAAACTACTGCTACAACTCAACATGATTTAGGATCTGATTCAGGTGAGGAAACAAATATTACAGACATGGGATTGAATAACATGAAGGGAAAATAAATTGAAACTAAATCCAATACTAGTACAACAAACTGTCACATAAACACTCCAAATGAAGAAGAAAGAATATAATTGTTTCATGTGAGGGTCATATCCAAGCATACAATGTTGTGTAACCAGCTCCAAAAAGAGAAGAAAAGAGATATAAACGCCTTAGAAATGAGCCACTTCGAGGGGGCAACCTCCAATACATTACATAAATGAACAATTCTTGGATGATACAAATTAACAAAACCTCCTTCTATATATAGGAGTCCATAGGGCCACAATATAATCCTAGTGGGGCCACAATGTAATCCTAGCCGGCCTAACAATAATAATGTAAGGACACAATAATAACAATATGGGGGTTACAGGGGTACAATAATAACAATAAGGGGGGCTACACTAACATAATAAGGGGCTACACTATTAATATAGGGACTTAACATGTCCCTCTCCTTCAAACAAGTGTTCTCCTCAACGCTTGATTATTTCTTGATGCTTCTGTATAAAATTCTCATCCTCCCATGTGAAATATTCTATAGGAAAGTTCTTCCACTTGCTGAGATACTCTGAAATTGATCGTACTTTTCGATTTCTTGTTTCTATGACTTCTTCATAACTTCTTTTGATGTGATGTTGATCTTCCTGTTGTTTCATTAGATTCTGCACCAAAGTTGGGCTATCCTTTGAGAGTTGGAGAACTTGTTGTTGATGCTCATTGTGATCTTCCACTAATTTATCATCCATATTAGCTATTATTTGATCCTTCAAACCATCCAAATTAGCCTCCATTTCTGCTTTTAAGCCATCTATTTCATCTTCGATTTCTCTTCGTAAGATCGAAACTTGTTGCACTTGGTACCGTAATTTTGATATCTCATACTGCAATTCTTCCACTTCATGCATCATAGTATAGATTTTTGAGGGCTTAATGGGTGTTGAATTATTTGTAGGAGGCATTTCAGAACGAAATACTGAAATATATTCTCAATAGGCCCTTGGAATCACTTCAAACTGATTTTCCAAACAAGATTTATGCAATTCAGGAAAAACAATACACACCTTTTACTTTCTTTTGAGGAGCTCGATATTGGAATTGGATTATCTCTGTAATTGAAAATCTTAAATATCTGAAATTCAGCTCTGTAGTAGCCCTCTAAAGATTCTTTCAAATGCCACAGGTCTGATCTAATTTGGATTCCCTAAGACAAAGTTGTGTCCAGTCTCCCACAATGACCTAATTCTAGACTAGTTCAGTAGAGCACACTTGTAGGACTTGCCACGTGTCACTGTTTCATCCTCTGTCTCTTAAATTGATAGCCAAGAAACTACAGTCTGTGTACTTGTGACCACTTTTTACGGCACTCAAATCCACTTCCTAGAGAGAGAGTTATTGAACTTTTCCCACGATCACCTCTTTGAGATGCAATTCAGGAACCTGAAAAAGCACTACCTTCCACAGATCATATCTCCAAAAATATTGCGAACCAAGCTCTGAAATGTTTTGACGAATTTCCTCAGGACTTCAGCTTCGCACCATACAAATTTCAGATTCTGAACCTTCGTAGAAAAAACTTTATAGCGAAAATTCCACGATGACCTGTTTAGGAGCTTGAAAAAATACCTAACTTCCACAGCTGATATCTCCGAAAATATTGCGAATCAAGCTCTGAAATTTTTAAATAATCTTCCTCAGGATTTCAGTTTCGCACCATAAAAATTTCAGCTTCTAAAACTTTGTAGAAAAAAATTTATAGCGAAAATGCCACGATGACCTGTTTGGAGCAGCGAAACCCTAGAATCCCAAGCTCTGATACCAAATGTTGTGTAACCAGCTCCAAAAAGAGAAGAAAAGATATATAAACGCCTTAGAAATGAGCCACTTCGAGGGGGAAACCTCCAATACATTACATAAATGAACAAAACCTCATTTTATATATAGGAGTCCATAAGGCCACAATATAATCCTAGTGGGGCCACAATGTAATCCTAGCCGACCTAACAATAATAATGTAAGGGCACAATAATAACAATATGGGGGTTACAGGGGTACAATAATAACAATAAGGGGGGCTACACTAACATAATAAGGGGCTACACTATTAATATAGGGGCTTAACATACAAAGATTGACACATTGTTTGAAAGTGGGTCACAAGAAAACTTAATCTCTGAATACTTGGTCAAGAAACTTAGCCTTGAGACCATACCACATCCAAAACCATATCCATTGGGTTGGATTTGTAAGGATGCAAATCTACAGGTTTCAAATAAATGTATATTGCGGTTTGCAATCGCTGCAAATTTTATTGACACAATTGAATTAGATGTGGTTCTGCTTCATATAACTAGTATTGTATTAGGGATTCCTTACTTTTATGAAAGGAAAGCATTCTTATATTTCCATGAGAACAAGTATCATTTATTCAAATATGGCAAGGAGTTTATTCTAAGAGCACATCGCAAGAAGAAAAACATTGCTATGGTAAATGTTGGACATGTAAAGAGGCTGGTAAGTTCAAGTAAGAATTTTTTTCTTCTTATGATTAAGCCTAAAGCTGATATTAATCATGAATAATTTGAGGAATGTGAACCTAAGTTAAAATCATAATTATATGATGTAGTTAATGGCCATCATGAGATGTTTCAGGAGCCAACAGTCCAAAAAAAGAAATTCAACATGAGATTCAATTGCAGCAAGATTTTCCTCTTCCAAACATCAGTATGTATTGCATGTTGATAATGGAGAATGATGAAATAAAGAGGAAAATAAAAGAGATATTGGATAAAGGAATAAAAATTCTAAGCACCTCGCCATGCAGTTCACCCATAGTCTTGATACCAAAGAAAGATGGGACTTGGCACATGTGTGTTGATTTTCGAGCTTTGAACAAGATTACGGTAAAAAATCGTTACCCACTCCCAAGAATGATGATTTGCTTGATCAATTGAAAGAATAAAGTTTTTTCACTAAGTTATATTTACGAATTGGATATCATTAAGTAATAATTGCATAAAGCGATATATGGAAAACTGCATTCAAAACCAAATAAGGACTCTTTGAGTGGCTAGTTATGCCTTTTAGTTTGTGTAATGCATTGGAAACTTTCATGCATGTTATGGATAGTTTTTTGCATCCATTACTTGATGAATTTTTTATTGTGTACTTAGACGACATATTTATTTTCAGAAAAATAAGAGAAGACCATGTCTTGCATGTGAATAGAGTGCTTGATATTTTGAAGAAAGAGAAATTGTTTCTTAAGATGTCAAAGTGTGAGTTTGGAAAGACTTCTTTGGTCTATTTGGGACATATTGTAGGAGGAGGAGAATTAAGGATTGATCCTTCTAAAGTGGAAGCCATTTTTAATTGGCCCACACCTAAAACAGTAACCAAGGTAAGAAGTTTCTTAGGTGCAGCTCAATATTGGAGAAATTTTATTGTTAACTTGTATTCCATCGCAGCTCCTATGCATGCAGTGAAAAGTGTGAAGAAAGACTTCCAATGGGGAGGAAAACAACAACACGCTTTCAAAGCTTTAAAAGACAAGATTATTTCAGATCCAGTCCTTGCATTGCCAAATTTGAGACAGCCATTCGAGATTCAAACTGATGCTAGTGATTATGCCATTGGCGTAGTAATTTTGCAGCATGGTAAGCCTATCGCTTTTCATTCTGAAAGTTTTAATGGTGCTATGAATAATTATCCTACATATGACAAAGAACTATATGCGTTGGTACAAAGTGTCAAGAAGTGGAAACATTACTTGATGGGTAAAGAGACTATTGTACATATCGATCACCAACCATGACAGTACTTGTAGTACAAACAAAATTGCAGCAATCAAGAAATTTCACGTGGATGGGATTTCTTCAACGATTTCACTTGTTTATAATGTACAAGAAAAGTATATTCAATAAAGTTGAAGATATGCTTTCGAGACCAATCATTAGTGCATCTACTTTACTAAAAAATGATTATGTTGTACATGAGAGTTACATAGAACAATATGCACATGACATTGATTTTCAAGATGTGTATGCTATTTTGAGTGAAGGGAATCAAGTTGAAGAAAAATATTATCACATGCATAAAATTTTCTCTTTCATTTGGGCAAGTTGTCTAATCCACAAGGAGAGAGGATAAGTATCATGAGAGAAACTCATTCATCTCTTATTGTTGGACACTTTGGGCTAAGAAAAACAGTGGTGCATCTATAGAGGTATTTCTATTAGCCTCACATGATAGATAGTGTGTCACATTTTATAAGAGGTTGTTCTATGTGTGAAACAAATAAGCTTAGTAATAGGGAGCTTGGATTGTACACGCCACTACCGGTACCATCAAAGCCATGGGAGAGTGTCTCCATGGACTTTGTTGGAGGTCTACCTATGTCAATAAAGAAGCATTATTATCTTTATGTAGTTGTGGATAGATTCAGTAAAATGTGTATACTTATGCCATCACTAGTAGAAAATGATGTAATTAGTGACTAGGTGACTAAAAAAGTTAGTCACCGCAATTATTTCATGTGAATTACTACTAAATTTGAGCAATTTTAAGTGATCGAACTAAAAATGACTAACTTAAACGACTAATTTAGTTTAGGGATAAAATATATGACTAGATAATAAGTGACCAAACTAAAAACGACTAACTAAAATGACTAATTTAGTCTAGGACTAGAATATATGACTAGATAATAAGTGAAAAAATTAATAATGATTAACGTAAATGACTAATATAGTCCAAGAATAAAAATATGACAAGATAATAAGTACAACGAGTATATGAATTAGTTATTTACGTTAGTAATTTTTAATTGTGTCACTCCGGAAATGAAAAATTTCAATTTTGATACTAAAGTGTGAGTTGGCCCAATTTTATTGGTCGCAGTGTATTTTGTTCTCCCAATGGGAAGCTACCACGTGGCCCAACTAGAGGCTGCCACCTAGCGCCTCCACATTGGCTAAAACATTATTAAGGGTCGGAAGGCCTCAGTGGGAATCAAACTGATGACTTGCCACGAAAAACTCCAAAGCCTTACCATCTCACCTACAAGTGGTTCTCAACCATAATGTCTGTCACTTATATTTGAATCACATGTATGGGTGCATTGGGAGGAGGGGTCGAGCGGTGAGCCCTAACCCCTGGTCGTATCGCACCTATATGAATTGTCGTGGAGGTGGATGGAGCAAAGGAGAGTGGACCAACCCCAACTCCTATTCATATTTGCAATCTATAGGACTGAGAACATACTAGACATGCATTTGGTGGAGGGGGGAAGGGACATAGGCCCTAGCCAGTCCCATGGCGCAGCATGTAACCACAGGTGGACACATAAAGGGTTAATCCGAAAGGGGTAGAGTTTGATGCCTGGCCCTAGGTCACGGTTTCAATGCATAACCACCGACTAAAGATTTGAGAGTTAGCGCGACAGGGGTGGGCAGTTAGCCCTAGCCCTTAGCCACATCACCTCTTTTAAATTTATTTATTTACAATACCTCTTTTATAAATATGGTATTTGACCTATGGTATTAATATTAATTTATCCCATGGTATTATTCCCATAGACTTCATCTAAATAAAACCTCATTTTTGAGTTTTTTTTTTAAATATAAAAAAATTTATGGAATAAAAATAAAAAGATTTTTTTTTTATTTACCATACCTCCGATATATATATATATATATATATATATATATATATATATACCTTTAGAGTAAGTATGAAAAAATATTTTATTTATTTACCATTCCTTCTTCTTCTTTTTAAATGTTCTTAAATATATTGATTACAATTAATGAGACACTACCTACCCTACCCTACAATTGATCACACATCTTACCATACAATTAATTAGACACTAACCAACCTTACAATTGATCACACATCAACCTTATACATGATTGGAGAGCAGGTGGGGAAATAATTATATTATTCAATATTTTTAAGTTTTCTTATTCAATTTCTTTTGAGATATATATAAATAATCTTGTTCAGATTTTTTCTCTCTTCCGCTAGTCGTATTACTCGATTTTTTTAAGGTTTCATATTCAATTTCCTTTGAAAAGGAATCTTTCTTGGAGTTTCCCGCTTTAGCCAGAAATGTTCTCAATTTTTTGCGAGGAGTTTTCCTGCTTTCGCAAGAAATGTTCTCAATTTTTTGTGAGTGCTTTAGGAGCACCTACCATATAAATATCAGGGGAAGGAAAACAAATCAAATACAAATACAGATCTAGAGCCACAACATGATGGGGTTTGAGCAGAATGTCTAGCAGTATTAAGCAGAAAATGACCAGCAGGATAACACTGGGCATAGGAGCCAATCTATTAGGGAAGCATACAGTTGAAAGAAATCAAGATGCTACAGTAGCCTATGTTGGAAATTTGGATGCCCAAGTTTCAGAAGAATTACTATGGTTTTTTTCATCCAAGCAGGGCCTGTAGGTAAGTACGCACACTCTTCATTGTCTCATTTGCATTAAATAAAAAATGGAAGAAAAAGAGCAAGTCGCGGACCTTATTCTCTCATTTTGTAGAACAGGATCTGTAGCGGGGTTTGAAGGTAACTTTAAGGACTTTTTCTTTATGCTGCATTCAGTTGGAAATTTTTTATGTGGAGGATTTGAACTGAAATAGAGAGTCACTTCACGTAGCTGTCACATGAATTTCTCAGTTTTCAATGGTTGTTCAACTAGGGTTTTACTCTCTGCTCCAAACACACATTTTCCTCGGGCTTGTTAAGCCAGTTCCTAGTTTCTAACTGGTTGGTTGGTTCAGTAGTGAAGTCGACAGAGTGCTAGGCTGCATACTGGGGTTCCCTTCTCGTGGGTCTCCACCCATTAGCACTCGGTAAATTTAGAGGGGGGAGGCTACGGGGCAAAAATTTGGTAAAAATGATATTCCTTGCAATTGTTGTAAAACTACAAGAATGCTCATCATGGAACTACGTAAGAAAGACAGTAAAATTCCTAATCAGCACATCACAAGAGCACAGTTGGGTCGGCGGAAGTGGGGTAGTGTTATTTCTCTCACAACGGTTCAATTCCTCAAAGAATTCGTAGGCAATATTTAGACATAGCAGATCTAATAAATGCAATGGTTTTAGTATTCCTTCAATTGGCTTTTGGATCTCTGTTAATTTTATGAGTTCTGTTGTGTGTATGTCGTTTAAGCATGTAATAATCCTATTTTTTGCTACATGAATTCACATGATGAGGTATATGCCGATATGTTAGTGCTAGCATTTCGAATAGGCCGATATGTTAGTGGCAGCATTTCAAAAGGAGGCTACCAATGCCCAACATTTCTTCCTAGAAAGCTTCTGTAGTTTCCTAAAAATAGCTATATGGATGCCAAACTTCATTAAAATCCGTCAGGATAGTTAAACTTGGCCAAACCATCCAGTAAAATTCTCAAATTCCATCGAACTCATCAATTTTGGTCAGATTCCTGGACTCTTGGTGTGTCAGACTGGACTTTATAGAGCTTGAACTAAACAAGTAGACTTGACCCACTTCATACCCAAGCCAACTGTCGAGTATGCAAACACATCAATGGGTCCTGTTACAATGCTTCAGTCCTTGCAACAAAGTTTAAGGATGTACATTCTTTGCGGTGCAGAGTCTCTGTCATGGTTTACGAAACACTTCAAAAGAAAATCTAGGAGTGTTATTAGCAGAAGCATTGGGGACGTTAGGGGTAGTAGTTGTTAGATTTTGACCAATGTTGTAAAATTATGAGAATTTAAAACAACATATCAGAGAGCCATTATTTGAAATATTGGGCAAGAAATTATGTTTCTCACTACTGTGAGTAAATTATGAGAGATGCAGTGAAGCCAGAAAAAACATTATTTGAGACCATTGTTAGAACGTTCCATTTTTTTCGTATACGAAGTAACATGAAGTGCCCATGCACCATCTTCTACTGGTATTTATGATAAAACTAAGATGAAAAAGAGCCACATAGGACGTGCCCTAGAGTTTATCATGTTTGAATAGCTGGAGTCATATGGAGAAAAATATTTGTTGACTAGGTGCCACTGATAGTATTGGATTTTTTAAATTTATTTTATATTTTATAGAAATTGAGATACATTGGAAAGAATTTACACTAACCCTACTGAAAATGTAATCCGACTGCTTAAAATCTAAGGCTTGAGTTGGAGCTAGAGACAGTAGCAAATATAATATTTATTTTTTAGTTTATATTTTATAGATTTCGTGATATAATGGTGAGCATTCATGGTAACACCCAAAGCCCTGACAAAGGACTTTAACTCCTTAAACTACAGCCTCGAAAATGTTCCATAGGGACTCATCCCCAAGGGTCTGGTGCACACACCCCTCGCACCCTAAGTACCTGGGAAAGTGGAATTCAAGTATTTTTGACAATCCCACTGAAAAAAATTCAATTGCTTAAACTGTGGCATGGGAAAAAATATGTTCAAATGTAATATACGAGGGAAATTTTCCCCTGTTTTTTGTCCCAGGGTTTCAATTCGATTTAGGGAATCACCAAATATAAATAGTGTACAATGACAGTGGCATCTTCATAAACATAAGATCGCCAGCTAACAAATTTTAACTCACAATAACATATGTTATTCAAAAATTCAAGTCAATAATTCATCACAATGATAAATATAATTGATTCTACCAAATTCCACTTATCTTTATTCAATAGTATAATGTTCTCACAGATACACGCACAATTTAATTTATGTGCAACAACAACAATCCAAAGTTCGATTCCCATTTCTATGTTTGTTCGATCCTTCTATGAGACTAATAATCACTAAATAATTAATGATATTATGGATTTTCCGTTATTAATAGATGTATGGAGATCTTGATTCCAATATGATTCTTCCTGAACATTTTGCCTATATTTTATGTGGATCTGCGTGTCTGGTGCCCCCAGTTTTTTTTTTATTCGGATCTAGTGCAAAGGATCAGATAAAATAATGAGGGGTACTAACATTACAGAAGTGAGATTAAACATTTTAATAGAAGGGATGAAACAGTCAGTGTGAATTTTTTTTCGAGAGCGTGCTTTATCTATCGTAAATGCAAACAAGTATGGAGGAACAAATGAATTTTATCCATAGAACCTCCCCTTCACCTTTATAATGTGGGAATCACCCAGTCATTGTGCGACCATGGGTGAGTCTTCCTATTTTTTTAGCAACTTCTGTTGTTGCTTCTGCTCCATATGTCGCCCTCAAAATATATACTTCTTCCTCGCCCCAAATCCAAATCTAGGACACGCTCTTCTCACTCATGAAGCCCTTGGCCTTGCAGGACATTGTTAACCTCAACATTTCCAACATAATTACCACCCACGGTGGAGGTGAAGATCTCTCTCTCTCTGTAGAGGAGATAGCTTCCCACATTTCAGTATTCACGACTTGCAACATGAATATGAAGGTACCTTACTTGGAATACCTGTTTCTCCTTATCATATATTTTCCTTCCTACAATGTCTTCACTGAGACCTTCACTGATATAAAATAATGAGGGGTGCACTTAACAAACAAGAGGAAAAAAATAATAGTTGAATATTGTTGTAGGATTAATGCATAACTAACAAGAGGAAAAAAATAATATTTGAATATTGTTGTAGGATTAATGCAGGGGTCTTTGGATATCTCGTGTTTCTATGGGCAAAGCCTTATCAATGATCCCCACTAAGTCAGGCACAACATTGATGAATATCTTGTGAGCTTTCAGAAACTCTACAGATTATCCAGTTATTATAATGACTGAAAAGAAACAAATGGCCTGAGTTAGTTTTATAAAATTCCTAATGCAGGGGTTTTTGGATATCTCGTGTTTCTATGGGCAAAGCCTTATCAATGATCCCCACTAAGCCAGGCACAACATTGATGACTATCTTGCGAGCTATCAGAAAATCTGCAGGTTATCCAGTTATTATAATGACTGAAAAGAAACAAATGGCCTGAGTTATTTTATAAATTTCTTTGGATATCTCCTGTTTCTATGGGAAAAGCCTTATCAATGATCCCCACTAAGTCAGGCACAACATTGATGACTATCTTGTGAGCTTTCAAAAACTCTGCAGATTATCCAGTTATTATAATGACTGAAAATAAACAAATGGCCTGAGTTAGTTTTATAAAGTTCCTAATTATTTGAACGACAAACCTGCATGGCAGAAGGGGAAATTTCATCCTACTAACAAGATGGAATCATGCGCTTCAATATTTGTCTCATTTTTCTTTCTATTTTGATCTCCAATTCAGAGAAATGAGTGCTATTGGATCTATTATTTAGATTATGGTTTAATTTCTGTGTAATTATGGAATTGAGTATAAAAACTATGTTATTAGTCTTTTGATGTTGATCCTCATGATTAGATCCAAAAGAGAAACTAGAAGGGTTGGTACTGGTTTTACCTTGCTGAGTTAACATGTTGTCATGTTAACACCTGTCATCCAACCACAGACGTGGTGGATTATCATGCAAAGGGGTTCAAGGTATCCCTGTTCAAAGACTATTTGGAACAAAAGTCCAGGCCATGCACCATTATTTTCCCTAATCTACACCGAAATATAACATCTCATAGAGAAGAAATTTTGGAATCTCGATTTGATTGAGTTCAGTTAGTTGAGGGAGACAAAATATCCTGAAATTTTCTATGTAATTTCACTAACTCGAAACAGGATGTAACATCCCATAGGGAAGAAATTCTGGAATCTCGGTCTGACCAAGTTCAAATGGCTTGCTTGCAAATACAATAAAATTTAATCAAACATGTTCCATTTTATCCTGACAAATTTGTGGAAGTTAAATCCTAAATATTTAATTATAATCGAATGGATCATTCGATTACAAAAGTTCCAAAACATTTCATCAAATAGAAAAAGGGAAACAAGAGGTGGGAAAACCTCAGAGCATTGGTGATTTTATACAAAATATTTTGATAATTCAAATTGACATTCCAAAAAATAGAGACCAATGGTACAAAAAGTTATTTCACCTTGCCACAAGAGTCGGTATGGTGTTGAATCCAGTGAAAAGACTATTGATATACCCTCTTTCAACCTTTTATTTTCGTGTTAGTGGCTAAAGAGGTTTGCACATTAGAATGAATCAATGATATTTTAATGTCCACGAGACTACAAATAGTCTATGGTACTATCCGCTTCCTTGTTTTTTTCCTTTTGCAATTCAATCATTTTCTTACTCAAACTGATGACGAGCTGACCCAACCTTCTAAGAGTCCCCTCATTGAAAGATAATGCCACATAATTGATGCTAACATACGACCATAATTGTCCCTGATGTCTCTGAAAGCATAGCATTTCAAAGTGAAATGCTTTTCCGATTTCACTGCCCAAGAAGTACAAAAAGTACACACTTGTTCTTCCCAAGCTTCGTTTGGTCTCTTCCACCATTTTGTTTCACACCAAAGTTGATGTGAGTTATTTCTTAATTGAGCAATAAGAATATTTGCTCTCCACGGAATTCTAGCTCCAATGTACTCATTTTTTTGGAGATCACAAGTGGGGTTGAATAACTGAACATAGTACTTCTTCTTTCTACTCAATTCGTTTCCCCATATACGCTTACGAAACTTCTCCATAACAATTTTTTTTAACTCCTTGCTATTTTTGGTACATGCATTGAGGTAAATATTCCATTTTTGCACCCATTTTTTTGTTTTGTCTCATCCATGATTTCTTTATTTCACTCATGCCTTCATTGAATATAACTTCTAGCCATCTACCTCCTCCCATTTTCTCAATTCTTCTTAGATACCTTATAAGATGCACCATAGAAATTGCTTCGATGGGAGCTGCTCTGGTTTCACTCAACATTATCTCATAAGGAACCAAAATTTTTATTTTGAACTTGCTCATGATCAAGCTTTTTTTTGTTTTTCTCAATTTGTTTCCATTTTGAAAGAGGGATGTTGCTAGCCCACAGTTCACACCCATATACTATCATTGGACAAACTAGGATTCCAAAAATCACTTTAGTCATGTTCCATTCCCATAAATTTGCCTCTCTACATATGTTTTGAAGTGCATATAATGCTTTCGACCCTCCTAAGATTATTTTCTTTCTGCAATCATCCAAATTAAGCTTTTTGTTGATATCGATCCTGAGGTACTTATATTCATTTAATTCTTCAAGAATGTTGCCTTCAAAGAAGAACGTATGCTAGCTTTGATTCCTTTTGTTAGAGAAAATCATTACTTTTATCTTATTGGTATTGACTTGCATCCCCATTGGTTCACAAAAAATCTCAAGGGCATATAGGTGCATCTTCAATCAATGGGCCGATTTAGCAACCAGTATAAGATCATCGGCATATAGAAGAAGCTTTATCACAAACTCCCTCAACCGAACACCATCCCCACCTTGCAGATTTAAACACTCTTCTAATTTGTCAATATATAAACCAAAAAGGGTAGGGAATAAAGGCGAACCTTGCTTGAATCCGATGTCACTTCTAAAATTTCTAAAATGCTTATTGAAGTTCTAATTTTGACTTTCACCTATTCATAAATCCTATGGATAACAACTCTATATTGTGAAGGAGTTTTGAGTTTTTCCATTCTACACCACAACTTATCTCTAGGGACCGTGTCAAATGCCCTTTTGAAGCCAACAAAGAAACATTTCACTCTTAATTTCCGACTTTATATATGCATTTCACTCTTAATTTTTCAGTCTTTTTGCTGAAACTATATCTAATTTTCCATTTAAAGAGTGTAATATGTTGTTGAAATGTTAAGATTTGATAAAATGTTCTTTGCTAAGGACAATTACTTCAATGATTCATATAGCCCAATTACAATTCCCATTTAATTCCATTAGCAATCACATAATCCATTGATAGTAACTAAAGAAAGAACATAGAAAGTAAATGTAGAAGACAAGCTAAGACAAAAGAACACACGATTGGATCATGCCAATGAAAAACCCCAATAAGGGGAAAACCCTTGATCAATTCTTATTATTATCATGGTCAAATGATCAACGAAGAATGAGATAGAGAGAGTAAACATAAAATCAAATTGATTTGTCAATATGTTGAGCAATACCATAATCCAGTCAACCCTGTACTTCTGAATGAAACAATCACTAACCATAGTGTAAGAGTAGCTTAATATTGAACATGAATGTGTCCTTCTTAATTGATGATAAGGATGCAAAAATCATAGTCCATATAATACCTTTTTCCAATCTGTGATCAGAACTTCGGACATCTTGAAAAAGTTTGTTACTCCTCTTTGTAGACAATGGCCAGATTAGGGATTTTGTATGTAGCAATAACCCTTAAACACTCTAACAACCCCCATATGTTATGGCCTAAGCAAGGTAAGTCGATCTCTATTATTCTTGGGCATGTGAAAATTCCTCAAGCCTGTACGCAACCCTGTAGGGAGTGGCTAGGCAAGCGGCCTGCCACATTCCTCTGCAACACCCTAAAAACCTTCCACTGTGACCTTTCATAGCCTTAGTTCAACCCTTAACAGATCAGAAAATAACCCTTCCTTTCCTTGACCCTAAAGCAAAGAATATAGGTCTCAAACCCAGCCTCTCGTTCTCTGGAATAGGCTTTAAAATAACCTTAATACATTTACATTGAGCCACCTCTCCTTGTTGGGGCCCAAACAAAAACCCTTACAATTCAATGAACATCTCCATTGAAATCATGGCACAAATACCCTCTTAATTTGCGGCAAAACATATACCCTTTCTTTCCAACAAACTTCTCCAGGAGATGTGTCAATTGAGGATGGAGGAATGCCCTTATATACAATTTGATATGATGATTTTGGAGGCAAATTTAAAATTCAAATTTTCAATTTATCCCGCCTTAACAAAAACATAACTTGTAGCATTTCCTTTAGTATAAAAATTTTTTTTCCTTGACCAAGTTTGACGATCTTTAGATCAATTTTAGTCCTCTTGAAAAGAGGAATTCAATGTGATTATTATCTCCATCAACTGAATAGACTAGAGTAGAATTTCTCCCTAGTTTCCAATTTTAACAAGAAGTTTACCAAAGACAAGTGGCATATAGTAGATAGTCCTGAAAGGGGTATAAAAACTTCTTCTAAGCTCTCATGCACGTATCCTTTTCAGCAGTAATGAAGTTCAATGTGTACAATGTTGTAACTCGATTGAAAAAATAAAAAATAATAAAAAAAACCCTTCTAACATAAAATGTTATAAATGTAGAAAACATATCATCATATACAAATATATTTGTTGGTTTTATGCTCCTAGTAGATGGAACTGATTTTGACAGAGGTGATAACTAAAAGGTAGGTTAAATTAGAGATTTATTGTTCATTACAAAAAGTGGCTACCCTATGATTCTTTAGTGAGAATCCACAAGCTTGACCCTTCTTCTCTTATCTTCTCCAAGCCCCATTGGAGCTGGAAATGCCCCCAAGCATGCTTTTATCTATAGCTAGAGCTAGTTAACCTTGTTGTGGTTGTTGGCAATATTGACCCATCAAAGTCCAAAGTCAAAGAAGAAGGTGTCGAAACTAGAAAAATGCGTAGACTTATCAAAGAGTATAACTTGAATGGTCATTTCTTATGGATATGTGCACAAAAGAATAGAGTACATAATGGTGAGTTTTATTGTTACATTTCTGAACAGGAGGTGCCTCTATACAAGTTATCCTTTTCACTTTTCAAATGCAAGTTATGTTTGATGAAGGATCTATAATTTCACCTAGAGTAGCCAGGTCCACTTTACAACTCAATATGGATGAAATATGTAACTAGGTGAGAGTTATATAACTGAATTTAAAGAGGCTAGGTACATGCTATGGCAAATATAGTTGAGATATTTCACTAGGTAAAGCTTATAAATAAAAAAACAAAAAAATTGTTGAAATAAATACTCCCACAAAAAATAAACAAAAAATAATAGTACTAATATATATATCGAGATGTATTAAGTATTAAAAGATTTGTATTTTGGTTTTATCTATCTCTCCAAATTTAATAAATCTAAGGTTAAGATGTATTTATGGTTTTCAATCATTCATCCCAATTTTTTCAATCATAGAGATTGGCAAACAAATATTTCCAAATATTTTAGATGGAGTTATCCCAAAAGAGATTGGCAAACAATCCATGCTTGAAATGCTAGATGTTTTAAGGAACTCCCTCACTCATGAGATTCACAAGGAGCTGGGAAATTTCCATGAGCATTATGTACTTTTGTTGACAAATCCACTGGACTACACGCTTGGAGAAAATTATATTGATTCTCAGCCTACTAGTGGTTTATCAAACAGTGAAAAATTGGAGCTCAACTATTTTCAAGGAGATATTCCTGCCGATCTTATTACACTTCCTCGTGTTAAGATTATTTGGGTTCTACAAACAAATCAAAATGGAACCTTCCCTGAGGGTTGGGGTGAATGTAGTAGCTTGGAGATCCTTAATTTGTGTCAAAATCTTTTGACTAGTCTAATTCTTATAGTTTTGGGTAGATGCAGGAACTTGTATTTTCTCGCTTGAGAGGCAATCAACTTAGAGGGATGATTCCTGAATTTCTAGTTTCTTTTATGATTGTATTTAATGTTAGTGGAAACAAATTATCTAGCAACATTTCAACTTGCTCGAATAATAGCTTCACCAAACCACCACTGCTTTAAATAAATGATTTTTTTCGATAGTTCGCAAGCTCAAGTCACCTTTGCTGCTCTTTATTCATCTCTCTTTATGTGTGGTCTTAGGGAAGCAATCCAGATACTTCCATTCTATCTAATCTCTTTATGTGTGGTCTTTGGGGAAGAAATCCAATCACTTCCATTCTATCTAAGGGTCTGCCGGTGCTTCATGATTTCAAACAGTAACAACTTCACTGGTTTGCTTTCTCCACCACTAATAAATGAAGGGATAATGAAAGACAACCATCTTATGGATTATTATTAAATGACAACCAATTTTTAGGGAATATTTATAGCTCCCTTTTTGCTTCATAACAGAGATTTCAGAGCTTTGTCTTGAATTCCAGGGCAATCAAATATCAGGGGAAATTCTTGCAGAGGTACTAGGGAATTATAAATCATTAAAGTTATTAGAGACCTCACATAATCAAATTAAAGGATCAATATCATTCACCCTTGGGAATATAACATCACGAACGCCCTCTGCCATATGCTATGAGTGCTCTAGCATATATTCCACCATTCACATAGCTTCTAACAATTGACATGTGGGAGCTCATACATTTGCTCATTATATAAATCTCAGCGACTTTTTAGCTCTGGATTCCTCAAAAGTTATAAATTGTTAACCCACTATTTGAGTAATAATGTAAAATTAAAGTGTTACCCAGTTCAGTAACAATGCAAACTATTGACTGTTTTAGAATTTGGTAGTTACACCAATATGTTGTGAATGCTTACATTTTTTTAAGTGATAGCCCTAGAAGAATGGTGGACGAAAAAGCTTGAAGAAGCTAAGAAACGTGAAGCAATGAAAGCCAGTGTGAATTCCTCCACAAAAGCCAAAGATACTGGTATGCGTTTTTTCTATTCAGCTTGTGTGTGACTTCAACTAATGGCTTGTCCGTTAGTTGTGATGGCATAGTATTTTTTGGTGACATCAGGTTCTTTTCCTCCCTACTCCTTTTGGTCCACAACTCCCAAATTTGGGCGTGTGTTTATAAATTATGTATTGGGGTTCCCATGAACAGAGATGGTGGAAAAAGTATTGGAGACTCACTGGGGCCCTGTGTTGGAGGAAACTAGATTCTCATTACCTCCTGAAGCTTCAAGCGAGGATAGTGGAAAGATGCTGGAGGATGGAACTGAGATCAGTAATGAATATATGTGCAATCTTAGTTTGGTGTTTTCACTTTTGATTTCTTGGGATTTTGACTACTAGGTTAGCATCACCAAATTATTTTGTCCTCTTCACTGCATTATGTCTTGAGAGCATGTTTTACAAAGTATTCATATAACAGTATTATCTATTTTTAAGTTTATGACTTGAGGATTATGGTTTCCTGACAATTTCTCTAGGTTCCTTTCTTCAGCGTATTTAAGGTTATTGTTATGTTGCTAAATTTAACAATTTGACTACTTACATGCGAGAGAATGGAATTTAGAATTTTGCAGTGAAGAACTGTTAAAATTCAAAGTAATTTGTTTTAACATCTATTTTCTTTTCCACATTTTCCGAGGTGTGTTATTTTTGAACGAGTTATATTGTTTCTTTTTTCAATTTGTCCAAGGACAGCAAAGGTTTGGAGAATCCTAGCTTAAAATGGTGAAATTAAAGTATGATGCATAGTTTGATATTATTTCTGCAGAAGATGGAATCATATATGGTAGGCCACTTCCTTCTGAATGCCATGCAGAACCACATACAGACTATGACGGAGTGACAGTTAAATGGGGTCTGGTGCACCATAAAGAAAGTGCTGCAGATTGTTGTCAGGCTTGCTTAGACCAAGAAAAAGGTGAAAAGAAGTGTAACATTTGGGTTTACTGTCCATTTGAACCTGGTTTCTATTCTCCATATATATATCAGAACAAGCATCAAGAATGTTGGCTAAAGCAGGTAGAATTCCCATGCTTCCTCCAAAACTCTAGCTATAAATTTTAAAATTGTATATTTATTTTTAAAATTGCAATATGTTAAAACATATTAACATGACTATTTATTTTGTTTAAAATTACAAAAATTCACAACATATATATGTAAAGGGAGAAAAACAGGAAAGGAAAAAGAACCTATGTTTTCATTTAAAATAAAAATCCAATACATATTCATATTGAGCTTAGATCCAAACAGAAAAGGTCAAAACATCTAGCCCCATTGGAAAATTTTCCACATAAAAAGACACCAAATACTACCTGAAACATGGATGTTGACTGAGCTATTATCAAATGGCTATCATATAAACCACAAAATTGAAATTTTGTGTTTGTTCTTATTCAAGTTTGAGTTTATTTCAAGACTGCTACAGTCTATGGTCATGTGTGATTATGAATTATATGTTGAGAATTTAAGGGCTATAGATTAATACAAATTCTCTTCTTGATAACTACTTGTGAGCTTGTTGAGTTAATCCTTCATCAAGTCAATTATCAAAGTGCTTATACAAATGTAGAGAAAAAATTGATCTTTCTTGTAACTGAGTATTTTGCAATATAGTTAGGAAGGTAAATCTCTGATTTACCTTCCTTACTTGAGGTTTCTGAATTTTACAATTCTTTCCTCAGAGATTATTTAATCATATCCTTTAGTCAATATCTCAATCTTCCAGTTACTTCAGCAATTACTAACCTTTAGCTGCTTATGTAGAATACGTCCTTCAGTTACCTTGGAAGTTGTATCATTCAGTTATTCCTTTAGATAGGTCTACAATCAAAATTGTTCTTGTATTTTATATCTTTCAAATGCTGTCACCTTCAGACTTATACGTAGAAAATCTTGTCCTTAGATCTGATTTGTTATACCTTCAAACTAGTTCTTTCTTTTAGTTGGTTCTTGCATTGTCAACTTCATAGGAAACAATTTAGATTCTTTCAAGCTAAATGTAAGTAGCTATTCTAAGATCCTCGAATGTACTATTTCACTGTGTATACATATTACTATTTTTACCTTATTCTATGCTTCGATTGTAAATAATTCACTGTACATGTCTCTGACTTCTGTTGACCATTTCTGTGAGACCCTATGTGATACCATCAAACTGAAATGGCATACTTCTCATCAAGCTATGATGGCACCGAACCAGTGAGACCTTTCTCACTGTGGTAGCACAAAACAGTGATAGATTTTTTACTGTGGTAGTTCCAAATTGTAGTGTCATACTTATCATGTGATTGATTACCGAGACTGTAGTTGACCTGTGATTATAACACTGAATATCTTCACTGTAATACAGATTATACTGATATCTTTTTGTCAACACCGAGCCTTAACTGTAAATACACCTTTATAACTCATTCTCCTCACTGTTGTGGTATCAAAATAATATTATAAGGGTAGTATTGAATTGAGGCAGATTTAATTTCAACACTGTGATGTTATCGAGATTGTGATGTTACCAAGATCCTTCTTTTCATAGTGACAGAGATTGACCTTTCTTGTGAACTTGCACCTAGTTTAATTATTGGACTGTCTTACTATGATTTGAGCATTTTTGACATAGGTCCTTTTAGAATGTTTCGAGTCCTTTCAAACTGCCTTTGATCATAACCATAGCTATGATACCATGTTGAGAATTTAAGGGCTATAGATTAATACAAATTCTCTTCTTGATAACTACTTGTGAGCTTGATGAGTTAATCCTTCATCAAGTCAATTATCAAAGTGCTTATACAAATGTAGAGACAAAATTGATCTTTCTTGTAATTGAGTATTTTTCAATATAGTTAGGAAGGTAAATCTATGATTTACCTTCCTTACTTGAGGTTTCTGACTTTTACAATTCTTTCCTCAGAGATAACTTAATCATATCCTTTAGTCAATATCTCAATCTTCCAGTTACTTCAACAATTACTAACCTTTAGCTGCTTTTGTAGAATACGTCCTTCAGTTACCTTGGAAGTTGTATCATTCAGTTCTTCCTTTAGATAAGTCTGCAATCAAAACTATTCTTGTATTTTCTATCTTTCAAACGCTGTCACCTTCAGACTTATACGTAGACAATCTTGTCCTTAGATATGATTTGTTATACCTTCAAATTAATACGTAATTCCTGTTCTTTCTTCCACCTTTTGTTAACTTCAAACTTGACCGTAATTGTTACTTAAATATCCACAGTACCTTAGACATAGATCCACAAATATTTTCTTTCTTTTAATGTGTTTTACCCCAGACGTTAACTTATTATTTGCTCCCTTCTTTACGCTGTATTTCCTCAGTAGAATCCGCAAAAATTTCTTCTTTTGCACGTTGTATAACCTCAGTATCATCCGCAGATATGTTCTCTTAACTGCAGCATATGTAGGGTATATATAGTAGTTCTATCCAAGTAATTAAGCCGACCTTATAGCCATTAAGTAGGCCGACTTTAACATTTGTTTGTAGGCCAACTTCATATGCATATCTTCAACGTTTGTAAGCCATTCTTTTGCAACATCTTGGAGGGTATTCTTCACACCTTTTACATGACTCTTAATTACACTTATGTACCTAATAGACATCAAGAAGAAGTCTATAGACCTATACTAAGAATCTTTCTCATGAAACCCATGAAGCAAGTAAACCAAAAATTCATTTTATTTTTATTGACTTCATCTTTACATATTAATTACATAATTGCATAGTCATTATAATGAAGACCTACCTAGTTACACTCTTCAACATTATAACTATATATAATTTTGATGTTTCTAGGTTGGATATTGTACTATTTTCATTGGGGGATGCTACCATTGATGCGCCCAAGGCTCTTGAGTTACTTGGTAGGATTCTTGCAAAACTGGTTGTTGAAGGGATATTCTTTATTCAAGATATAGCAAGGGAAATCAAGGATGGAGGTACATAGCCAGGAAACTTATTAGAAATGAGGGGATTTTGAGGTATTTCTCAAGAAGAAAATTTCAAGCTAGTATGCTCACAATTTTAATGCCTGATCAATTTTGTGGTTTATTTGTGATCTCTCATGTTGACAAGTGAATGGTTGGTTAGTTTTTAGCTCGTGCTCTCATTTGTTGGTTCCTAAAGCTCGAGCACTTTATAACAAAAATAGGCAAAGTCAAACAACACAAATGGTCCACTAGCTCTCTTTTCATTTGCTAATATTATAATGAAGTTTTATTAGAGACACTGTTTGTTTGTTTGTTTTGGTTAGAAAAGGGTTTGCTCTTGATTTTATGTGATTTTCAATTTATCGTATGTAGCATGTTGAGAAATGGGAAAGAATAACGTGACATTTATTTTGCAGAAATTGATGCTGAAGGAAAATTGCTTTGACATTGTTGATGTTAAGGTATATGTTGTATAAACTATTTATAGTCTAATTTATGTTATATTATAGTGTTCATTGTCTTTAATTTCTTACACTGCATTGTATTTTATTTTATTTTAAGAAAATGAAATCAGTATTGATGGTAAGAAGCATGAATTGAAAAAGGAGAAGAGCAATAACATTGGAGTGACAAATGCAAAAAGAGAGAGGAGAACGAGTCTAGTGATACCCTTAGAGCCAATATCTCACATAAGACACACATATAAAGACTGATGATCAAGTCTTTAGAGTTGGTGAATTCACCTGTAATGCCTTGACAACACAACGATAATGTTTTGAAGTGATGAAACATCATTTCATGTGTAAATTGTAGTCCAACTAATATAAAGTTGAAAACTCATATTGTAATATTTTAACATTTCATATAATATAATTTATGTGGTTGAAATTATTTATAGTTGCACTTGATGTTGTTTAGTATTGTAATTAAAATATGCGACTTTGTGTTTTCATATTAGATGAACATGCACATTGTATGACATTTTTTAAGTCATCCAAATTAATTTATGTTGATTAATAATGAACACAAATAAAATGAATATACGACTAAATTAGTCATTTATAATGATTATTAATGAAAATAAATTAAATGAATATAAACTACTAAATTAGTCGTTTATATAATGAATAAGTTGGTACTGCAAATGATAAATTTGTGACTACAAATGATGACTAAATTTTGCATATATACGACTATTAGTAGCTAATTTACATTATCTTATAACACGACTAAAATTTAGTCACATTTCTTCGGTCATTAATTGGTTTCAAACGATGACTAAAATTTGCATATATATGACTATTAGTAGCTAATTTACAATATCTTACAACACGACCAACATGTTGGTCATAGTTCTTTGGTCATTAATTGGTTTTCTCGAGTGATCATATAGTAATATATTTTGTTGTATATTTGGTTATTAATTGTGACATTTAATGACCAAATCAAAGACCAAATCAATGACTAAATGAATGACTAAATCAGTGACCAAATGAATGACTAAATCAATGACAAAACGAAAGACCAAATGAATGACTAAATTAGTGACCAAATCAGTGACTAAATCAATGACCAAATGAATGACCAAATATACAACTAGATAACAAAATTGAGATAACCAATTAATGACTAAGCTAAAAACGACCAAAGGTTGGTCGTGTTATAAGATACTGTAAATTAGCTACTATTGGTCACCGACTAAAAAATAGTCGTTTATATGCAAATTTTAGTCGTTTTTTTAGTAACAAATTAGCCATTTTGTACTAGTGCATGTAAGAAAACCATTACTGCTGAAAAAACTGCTGAACTTTATTTTTAACATGTTTGGGTTCATTTTGGATTGCCAACTTCTATTGTTAGTGACAGGGATTCCATGTTAATTGGGAATTTTTGGTCAAATATATGGAGAATGATGCGAAAAAAGTTGAAAAAGAGTACCGCTTTTCATCCACAAATAGATGGAAAAACTGAGGTGGTGAACAGAAAAATTGTGCATCTGTTGAGAGGATATTGAAGAAAACATCCTAAGTTGTGGGATGAACAACTGCATTACATTCATCACACTTACAACTGGGCAAAACACTCTTCTACACAAACCTCATCTTTCGAAGTATGCTTTGGGTATTTTCCAAAATCTCCATTATACTTCATCTTTGCGAAGGATGTTGCAATTGATGGCCATAGTGACATTGATAAGGCTCGAAAGTTCATTGGGAAAATGTATATCATACATCAACAATTTCAAGAACAACTTGATAAACGTCAAATAAAATACAAAGAGAGGCATGACAAACACCGGGTTAATCACAAGTTTCAAGAGGGAGATGAGGTATGGTTGCACATTAGAAAATAAAGGATGTAAGGGGAAGGTAAAAAGCTCAAACCCATTTGCTATGGTCCATTCAAGATCATAAAACAAGTTGGCAATAATGCATTCCAACTTGACTTGCCTTCTCAGATGCAAATGTATTCTGTTGTTAATGTTGAAAACTTACGTTTGTATGAGCTACATTTGATCGATGATCAAGGAAGTGATGTTCAGCTACCTTCTATTGAATATTTCTCACTAGAATTTCTGGATGAGCTCAAAGAAGATGCAATTCATGACAAGAGGACAAAAGCATCTAAGAGGGAAAATGTTGACTACCTTCGAGTTGGGCTCAAAGACACTAAAACAAGAAAGGAAAAATGGATGGAGGTTGGAAAGGTGAGGGAGATGTACCCTCATCTACTGAACATATAATCAAGTCTTTTGGGGTCCAAAAGCTTCCCAATGGGGAGGAATGATCATAAATTTTTCTCAAAATTCAAAGTTACATGATTGGTTTGAAACCATGATGGTTGTGTATATCTTGTCTTCATGATTTGGGCACTGTGAACGGTTCGAAAAACTGATGTCATATGAGGATGATATTGTGTTCTAATCGAAATGCCAAACATGTAAATTTTCGACAGTTTGACCATGTTTGACTAGGATGCACAGTCAACAAGGTGGAGGTACAGTCAGCAAAAAAGGAATATTCCTTTCCACCGAGCCAATCAATGGATGACAAGTGTCATTGTTTTAATCATTGAAAATATTTTTTGGAGGGCCAATCATAGGGTGCCAAGTGGCTAGTCTTGATCCTGCCACGTGTCCCTGGAATGGCAGTGTAAAATTTTGTTGGGTCCACAGGGCTCGACCCTGAGACCTCCCACCAGGCACGCGTGTGGTATACCACCTGAGCTATACGTTGGTTCTTAATTTTATTGGGTTGCAAGTTGTATTTAAATTTTTTGGTAATAGCACACAAGGGTTGGGAACTGTCAAAGGTCTCAACACACCCGCGTTTCCACGTGGTATGGTCACATTGAAAAAGTTTAAAAAATGTTAACTCCAACTCCACATGGATAAAAAACCCACCATCTAATAGTTCTGACATGTGTTTTCACATGGAATTTAATTTTCGACCATCCTCCACGCAGTTAACATTAACTACCCACTTCAACCAGAGTTTCAACGAGATAAACCACAATTTCGGTGGAGTTCTACCTAACCGTTGGGTAGGTAAGCGGTTTTGGGCGGTACCCATGTGGCCACCCCCAACCACTAACATTTAATATGTGGCTTAAATGATAGACAATTTGGCAGGCACTTCTAAATTGGTGGCCTATGCCACTTTTAACTCCATTTAAGTGGAGTTCTCCACTTTTAGTGGAGCTTTTCTAGGTGAAACTAGGCAAAAGAGTAGGAGACTCAATTTTTTCCCATTTAGAGTGAATGAAGAGTCATTGTTGACTAATTGGAGGATTCTAGAGCCATTGGTGCAGAGAAAACGGCCATTAGATCACTATAAATACATGTATTTGCAAAATTTTGAGCATAATGAAAGATGGACATGCCATGGGAGCTAGACCAGCAGATGTAGCCCAAGAGGGGTGAATTGCTTCATCATGCTTGCTTTGTAAATTTCATGTGGTGACTTATTTCTATGTTTTACATTGTTGTTCAATGTTATTTAAGCTTTTTTTATTCTTCTAATTCACTAAAAATCATCTACAATTCATGGAAAAATACCTCAATCCCTATGCAAACTAATGAACTAAATATGCACATGTTTATAAAATGAAAATACACTTAGCACAAAAAAACTAATAGTCATTTCAGATCAGATATCCTCCACCGCTCTATGTTTTTCAGAAGACAATTTTTTGAAGCCTCTCATTTTTTCAATGAAGATTATTTGGGAGACATAGTAGCTTCCACACTTTTAATAGCTCTGTAGAAGCTTCTCCTGCATGTACTTCTCTGTCAGCAGACCAACAAGAAGACATCCCAGCATAAAACAATGGAAATAAATCCACTTGAAAGAGCATCAAAAAATGAGAAATGTGCCAAGTGCATAGCCAACAAGTCTATGATTGATAAACTAAGGGAGATAATGCAAGATATGAGGCACCAAGCAAAGGCTGAGAACACTTTATTGAAGAGGAAGATCGAGGATCAGAAGGCAGAAATAACAACTATAAAAAACAAATGTACTCATATGGAAGAGTCGATCAGCTACCTCAAGAGCATCACTCTGAATCAAGAAGGGGAGAACTCAAACTATCAAGGAAGCATACATATATCTTAACAAGAACATCAGTCAACAACTACAAGAAATTATAAGTGAATAAAGGACCTCCATTCGGCATCTAATATCATCTTCCAATATGTTATGTAAATGTGTATTTTTTCTTAATCAATATGTAAGAAAATATACAAATAATGTAGTAGAAAATCTGGGCAATTTTGGAAGCTGGGCTATATGTAATAGGGACTGTGCTCCCGCTCTTAACTTAAATATCTTGCTTATCTCTAACCTTCTTCTTGTAATGGGAGCTTGCTCCTTTTATTTTTTGGAATAGATAAATCAACACCCGATTTTGTAAAAAAAAAAAAAACATGTATTTATATTTTGTACCCTCCTCTCTACGAAAATACTCAAGAGTTTATTTTTCTACTTCTGAGTAATGCGCTAGAATCTGTCACTTGGATCTAGGAATTTCAATAAGGTTGTTTCATTATTTCCCATACTCTTATCATCATAATTTTTCAATTAATATTGATCTTCATTTTTCAGTTAAGACTAATTCTGGAAAATAATTATATGGGAGTGTGTGGCTTGGCTATATTGGTAAATTCTAGCATACACCCTAAGTGGGATTTGAAAACAATTTTAAGCTTGACTCAGAATTTTCCTTCATTACTTATATTATTTTTCCTACCCACGATAGTTGGCCTCATTTATTTTATAATGATTAGATGTATTTATTTGAGTATTTTCATATTTCTGACCAAGTTTAGGAATATGATATGTTTATACTATATCACTTATCTCCATTACTAATTAAAATATTCTACCTATCAGTTTCCTCCTTAATCCCAATTCTAAGTTAATTTACTACCGAAAAACTTCCTCTCATGCCTATTATGATTAAACGATTTCCTCCAATTCCAAACAAAGGAATACACAAATCATATAAATAGTCCTTATTGTTCACAATAAGCTTCAACAACCCTTGTTCCATTACAATTAATGATGCTAACTGGTAGTTAGTGTATTCACTGGCACAATTATAAAGTCCAGGGTAAATATTATTGAAGGTAATATTCCCTTGTAATTCTTCTGTTGATCTGAAAGGACAATATTAGTTTTGTTGTGCTAAGTGTCTTTTGATTTATAAACATGTGCATAATTAGTTCATTAGTTTGCTTAAGGATTGAGGTGTTTGTCAATGAATTATAGATGATTTCAGGTGAATTAGAAGCATAAAAAAAGATTAAATAACACTGAACTACAGTGTAAAATAGAGAAATAAGTCACCACATGAAATTTACACAGCAGGCATGATGAAGCAGTTCAACCTTCTTGGGCTACATGTGCTAGTCTAGCTCCCAATGGCATGTCCATCTTTCATTATGCTTAAAATTTTTCTATTACATGTAGTTATAGTGCTCTAATGGTTGTTTTCTTTGCACCAATGGCTCTAGAATCCTCCAATTACTCAAAAATGACTCTTTATTCACTCAAAATGCGAAAAAATTGAGTCTCCTACTCTTTTTCCCAATTTCACCTAGAAAAGCTCCACTAAAAGTGGAGAACTCCGCTTAACTTGAGTTAAATTAGAAATTTCCACCATTAAAAACACTCCCTCCAAAATTTCCATTGGAACTAACCATCGCATTAAACTTGACGGTTGGGGAAGCCACATGCCAACCCCAAACCGTGGATTACAAACCGTAACTATCGGGTAGAATCTATGTGTATAACTATGGTTTGAAGTGTTGAACTCTGGTTTTAACTGTGGGTTATCCTAACCATGCAGTTGGTGTTTACAATACGATGCCATATGACAAGTGACGCAGGTATACTGGCGGAAAGTGCGGGTTAATGTTTATCCGCATATTTTTTCGTTGGAGTTTACATTGCCATTGCCATGTGACCACCATTGTGGGCGCCGTTGGCGGGTTGGGACTGTTGGTGGTTCCCCAATCCCAAACTCCATTTTTGATCAACAATAAATGTAACCCACAACCTATGAAGGTTAAGATGGGTTGGAAACTTGTCTATGTGCCTGGAGGGAGGTCGTGGGGTTGAGCCTTACAGACCTCACCAAAAGTATACCACTCCGCTTCAGGGACACATGGCAACCTCAGCGCCAGCCACATGGCACCCTTTAATTGGTCCTCCAAAACCCATTCATCGAGTAAAATAATGACACTTGTCAAACCCCGATTGGTTAGGAGGAAAGGAATATTCCTTATAATATTCCTTTTGTTGAATGTGCATCCCTTTTTGCTTAATATGCATCCCAGGAAAACCTAGTCAAACTGTCACAATTTTACTTGTTTGGCATTTCGATTAGAACATGATATATCCCTCATATGACATCGGTTTTTCGAACTATTCACAGCATCAGAATCAGGAAGACGAGATCTACGAAATAATTTTGGTTTCAACCCAATCCTGTAACTTTTAATTTTGAAAAAAAATTATGAACTCCTGATCACTCCTCCCCATTGGGAAGCTTTTGGAACCCAAAAGATTTAATTACCTATTCAATAGATGAGGGTATTACTACCTCACCTTTCCAACCTCCATCCATTTTTCCTTGCTTGGTTTAGTGCCTTTGAGCCCAACTTGAAGGTAGTCAACACTTCCCCTCTTGGATGCTCTTGTCCTCCTGTCAAGAACTGTATCTTCTTTGAGCACATCCATAAATGGCAAGAAATATTCAATAGAAGGTAGTTGAACATCACTTCCTTGATCATCTATCAAAGGTGGCTCATACAAGCATAAGTTTTCAACATTAACAACTGAATACATTTGCATATAAGAAGGAAATTCAAGTTGGAATGCATTGTTACCAAATTTTTTTATGATCTTCAAAGGACCATAGAGAATGGTTTTGAGCTTTTTACCTTCTCCTTGTATCCTTTCTTTGCTAATGTGAAACCATACCTCATCTCCCTCTTGAAAATTGTGATCAACCCGATGTTTGTCATGCCTTTCTTTGAATTTTCTTTGACTTTTCTCAAGTTGTTCTTGAACTTGTTGATGTATAATCTGAATTTTCTCAATGAAATTTTGGGCCTTATCAATGTCACTATGGCCATCTATTGCAACATCCTTCCCAAAGATGAATTCTAATGGCGATTTTGGCAAATAACCAAAGCATACTTCAAAAGGTGATGTTTGTGTTGAAGAGTGCTTTGCTCGATTGTAAGCGTGTTCAATGTAATGCAATTGTTCATCCCACAACTGTGGATGTTTGCTACAATATCCTCTCAATAGATGCACAATGGTTCTATTGACCACCTCAGTTTGTCCATATTTTTGTGGATGAAAAGCGATACCCTTTTTCAACTTTGCTCCATCATTCTCCAAATATTTGACCAAAAATTCCAAATGAACCAGGAATCCCTATCACTAACAATAGAAGTTTACAATCCAAAATGAACCCAAGCATGTTGAAAATAAAGTTTAGTAGTTTTTTCAGCAGTAATGGTTTTCTTACATGGCATAAGTATACATATTTTACTGAATCTATCCACAACTACATAAAGATAATCATGTTGTTTTCTTGACATATGTAGACCTCCAAATAAGTCCATGGAGACACTCTCCCATGGCCTTGATGTTATCGGTAGTGGTTTGTGCAACCCAATCCTTTTATTACTAGGCTTACTTTTTGCACACATAGAACAACCTCTTATAAAATGTGACACACTATCTATCATGTGAGGCAAATAGTAATACCTCTGTAGATGCGCCACTGTTTTGCTCACCCCAAAGTGTCCAACAATAAGAGATGAATGAGCTTCTATCGTGACACTTAGCCTCTCTCCTTGTGGAATACACATCTTGCCCAAATGAAAAAACAAATTTTTATGCATGTGATAATATCTTTCTTCAACTTGATTCCCTTCACTCAAACTAGCATACACATCTTGAAAATCAATTGTTCTATGTAACTCTCATGTACAACATCATCATTTTTGAGTAAAGTAGATGCACTAATGATTGGTCTTGAAAGAATATCAACAAATTTATTAAAAATAACTTTCTTGTAACTTATAACCAAGTGAACCTCTTGAAGAAATCCCATCCACTTGAAATGTCTTGATTGCTACAATTTTGTTTGTGACTGCAAGTAATGTAATGGTTGGTGATCGGTGTGTACAATAGTCTCTTTATCCATCAAGTAGTGTTTCCACTTCTTGACACTTTGTACCAACCCATATAGTTCTTTGTCATATGTAGGATAATTATTTACAGTACAATTAAAAGTTTTAGAATGAAAATGGATAGGCTTACCACGCTGCAAAAGTATTGCGCCCATGGCATAATCACTAGCATCGATTTGAATCTCGAATGGATGTCTCAAATTTGGTAATGCAAGGAATGGAGGTGAATTGATATTGTATTTTAAAGCTTAGAAATATTTTTGTTTTTTGCCTCCCCATTAGAATCCTTTCTTCACACTTATCATTGCATGAATAGGAGCTACGATGGAAGAAAAGTTAGCAATAAACTTTCCCCAATATCGAGCTACACCTAGGAAAATTCTTACCTCAGTTACAGTTTTTGGTGTGGGCCAATTCAGAATGGCTTCCACTTTAGAAGTATCAATCCTCAATTCTCCTCCTCCTAAAATATGTCCCAAATATACCAAACAATTTTTTCCAAACTCACACTTTGACATCTTAAGAAACAATTTCTCTTTCTTCAAATATCAAGCACTATATTCACATGCAAGACATGATCTTCTCTTGTTTTTCTGAAAATCAATATATCATATAAGTACAAAATCACAAATTCATCAAGGAATGGACGCAAAACACTATCCATGACACACATGAAATTTTTCGGTGCATTGCACAAACCAAAAGGCATAACTAGCCACTCAAAGAGTCCTTGTTTGGTTTTGAATGCAGTTTTCCATATATCACTTTCTGAAATTCTTACTTGATGATATCCACTTCGTATATCTAACTTAGTGAAAATATTTTCCTTTTTCATCTGATCAAGAAAATCATCTATTCTTGGGAGTGGGTAATGATTTTTTACCGTATTCTTGTTCAAAGCTCCAAAATCTACACACATTCACCAAGTCCCATGTTTCTTTGGTATCAAGACTATGGGTGAACCACATGGCGAGGTGCGTGGCCTTATAATTCTTTTATCTAGAAGCTCTTTAATTTTCCTCTTTATTTCAAAATTCTCCATTATCGACATGCGATACATACCAATGTTTGGAAGAGGAAAATCTTGTTGCAACTAGATCTCATGTTAAATTTCCCTTTTTGGAGGCAATCCTGTTAGCTCCTGAAACATATCATGATGCGCATTAACCACATCATATAGATATGATTTCAATTTAGGATCACATCCCTGAAATGATTCATGATTAATATCAGCTTTAGGCTTAATCATAAGAAGAACAAAATTCTTGCTTGAATTTACCATCCTCTTTACCTGTCCAACATTTACCATAGCAATGTTTGTCTTCTTGTGATGTGCTCTTACAATGAACTCCTTGCCATCTTTGAATAAATGATACTTGTTCTCATGGAGATGGAAGATTTCTTTCTCTTCTTACAAGTAAGGACTCTCTAATAGAATACGAGTTATGTTAAGTGGAACCACATCTAATTAAACTATGTCAACAAAACTTGCAGTGATTGCAAACTGCAATATACATTTCTTTGAAACATCTAGATTTACATCCTTACAAATCCAACCCAATGGATATGGTTTTGGATGTGGTATGGTTTCAAGATTAAGTTTCTTGACCAAATATTTAGATATTAATTTTTCTTGTGACCCACTATCAAACAAGGTGTCAATCTTGGTATGCTTGGATATGACCTTCACATGAAACAACTATATACTTCCTCGTTAGGTGGAAACTTGAGGGGATGTTTCTCGTGTATGGGAACTTGGAATGGGAGTGATGATGAATGGGGCATGATTTTTGAACGAGGAATGGTTGTTGAACGACGGTTATCCTGTACGGGGTCCTTCTCTCTCGGGTATCCTGTGAAGGGGAACATCTTTCTCTAGCTATGATGAGTTTCATCATGGCCTTCTTTTGAATAATGTTTACAAACCACTTTTTCTCCCTCTTTCTTAACATATGCATTCTTTTTGTTTTTACCTTTTGAGGTATTTTCCTTGGCGTTACCCTTAAAAATTTTCTTTCTACCGTCTTCAAAAAATTTCTTCCCTCTAGCTTCTAGATGTGTGGCCTGAGCACATACTTCATCTAGACTAGTGGGGTTAAACATGAGAATATTATGTTTTAGCTAGCTATTTAAGTCTCCTATGTACTTGAGCAAATTATCCTGGCTCTGCAAATCTACCCCTAATAAGAGATCTCTTCTCCTAAATTCTTGGGTGTATTCTTGCATATTTTTCCCCTTTAATTGCCTAAAATTCTGCCAGTTCATGATGGATTTCTACATATGAGCTAATGGATAAAACTGTTTTTTAATAGAAATAATGAAATCTGACAATGATAGAATAATATTACCATGTTTCTTGATTTCCTCCTTTGCCTTGGCTTCTCACCAAAAAAGTGTTGCACCTTCCATTCTTAATGAAGCTAATTGGATTTTGGTATCATCATCTTGAAGGTTTTGGATTCTCAAATAGACCTCCAATTGTCTAATCCAATTATCAAGATTTTCTGCATTGACTTCACCATTAAAAATAGGCAATTCGAACTTAACATTAAGTTTAAAAAATGACTTTTACCAGTGTTATTTGACTTGTGTTGCTGATGTAATAAAGAAGAAGTAGAGGATGATGATGATGAGGGTGAGGATAATGGTTCTCCATTGCCTCCATTTCCTCCGTTTCCCTTCTTTCACTTATCTTCATCATGCTGACCTCCTGAAGATCCTTGTCCTTCCTTGTGAATTTTATATCCTTCTCCTTCCAATCTCTCATTGCTTTCTTGATAAAGGATATTAACCATCTCAGTCATGTCAAGAAATTATTTCCTGAACACTATTTCTTCCTCCTTGGGATCAAATTCTTAATGGATTTATCCTTCCTCTTGAGGCATGCTTAATGAAAATTATGCTTCTTTAGGAGGTGGTCTAGGTGGTGGAGATTGTGGAAATCTTGCTCTCCTTTGCTTTGGCTCCTTTTGAGACCCTTCTGCTTCCACCAATTTTCCTTCTCCTCTTTTGAGATTGAGCCTTGTAAGCATCTAAAACTTGTAAACAGTTAATCAATTATTTTCACTAAACAACACCAGAGAGTAAACTCTAGCTATGATACCAACGTGATCTGAAGGATTGTATTAGTTTTGTTGTGCTAAGTGTTCTTTCAGATTATAAACATGTGCATAATCATTTCATTATTTTACTTAATAATTGAGGTGTTTGTCCATGAATTGTAGATGATTTGAGGTGAATTAGAAGCATAAAAAAAGCTTAAATAACACTAAATGACAGTGTAAAATAGAGAAATAAGTCACCACATGAAATTTACATAGCAGGCATGATGAAGTAGTTCACCCTTCCTGGGCTACATCTACTGGTCCAACTCCCAATGTCATGTCCATCTCTCATTATGCTCAAAATTTTTCTATTACATGTAGTTATAGTGCTCTAATGGTTGTTTTCTCTGCATCAATGGCTTCAGAATCCTCCAAATAGTAAAAAATGACTCTTTATTCACTCAAAATGGGAAAAAATTGAATATCCTGCTCTTTTTCCCAATTTCACCTAGAAAAGGACCACTAAAAGTGGAGAACTCCACTTAACTGGAGTTAAATTAGTAGTTTCTGCCATTAAAAACACTCCCTCCAAAAGTTCCATTGGAACTAATGATCGCATTAAACTTGACGGTTGGGGAAGCCATATGCCAACCCAAAACCGCAAATTACAAACCCCAACTATCGGGTAGAATTAGTGTGTATAACTGTGGTTTGAAGTGTTGAACTCTGGTTTGAACTGCGGGTTATGATGACCGCGCAGTTGGTGGTTACAATACGATGCCATGTGACAAGTGATGCAAGTATACTGGCAGAAACTGTGGGTTAATGTTTATCCACAAAGATTTTTGTTGGAGTTTACGTTGCCATTGCTATGTGGCCACCATTGTGGGGACTGCTGGAGGGTTGGGACCTTCAGCGGTTCCCGATCCCCTAACTCCATTTGCAATCAACAATAAATGTAACCCGTGACCTATGAAGGTTAAGAAACAAAGCATGGAGTGGTTGTTCTCTTTCCTGGAGGGCGGTCATGGGGTCGAGCCCTATGGACCTCACCAAAATTTTACCACTTCACTTCAGGGACATGAGGCAACCTAAGGACCAGCCACGTGGTGCCCTTTAATTGGTCCCCCAAAACCCATTCATCGAATAAAACAATGAAACTTTTCAAACCCAGATTGGTTCTAAGGAAATAAATATTCCCTTTTGCTGACTTTGCATCCCTTTTTGCTGACTATGCATCCAAGTCAAACCTAGGCAAACTGTTGTAATTTTACCTATTTGGCATTTCGATCAGAACGCGATATCTCCCTCATACGACATCAGCTTTTTGAACCGTTTGTGGCGCAAGAATCGGGAAGACAATATATACGCAACCATCATATTTTAAACCCAATCCTGTAACTTTGAATTTTGAGCAAAATTTATGAACTCCTGATCATCCGTATCTATGATTGTCACTATTGAACCTGTGTTAATAATAAACATGGAATCACTCCATGTTCAATTTATGATTTTTTTTGTATCTTTGTACAAAATTTTCATTTAGAAAATAACCCTAACCTCCTATATAACAAAATTTCATACATGAGAATAACGTATATACATTCATCTGTATAGTAAACAAAGATAAAACTTAAAAGTAAATAAAATTGAATGAAAAGAAAAACACACCACACGATTTCTCAAACCAGAATCACTAATGGGTATCACTGAAATTCTAGTTTTGCTACAAATTGGACACAGTGAAATAAAAAATGAATATATATATATATTTGTGTGTGTGTGTGTGTGTGATTTGAATTTGAATGAATAGTTCCAGAGAGTGGGGATATAAATATATGAATACCCAATGTGATGTGGAGGTTCGAGATTGATTTTGGGGAGATAAAAGATATGAATAGGCCAATTTTGGAAACAAGGGAGAATTTGTCCCCATAGATGTTGAGGGTGTTTGCTCCTACAAATATATATGTCACAGATATTGAGCTTCGGGAGATATAAACGATAGCCAAATTAGAAAGAAAAGAGGTTGTTCCCATAGATGCTGGTGAAATATATGGGGAGATATGCATATCTGAATTATCAATGAACCAAATTAGAAACGACATTGATTTTTATTTGATAGATTACGTAGAAATATCAGGGGCGTATCTCTTATTCAACTTAGTGTGTACATTGAATGCATGAAATTAACATGGAATTTCTAATTTCTGGAACTGCTTCACTTTGTTTAAAAATAATTGAAATAAATATTTAATTTTATTAGGTTTCGAGTATGTTATAAATTGCTTTTGGTTAGTTAATTTTTTTTTTTTAGGATTAAAGATATAAGTTAACCAAAAAACTTATAGATTACTAGCTGGTATATTTTTTCATCAATGATATTGATGACCTAGCCTACATTAGCTCACAACAACTCTCACTATTAGTTTGACTACAAATTATAATAGCTTTTCTCAGTATTAAAAACACATAATAATATGATTTATTAAATATTTCGAAATATTTTATCTCACTATTATTTTGACCACAAATTATAATATATTTTCCCACTATTAAAAACACATAATAATATGATATATTAAATATTTCAAAATATTTTATCTTCCTATTAATCTGACCACAAATTATAATAGATTTTCCCATTATTAAAAACACATAATAATATGATTTATTAAATATTTCAATTGAACACCTACTCATGAATATTTATTTTGAAATGTATCCCACTTTTGTTTTTCTTACATTGTAGAAGTCACTTAATTATGATATACTATTGTCTGTGGGGTCTTGGTTAAATGGTGATGAGGCGGGTTGTTATGGCACTCATCACAGGTTCAATTCAGGAAATTATAAATGGTTTTAAAATTCTAAAATTTATTTATAATAGGTAATTTTGAGAATGAAATACCATAAATGGTTAGTTACAATGTCTTTAAAGACTTAAAACTATGTAATTGAGAAACAAGTTGTTCACCAAACCACTTAAATTAAAATGTTTTGATAAATTATAAATTCAAATATATGAGTCCATTTTAATTATAAATTATATTCTTTCTATAATAGGTAATGATAGATTTTTCCTCGTTAAAATTATAAATTTGTATAGATTTGAAAATGTAATAAAAGTTGGACATGAAAATAATAATGAAGCTAGCACCCATTTATGGTATTGAAGAGTTGGTTGTTTGAATTTCTAAAGTAAGCATTAAAAACATGGTCATTTCAACTTCCAAACCATGTACCAAATAAGAAAATATGATTGTGTCTTGGGATTCAAGTCAAAAAGAGGATATCGTTTTCAAGACATGAGAAACATGCATAATTATTAAGATGCATATGTGTCCATTTTCTTTGTTTTTAAAGAGTAGAGAAGTTCAAATATCAAAACTTTTATACTTTTACCTAAGTGGACATATGTTCAAAAATTAATTTAAAAAAGTGAGGTACATTCTAGCCTTCATTATTTATTATTATATATGGGTGACATCATTTTCTTAAAAAATAGATATGAGTGAGTGCAAGCTAATGATGGTCTCTCCACTTGTTAGTGGCAATGAAAATATGGAAAACCAACAATTTATTAACTCGGAGGAATGATTATAGAGACTTATAGAATGACTTTGTAAATGGTGTAAAAATATGAAGTGGAGAAAAATGAATTCCCTTTTAAAATATATAATTTATATCTATAGAAATGATTTCTAACTATGTTAATTTTGAATTTTTCTAGTAGTGGTATGTTATTTATATAATTTATATTTATAGAAATGATTTCTAACTATGTGAATTTTGAATTTCTCTAGTAGTGGCATGTTAATTTTCTATATGTTTATGTTAGTGGAAGGTTTCAGTACTTAAATGATCAAATCTTTCAATAAATAAAAATTCTACAATTATAAAGAACATTTTTTTCACTTTTTGTTTTTAAAATTTATAATCTTAATTTATGTTTTCTTCAAATTATATCCTTGAATATAAGGCTTTCCATTAGTTCAACCTAAAAGGGTCTAAACAAAAAATTCCTCTTTTTAGATTATATGTCACAAGTTCCTCTAATGAACAATTGTTTTTTAATTAGTCAATGCCAAAAAGTATTATAGTGGAAAATGAAAATGTATTTTAAGATTTGGATACTTGTTAAGAGAAAAGTATATTAAACATAGTACACTATTAATTTTTTTAAAGAAAATATACATTTAAAATCTACAAAATTCATTGTATATGTGTTTAGAATTTGTGGAAAACAGATTTGTCGGGGCTATAGAAAATCATGTCTATAACACATATACATGAACACAATATTTGTTTTGGGATTAAGGTTAAAATGAGATATGGTTGTGAAAACATGAGAAACATGCAAAATTGGTAAGATGCATGGGTTTCCATTCTTTTAGTTTGTAGAGAGTTGAGTTCAAATCTTAAATTTTTTACATCACATACATATGTTAACAAATTCATGGGAAAGAGAAAGGCACATTGTAGCCTTCATTGATTATTAATATAGGCGGGTGACATCATTTTCTTAAAAAATAAATATATATGGCTTCAAGCTATGGTCTCTCATGACTAGTTAGTTGCAATGCAAACATGGAAAAGCAACAACTTTTTAATTTGAAGGTATGATTACAGGTACTTACACAATGAATTTGTAAATGGTGTAAAAAGATGAAATGGAGGAAAATGAGTTACCTTTTCAAATATATAATTTATATTTATAATTGTGTCTCACTATGTGAATTTTGAGTATTTTTAACAATGAAATGTTATTTTTCTTGCAACATATAATGCATATGTTTTATCAGTGCAATGTTTGAGTACTTAAATTATAGAATCTTAACATAAAAAAAATTAGTGCTATAAAGAGAATGGAATGTTATTTTTCTTGAAACATATAATTCATATGTTTTTATTAGTGTAATCTTTGAGTACTTAAATGAAAGAATCTTACTATAAAAAATTGTATAATTGTAAAGAGAATGAAATGTTATTTTTCTTGCAACATATAATGCATATGTTTTTATTACTGTAATGTTTGAGTACTTAAATAATAGAATCTTACTTTAAAAAATTGTAGAATTTTATTTTTGGGCATCTATTTTTCAAGCTTTATAATCTTAATTTATATTTTATTCATATTATGAGAGTCATGAGCATCTATTTTTCAAGATTTATAATCTTAATTTATATTTTATTCATATTATGAGAGTCATTATATCATTGAAATTATAAGTTTCCAATTATTGCATCCTAAAAGGGTCCTAACACGATTAAAATGTCCTTTTTTTTAGATTGAAGGTCTCAATGTCCTCTAGTCTATCATGTAATTTTATTCCACATATATAGTGCAAATAAAAGAATGATGTATTTTAATATTTTGATATATGTTAAAAGTATATTAAAAATAGTATTTAGATTGGAGGTCTCAATGTCCTCTAGTCTACCATGTAATTTTATTCCCCATATATAGTGGAAATAAAAGAATGATGTATTTAAATATGTTGGTATATGTTAAAAGTATATTAAAAATAGTACACTATTAATATTTAAGAAAATATATATTTAAAATCTACACAGTGGACTCTATATTTGTCTATAGTCTTTGAACAACAAATTTGTATAGCATATAGAAAATAATTTCTAAAAAACATAAAAAATCATATTGATGCATTTTAACATTGATATATGTTAAAAGAAAAATATATTATGAATAAAACACTATTAAATTTTTTTTTAGAAAATATATATTTAAAATCTACACAGTTGACTCTATATGTGTTTATACTTTCTAGACAATGGAGAGAGAGAGAGAGAGAAAGTTGAGGGGAGGTGAGGAATGATTGGGTGAGTGAATGATAAAGAGAAGGAGAGAGAGGGAGTGAGTGACAGTTGAAAAGTGAGAGAGATACAAAAAGAATGTGGGGAAGGAGGGGGGAGAGATGTGGGAGACATGGGGAGGAAGAGAGAGAGATTTTTTGGAAGGGGTTATTTCGATGGAGGGACTATGGGATGGAGGAAGGGATGGCAATATATAGAGAGGAAAGGAGAGGGAGAAGTAGGAGAGGGATTTTTTTAGAGTGATTAACTGAGTGAGAGCAGGAGAAGAGAAAGATAGGGATTGGGGGATAAAGGATGGGGAATATAGAGACATTGGTTTTTCACTTTAGTGTTTCCATTTAAGGTGGAAGGAGACTCAATTGCATACCAAAATTGTATTTTCATCATGTGATTATGATAAATTAGTACATATTCATGTTTGACCATGAAAGTAATGAGTATTTTGTACTTGTTTACAAATTCATTAATGTGAAATTGTGAACGTGTATGGTTCAAAAGTAATACATTGATATGATGTTTGTGATTACTTATCTTAATTGTAATTATCAATTAAGCCAATAATTTGAACCTATTATTAGCTATATTCTTCACGAATTTCCCAAATATTGTGTACATTCTTCAACAACCACAAGTGATACTAATATACCTTCTTCAATAATCCAAATTAAGCTCACCATAAACATAAATATAAAATGTTGGGATAGGAGGAATATGAGGTGGAATATATAGATGACATGGTTGCAGATAATGAATATTCATGAATACTATTCTAAGCATATTGAATCTACCACCTCTAATATTTTTATGCGGAGGTTCTTGGTGATGGAGAAAACCTTAATATATCATGGAAAAGTGGATATGGAGGTCATAAATAATTCTATTCTGGGTATGGGTAGGAATCACATTGTTGTTCATTTTATTTTTAGTTCTTCTAATGGAAATTTGATGGTGGATTTGAGTGGCTCAAGTCTAAAGGTAGCCTTTCATATACTTACAATTAATGTCTATAGGCTTCATGAGGTTTTAATAGAAGAGATAGTTGGTGTATTAAGGTTAGTGTATTACATATAATTACTACATTTTATTGCCATGGTCCCTGTTATCACTACACCAGATTCCCAAGGCTGAGGAAGGAATCCCAATAGAGGTAACCACAAACCAAGATTTTTACTTGATAACTAGCCCTATCAAGACATAGAGGGCTCTCTCCAAAAGGGTCATAGCCAGGAGGGCTAGATAAATTAGGGTTTTGTGCTAGGTAATGAGTGTAGGGGATTGTTTTGAATTGATTTGGTCAAGGAAATCAGTGGATAAAGGAATTAGGTCAAGGAAATCTAGGTTAGGGAAAATGAGTTAGGGTTGAAGGCATCAATGGGGAAAGGTACGTACAATGCCAATCACTTGAAGAGAATGTTTATGGAATTATTTTGAAACTGTAAGAAGGTTGATAAAAGCATAAGGGTTGTATTTCTCTCAAACAGAATATAATGAACAAAATATGATCAGTTACCCAAAACAGAGCATGTGCTAGCATGTATTCTAAATTTCAAACTTGTAAAAGATCATAACATAGACATGAAAGTGACATGAAAAATACATTCAAACATATGTGGCTGAATAATAAACAATGAAAGAAATTTGATACCACAGGTATCCCATAAATGTAGCTGCAACTTCTCTTTATTAGCTTGGCCAAAACTGAGTAAAAGTTCCCTTGATCAAATAGCAAAATCAAACTGATTCCAACTCCCAACATTTGAAAATGAGTAAAAAAATGACATGATATAGGCCTCAAAAAACCTCTCCAAACCTCAAGGGTCGAACCCATGAGAGGAGGAGTTGATCCACTAAATTCTAAATTGAAACCTAGAGTGTAGGGTGGTCAAAGTGATTCGATCCTAAATTTTTGCAAAAAGATTAATTACACCTCCTCGTAAGTTTTAACCTAATGTATTTACCCTAAGTAATAGTAAAAAAAATTATAATTACATTTACATGATCAATTACATGAGGTAAAAACATGATTCCCCAAAGTAAAATTCAAATTTGTAGAAGAACTCAGAAAAAATCAGTCAATTGTTAAATGCGCAGCGCCAGTTTACCCCAACATGTAGGTTGTTTTTGACAGGGTTGTAGGTGAAAAATGAAGGTCATTTTCCCTATCAAAATTCATTTCTCCCAAGACTGGTAAACGTGCAGTAACCAAACAAAAATTGAGGCAGAAACATCGTTTTTTGAAAGTTTTTTATCTTTTTCAGTGATCAGTTCTCCTCCAAAAGCTTAAAAAATGCACAACATTTATTTCCTCATCATTATGAATCTGTTGGTGGTGGTGTTTTGTCTATTATATGCCTAAGAAAAGAGCGTAGAGTCCAAGGTTTTGTGCGTTTAGCAATTTTACTGTGCAAAACTAACCTTAAAAACACAGAAATGTACAAAAATGCTAAGATTGCCAAAATTTTGTCAAAATTGGTGGGATATTTTCTGATCATGTGTTTGAGGCATGGAGTGTCACCTTGGAAAGTATATCTAGCTTCTCTTTATCTTCTTGCTTGGTCAAGTCTTCAATTTTGGCATTGGCTCTTTTGAGCTTGGCCAATGCAATTCTCTCTTTCTGGGCATGAAGTTTGACCTTTGTCCTCAACAAGTCATTATCCTTGTTGGAATTGTATAGCATCTTTTTCAAGTGTAGATTGGCTCTATCAAGCCATGGTTCCCTATTCTGACTGATTTCTAGGGCAAGCTGTTCATTTAGGGTAAGCTGATCTACTAGCTCAGATTGCCTTTGTCTCTCTAGGGCTAGATCTTTTTTCAGCCCTCTAGTCCTAGGTATTTGTCTTCGAGCCTAATCCTCATCATCATCATGTTCACCATACTTATTTAGTGTCTTATCAAGAAATGCTTTATCCTTCTCTGCCTCTCTTTTTGCTTTGATGCATCTCACCTCATCAATGGTGTGTTTGGTCTTCAGTTGCTCATTTTCATGCTCAAGAAAGTAAATCACATATTTAGCCCTCTCAAGACTATCTTGGAGCTCACTAATATTAGCCTTTTTATCTTTGATTACTGCATTTTTTATTTTTTCTTCATCCTCCTCACTATGACTTATGTTCTTCTCTTCAGCCATGGTGTTTCTTGGTGTCAAAAACCCTAGGGATATGATGAAATGAAATGAAAGTGTATGAAGTGAAGGGTGGTGTGAGGAAACAAAGGATATGGGAATATGGAAGGGATCTTAGGCAAGTGAAACCCTATGACTTAGGTTTTTAAAGGATATGATAGTTTAGGGAGTGGGGATATAAATGCAGGGAGTTGGGAAAGTGTTTTAGGATGTGAGGAAGAGTATATGAAGGTTTAGGGACCAACTTTGGAATGAAAATTATTTTTTAATGAACACTAGGGTTTTTATTTTTATTTAACTTAGAAGGAGGTGCAATATTCACTTAATAATAATGACACCTCCAATTGATATTTGATAGAATAGAAAGATGAAAAGTTGTTACTTACTGGCATATGGAGGCATGAAGATTCATTTTGGCGAAGTTTTGGCATCAAACTGTGAAGTGGAAATCTGCCAGAGACTTTTTAGAAATTTTTGGGTGAACATGTAGTTACCCAGCAGAACGTGCAATGTCCTAGCTAAACACACAACACAATTATAAATTACACTGTGATTTTGGCCAAATGCGCAATGACCAATGTGAACACGCCCTCTGTGTAAAGCACCTTTTTTTATACCAAATTTTGAGGCCTTCCTGGTGTCTAAATTGGGCGCAAGATATCTCATTGGAAATACTATCCTGTCTACTTTCAAAATATACCTTTGGTTTTCTGATTGGAGTTGATTTTCCTTGTCAAAATTTGATTTTCCCAGGACTGGTCAAAAAGTGCAGAATGAGGGTGCAAAAATTTAAAGTGCTATTGCAGGAAAGTTTTGGAGGCCTTCCTCAACTCCAAATTGAGTGCATGATAGCTCATTGGAAATATATCTCTCTGTAGTTGTCATTTGAATAATGAAACAAGTGATTTGGACAATAATTCTATATGAAAACCTTATTTTCCTAAGGTCACTCCAGAAGTGAAGCAACTTTCCTGTGGCACCTGTATTTTTGACATTTCTTCAAAACCATGACACCTATGTAAAAAATACAGGACATTTTTCTTAATTAATCTATGGTGGACAAAACCCTCTCTCACTTTTCTCAAATTCATCTTTGTTTGGTTAGAAACGCATTTTGAAGAAAAACCAACCCTATGAGTGGCAAATGACTTGATCCTTGGAATGATTTCTTAAAAATTGATGAGGACATGATCTTATGAGTTTTAATGGCCTCATACTTACTGATATGACCTAAATTATTCCTCCTCTACTCAAATTTCTCTATTTCTATAGCAAATCCTAGCTTATTGGGAGAGGAAATTAGGGTTTAGTGCTTGTGAACAATGATGATTTGGGAACCCTTGGGAAAAATGGTTAAAAAACGAAGCGAGGTCAATGATACTGACAAAGATGAGGTTAAAGCAGAGTAAAATAAGGTGAGATGGGTGGGATGAAAATACCAGTGCTAACATCGGCTCCAGCTAGGGATGGTAGCTCCTTGGAGGTGCCAAGAACCACAGATCTCTGATTTTATAGATCAGTGCCTTATCCATTGGGAAATGGAGTAAAATATATAAATTGAAACTAAAACTAAAATTGAAAACACACTGCAAACTTCAACCGACAATAGCATATCATCAAAGCCTTAGGGCCTTCACCTCGAGCTTCAAACCTTGATGAATTATGTCAACACTTGCTGAAAATAAAATAAAATCAAACTAAAATGATACCAACCTACTCTAATATGTTGCAAAATTGTTGATTAGGTAAAATTATCCTTCTAGTGTAACCAATATAGGATATGGCTACTTACTAAAGTTCTACTCTCACTTTACTCGAGCAGGCAGAATGATATACATGTAGGCAACTCATAATAAAAACTGAAAGCAAGACTTATGTTGACAAGCAAGAAAGAAAGATTTAGAAATTGACTAAGTGCAAGATCAGTGAAGCAAAAGACAAGATCAGAACATGACTTTAACATGATCAAAAACCCATAAATGATCAACTAACAAAAATGAAGCAGTTAACACTAAAAATAAACATGCATCCATTGAAATGACATCAAAACAACACTTACCTCCAAGAGCGACACTTAAGGTATACCTTGCGACAGTAGTGTCGATTGCAACAATAAAGTTCCCAATACTTTGGGAATAGGTATAATGCATATCTCTATGATATATTAAACCCATTATTACAACATAAGAAACCAAAGTTTCTCCTTAAAGGCAAGTTCTAACTCCCTTTCACCAAGAGTGACTCTTTCCTTGACCAAAAGACGACACTTGGAATTTATTCACAGAGAGGCTTCGAAACTTAGAAAACAAGTATGGAAAGATTTTAATAACTAGAAATGGTAATTCACATGGTTAAAGGATTCTCCAATTTTTGAATATAGGAAAAACTTTGGAGGGCGTTGTAGCAACGAAAACACCTAAAAGTTAGGTTTTGTTGTTTACATGCATTATTTCAATTATGAATTTGCTTTCTCTATACAACATAATATATATGTTTTTTATTTCCTAATAGTCAAGATGGTTTGATTTTTTTTCATGCAAATAGGATAGATTTCTTATTTCCTTCCATTTCCTACAATTCTGAATTTTTCTTGTAGCATAGGACAATTAATGTTGCCTCTTAGCAACTAGATATGATGTTAGTGTTTTCATAGAAATCAACGAAGGAAAAAGTTAAGTACATTTTGAAAATATAGTGATAACCTCTCTTAATTTTGTACGAACCCTAAGTTAATAATTAAATTTGATTCCCTTGGGTGTTGCAATATTCTTGCTACGATACTGAGGGCCATCACTTGGGCCACTTACATGTAAAAAAACATCATTTATGGCATCAAAATGGCCCTAAAGGATTAAGACCTTAAAAAATATAGAAAAACTGTGATGATGGAGAATGATTCTTTAGGCCATTGTAATATGTGAGTGGACTTATAAATATACCTCGCTTGATCTTATTCCCTTAGGAAGAGATAATATCAATTGGATTTAGCACCCCGATCATATGGGGAAATTTTTTCTGAATTTTTCTCCTGGTGAGCCACTTACCATGGTGAAGAAGTTTCCTTGATTTTAAAACCCAACAAATTTTTATGTCTTGCTATATGGTATTTATTTTCTTGAATTCCTTGATATGGTTAATTGTATCCATTTCAATGCAATCAATATTGATTTGTGTGGGGGGGAGCTTCTCAACTACCTTTGAGTTGTCCACGGGGGATTCACTCAATGAACCTCTAACATATCACGTGCAATCATAACATATTAAACAATACCCTTAATTTGACTACATATTGGAAAATACCTATAACAACATTCAAGAAGAGTATCACAACTAAATCCACTACTAAACTATTATTTAAGCATGATTGGGTATATTTTGAGCCACCTCAGACCATTATATTCGATAAGACAACATGTTATTCAGCACCTTTTGGTCCAACCTATGGTTTCTCATCAATACGAAGTTTACCACACTGATTTCCTTTCATCCCAAATCAAATGGTCAAATAGAAGTGGCCAACACGATGATTTTTCATATCTTGCTGATGTAAAACTCCAAGAATCCTCGTACATGGGTCAAAATCCTTCCATATTTTTAGCATAGTCATAATATATCCATCCACAAGTTTATTGACCATATTCTTTTTCATGTCTACCTGGGGTTCCAACCATTATCCCAAATTGACGTAACTATGCCCATTTCATATTCACCAATAGAGACCTCTAATGCTTAGGTCAAGGAAGATAAGGGAGCCAAATTTTTTGAGTAGATCCAACATCTCAAACAAAATGTTCACGATATCTTGTAGAAAGCAAATGTTGAGTACATGCAATAACATTACCATCATAGGGTTCCACATAAATATCAAGTTGGTGATAAGGCATGGTTACATTTACAAAAAGAGTACCTCTCGTTCCCGAATAGAAAGTTCTAACCACTTCAATATTATATTTACAAAACCAAAAATTTTGTGGGTGAAAATTATTTTGAATAGAGAATCCCCCCTTTCCTTGGCTTGTACCCAGTGTTTAATGTGGAGTTGCTTTAATAATATTTTCCACCTTTGTTGGACAACTCCACGGGGGCTTCACTGCGGGAGAAATACCATATCACGTGGGTTCACATTGGGGGATATATAATGAGGGAAAAATTACATAATATATTGGGCAGGGATAATTTTAAGGATGGAAAATTATCTTGAAGTTTAAAAAATTGGCGAATCTCACTAGTCCCTTATATGCAAACTATAAAATGTTTATTGATGTATTTGTAAAATTTTTCAAATTTATAATGATATTATATATATTTTCTATATAATGTTGGCGATTTTTAATATAAAAAAATTTTATATTGTAAAATTTGGGCGAATCATTTTTATAAAAAAATGGAAATTAACGAACCTTTTTTTTTGGAAAAACCATGGAAAATTAGCCCACCTGTGAATATTAGCCCCTAAAATTTTCCATGATATTGGGGGATATATAGGGGGTAAAGGGTTTTTATATTATCAGGTATAAAAAAATGGAGCTCAAAGTTAATGAAAAAATATAAAGGGGTCTAAAACATGTTAATGAAAAAATATAAAGGGGTCTAAAAAATGTTAATGAAAAAATATAAGCGGTCTAAAAAATGTTAATAAAAAAGTAGAGACGTACAATATATAGTTAAAATAAGGGTTTTTTAAATTGGGAAGGTGTATTTGGTTTATATTGGTAGGGGGTTAAACAATGTGAGTTGCAAAAATGGCCATCTTAGAGAAGACGTCAACAATCACAAACAAACTTATTATTACCATGCTTGGTGGATGGAAAACCTACATGTAATCCATCGTGACTGCTACACCATTTCTTGCTCATCTAACCTATTATCATTAGATGGACCCAAGTACACCATGTAAAGACCAATTTTACCCTAAGTAAAATTTCTTTCACTATGTAAAATAACTTAATAAAACACATTTATTAGGTTGTTTATGGTCTAAACAGGAAACCCCAAAAGGAAATATTAAACAAATCTATATTTGTTTCGTTTTCCTCATGGAATAATTAATTAAACAGTAATTTAATTATTATTCCTAGTCATATTTAACCCAAAACAAGGAAATTAATTAGATAAATCCTTATTTATCTTATTATTTACTAGGAATAATTATTTAAATCTTATTTAAATAATATTCCTTGTTAAATATGACTAAATCATTTATAAATAATTAAATAAATCATTATTTATTTAATTATCATTCTACCACTTCCTTAAAATAATAAATAAACCATTTATTTATTTAATATTTACAAATAAAGGGATTTGACCCAAGTCAAATTCCTTTCCGCTTCAACAAATATAATAAAATATTCCATAAAAGGTGGATCTAGATTTGGTTAATATTATTTTAATCATGCACCAAGATCTAGAATGACCCAATATTTTGTTATAAATAGAAGGGTTTTTCCTGCCATTCTTCACCTTTTGTTGCCTATTATATCACTCTGGTTCTATACTCTTGGTCTGACTTTGAGCCATTATCATTGTCATATTTTCCATTATTTACTTTGTGAGCTCCCTTTGAGTTCTATGTTTGTCTAGGTTTTCTACACCAACAAGAGAGAGAAATTCTAGATCTGAAGTGCTGAGGACTTTCAAGAACCCATCACATTGACGAGAATTGGAAACATCTTTCTTGTTGTCCTCCCAAGTGCCCTTAATATAAAATTATTTAAAACATATTATTCTTGTCTTGTCTATTGGATGCATGGAGCAAAACCTTATTTTTGTTGCTTAATGTCTTTTTATGCATAGATCTGGATTTTTGCAACATTTGTCTTGATCAACTAACTGCAGATTTGAAGATATTAGCAACCATATTTTGCTATTAGGGCTATAAGTTATGCGTAGCTAAATTGGTATTTTTTTGTACACTTCGACGAAGGATTCATACTAACAGTGACTAATTTCAAGGGCTTACCGAAGGTAGGAAAAAGAGTTTACAACCCATGCCTTTGGATGGTTGGCTTAGAAATAACAAAATAAATGCATGATTTGATATATTGTTGGACATATTGTTGAATATTTGTCCAGTATAAATACTTTTGAAGTACTGCTATTGTCTTGTCCACACCAAATTTCCCTACCACCTAACTATAATGTGCCTCCTAGATCAGGTTGGCATGCTCACTTGAAGGAACATAAATATGGTCCAAGTAGTATAATAACGCATGCTTGAGGTGGAATTTTAGAAGTTGTTTGCTTGATGTCAATATCTTATATGTGATAGAAAATTTAAAGTTAATTCATTATAGTGACATGATTGGTGCTACTCTTCTTTTATTTGATGTTTAAATGGAATTTTTGCATCTATGTGGACCAATTTTTCTGGTGGTCATTCTGTAACTTTCCATGTGTTTGCATAAACTTTAGAGGCCTATTATCAGTGTGGATGATTTTATCCTTCCCCATAATATAATGCTTCCATTTTTTATAGGATGGCATGATGGAGTACATCTCATTATCATAGGTGGTATATCTCTGGATACTATTAGAGAGTGTTTAACTGTGATAGGCCATTAGACAACCTTGATAAGTTAGGGCTGCACCAATAGAAATTTCAAAGGCATACATATCAATCTGAAATTTTTTTTATAGGTTTGGTAGGGTGAGGATTGGTGTAGATCAAAGTTGTTGTTTTAAATCCTCCAATTCATTTAGTTGTGACTTAGAATAAAAAAAAACTTTTCATTTTCTCCTCCTCTGGTCACTTGACTTAAGTGACATAATAGAAACCCAACACAAATATTCAATAGAAGTTAGCAAGGCCCAAGAATCTACAAAGATATGTTATGGCTATTGGGGCTAGCCAATCCCAAATGAAGTGGATCTTCTCTAGATCCATTTGCACCCTATTTTAATCAACAATGTATCTCAAGTAGTATATTATGCATGAAAAATGAGCATTTCTCCAAATTTGCATACAATTTGTTATTTCAGTGTGCTTAATAGTTGTCGAATGTGCTACAAATTCTTTGCCTAGGTTCTAATAAATATGAGGATGCCTTCCAAATATAATACCAAAAAATGGATTTTGGATGGCTTCAGGATATCATCCATCATCATCATGAATGTTGTTAGAGCATTAGTCAAGCCAAAGGGCATGACCAACCACTCGAAAATTAATTCTTTAGATTTGAATATCATCTTCCATACAACAATTTGTTCAATTAGAACTTGTTCATAGCCTAACATTATATCAATATTATTACAGAACTTGGAACCCTAAAATGGTAAAGAATATCATCAATCATGGGGAAAAAATATAGAAAATTTGTCATGATGGATAATTGTGCTTTGAGCTAATGGAATAGGTGGGTGTCCACCAATATCCATATGGATCAATCTCATAGTAGAAGATATAGTCAAGAAATTGAGAGTCGAGACTTGTGACCATACTACTCCATATCCATTTGGATGGCCCAACAAAGAAGGAAATACAAAGGTAAACAAATAGTGAAAAATAAAAATTTGTATCAATTTTTCCTTTATTGATGAAGTAGAATTGGATGTAGTTACAATAGATATATATGGTGTTGTTTTTTGAAGTCCCTATATTTATGAGTATGTGATCATCATGTGGAGAGATAACCAATAATTTCTCATCAAGGATTGAAAATCCCTCATCATCAATGTACAAAATAAAAGTCAAAGATCTTAGTAGTAAGTGACAACCAAGCCAAAAGGTTGATAAGTTCTAGCAAGAAATATGTTTTGCAGTTTTTATGAGGAAATAAATCTGTATAATATTCCATGAGAGTTAAGTAATTCTTGAATAGTTTTTCTAAGGAATATAAAGGATAACTAGAAGATTTTTTACAATTATACATGGGTGTCTTAGAAGAGCCTGAGGAGCTACCAAAAAAGAAGGAAGTGGACCATGAGATGCAATTTTTTTCAGACTCTTTGTTGCCAAGAATTATGCTACACAGGAAGTTCATTATAGAGGAAAATGAGGTGAAGAATTAGTTGTAACAAATACTAGAAAAATATTTCAATCAACCAATTACCTCACCATATGGCTCACCCATCACCATTATGAAAAAAAGGATGGGACTTGGAGGATGTGTATTGATTACAAGGTGTTAAAAAAATTCAACTCTAGAATAGGTAAACCTTTCCCAGGATAAATGATCTTCTAGATAATTTTTATCAAGCAAAATACTTCACCAAGGTGTGTGATCAGGGGCTCAGTTTTATGCTAAAAAATCAAAGTTCTCATAATGGATCGAAACCTGAATGATCGTATAGTGCTCGTCGTTTTCAATCTAGTGCACTTCGTTTCGCACAAAATGGACTATGAATGCTACAAGAAATGAGTTTCATTTTCACAAATAGGGAAAATTAAAAAAAAAAAAGGACAGATAGGTTTCCCAATAAGCAGTATGTACTTCTGACGTGGCATGTTGACTAGGCTGGGTCGAAATTTTAACATTTTCCTCTTGTGAGTAAGGGACTACCAAGTGGAAACATAGAATTGGTTGAAATTTTTGTGATTTTGCAAGTTATTATTGGTTTAATTCAGACCAATGGGGAGAGGACACATGGTGCAACCTAGAGCTGCCACATGCCCTTAATGGTTGAACAAAATTTTGGTTTGAAGACTAGAAGGATTGGCGGGGGTCGAACACGGGACCTCCGCCCCACTAGCACCACACACCATCATTATACAACGCATAATTTCTTAACCATATAGTGGTTGTGCATTTATTTATGTTAACCAAAGTCTATCAGCGAGGGAAGTGGGGGCCATCCCTGTGGGGCCAACCCCCAGCACGTGACCTCGACTCCTGAACCTTGGTGGAAGCACCGGAGGGCTAAACACTAATTGCAGAGTTAAATAGTTAAACCTCAATTAAGTACCGCTAATCCATATTTATTAACATTAAACTAGATTTAGCACAAAAAGCCAAGTTTAAAGGCTAAGTGAGGTTAATTAGCACTAACTGTGCTTAATTAGCATAATACAGATTAATTAATTTAATGTGGATTAATTTGGAAGTCCACTATTTTCAGCGAAACTACCAGTTTAGTGCTAGCTAATGAGATCTAGCTCTAGTTAGCTAAATTTAGGCCAGAAATTGTGAAGAAACTAGAAATGGTCATAAATTTTGGAGTTTTTGACCAAATCAGTAGTAGAAAGAGGCTAGATGACGATTTTTTGAAATTATGAACTCATTGGTGCATGTTTCAGGAGCAGAAAATCATTGTAAACACATTATTTTGAAAATTTGAGCATAATAAAGAGGCCCAAGCCATGGAATCTCTACCAAGGAGATGTATCCTAGGAGGGGTGAGCTCCATGAAATCCATGTATCGATGTGTTTTATGCTAATGTACTGTACTATTAATTTCTACTGTTCAATATTTCTTTTATGTTACTTTGTTCATAGAAATAACATAAAAATCACTCATGAGACTCAATCACTTGCAAGAGAACTTGAACCATTAAGCACATATAAGAAATTTTTTACAAAATATGAAACAGGAATTAGCACATAAATACTAGCATATTTCATTCAAATCATTTTTGGTATCAGAGCTTTAGTTTTTTGTGCAAGAATGGATCTAATTGTTTGCAATTTTTTGTCATGCTTACAAGGTTAAAACTCAAAAGAGGAGAAGGGAAGCTAGTTGACAGCCTTGCAGTTGGGTCAAGAGGAATAAGTGAAAGGTTGTCAAAGTATTCAACACCAACACATCCTCATGTTGAAGTTGAGTCTTCAGTGAGCATGTATCATGAAGGAGAACCTACCATGACAGAAGATGAGAGAGCATTGAGGAAGGAATTATTTGGTATGACTGAGATGGTTAAGGTCCTATATGAGGAGAGGAATTTAAGGATGCAAGGAGAAAGTTCAAGGCCTCAAAGAGGAGAGGGTTCTCTAAGAGGAGGAGGCCATGGAGATGGTAAGAAGCCACCATACACTCCACCATCATCCTCACCACCATATTCACCTTCCTCTTCATCATCTTCCACTACCACAACCCTTCCATATGTTCATACACATACTTCAAAAGGAGTTGGTAAATCACCCTTACTTAAACTTAATGTTAAATTTGAGCTTCTGTTGTATAATGGGGAAGTGAATGCAGAGAAGCTGGATAATTGGATTCGTTAATTGGAGGTTTATTGTAGAATTTAAAACCTTCAAGAGGATGACATAAAGATTCAATTGCCTTCCATGAGAATGGAGGGTGCAACACTTGTATTGAGGGAATAAAAGACACAAGAAGAGACTAAGAAAAATGGCAAGATCTCAATGTCTTGGTCAAATTTTATTGTTTCCATTAAAAGGAAATTATGTCCTCCAGCTTACTTGAAAAAATCTATTATGAGTTGGAAAAAATTTAGGAAATTGAAAGGTCAAAGTGTGCAATATTACACTCATGAATTTAGGAGAAGCGCTCTTATGTTAGGTGTTGATTTGCATTCTCAAAAAACTTTTTCAAAGTACATAGGGGGTTTGAATAGTTACCTGACACATACCATCATCATATTTAATCCCACTAGTCTAGATGAAGTCTATGTGCAAGCTACACACCTTGAGGCAAGAGGGAAAAATGTTGAAGAAGAGGGTAAAAAGAAACAATTGAAGGGTGGTGAAAAAGGAAAGGGTTTCAAGGGTAAAAAAAAGAAAAATGCATCTATTAAAAAATAAGGGTAGAAAACCACATGCAATAACTGTTCCAAATAGGGTCATGATGAAGCCCATTTTTGGAAGCTTCATCTAGAATTGAGGCATAATAAACTCAACAACAAGGGGAAACAAAATACAAACGCTACCACACGACAGGATCTTAAATCCGACTCGCAAGATGAGACTAAAAATACAGCCATGGTCACAAAGGGAAAAGAAGCCAGAGCAGGTACTAGTTCATAAAATTGTCACAGTAACACTCCAAGTAAAGAAACAAGAATAGAGTTGTTTCATGTAAGAGTGATCTCAAAACATACAAAACTTTACACACTATTTGATAGTGGGTCTCAAGAGAACTTAATATCTGAAGTCTTAGTCAAGAAGCTTAATATTGAAACCTTACCTCATCATAAGACACACCCTTTTGGTTGGATTACCAAGGATAAAAATTTACAAGTTACAAGAAAATGTATTTTCTGGCTTGCAATTATAGCAAACTTTATTGATGAAGTTGAGTTAGATGTTGTACCGCTTGACATATAAGGAATTATTTTGGGTAGTCCATATCTGAATGAAAGGAAAGTAGTCTTATGTTGCCATGAGAATAAGTACCACTTCTTCAAAGATGTAGTGGAATATATTGTGAGATCTCATTTCAAAAAGATAAACCTCTGTTTAGTTAATTCTATGGAAATGAAGAGGCTAGAAAATTCAAGAAAAACCTGTATGCTTATGATCAAACAAAATAATGATAAGTGTTACGAATATTTTGAAGGTTGTGATGATAAATTAAAATTTGATTTGTTTGATGTGGTAAGTCAGCATGGCGAGATGTTTCAGGAACCAAAGGGGTTACCTCCCAAGAGGAGAATCCAACATTAGATACAACTATAGCAGGATGTTACACTCCCTAACATTTGCATGTATCGCATATCGATAATGGAAAGTGCAGAAATCAAGAAGAAAATCCAATAATTGTTGAATAGAGGTATCATTCGTCCATCTACCTCGCCATGTTGTTCACTGAATGTGTTGGTGCCCAAGAAGTATGGAACATGGCGCATGTGTGTGGATTTTTGTGCACTCTAAAAAATCACAATAACGAATCATTATCCACCCCTAAGGATTGGTGATTTTCTTGATAAATTGAGGTATGCAAAGTTTTTCACTAAGTTAGACTTAAGAAGTGCATTTTTTACCTAGCCTCCATACTACTATGTAGAGTGCATTTTTTATGTTACCTTAGGCTCTCCACACCTAATCATAGTGCCTCATTTTAGGTTTTTTTGGATTTCTTTCCTTTGCTTGTAGTTCCCTATTTTGGTTTCCTAGCCTCCTTTCCACTACTTGGAATTCTAGTTTTAGGTTACTGTTCTACAATGCCATTACTTGGAGTTCACATGTTAGGTTTCCTTTTCAACCTACTAGGAATTGGGTTGTTATATATAAGTTACTTAGCCTCCTTACAAGTACCTGGAGTGATCATTCTAGGTTTCCTAGAATTTATTCCACTATTACTATGTGAATATACTCATAATAATTTGATTATAACCTTCTATGACCATGAAGATATATTAGCAAAACTTACTGCTTTAGAAAATAATTGCACCATCCCCAACTTTGTTTTTCCATCAAATTTCTTTCTAAGCATGACTTTTTGACCAACGCCATAGACACTCCATATCCTGTTTCAAAAATATTTAATTCCTTGTAACATTATCAAGGGAAAGTTAAAGGATGGAAATTTGTATTAATGTGTAGAAACCTTGGAAAATATTACTAATCTCTTTTATTCAAATTATAAAATGTTTGATAGTATTTTTATGAACATATTCAACTTTCTAATAATTTAATATAGTGTCTATAAATTTTTTGGAAATTTTTAAATTAAAATAATCTTATCCTATAAAATTTTGGTGAACCATTGATCTAGGGGATCATAAAAATTCTCAAAATTGAATTTTTTCTAAAGCACTCGAAACTACTGCCATATCATAGTTCTCACCCTCGAGAATCTAATGATGCTTGAATCACCTCAAACCGACATCGTATGCTCAAGCTATGATGTTCTAAAGTTTTTCCAAACAACTAAAAATTTAGTAGCAGGGTTGACTTGGTTGCTAACTCGGTAGACTGTACGCTGACATTAGCAATTGACTGGGCAATCACCATAGAATCTATGACCCAAGTTGGGCTCTAGAAGTCACAGGGTCGTATTTAGGTATATGTTAGTTTTCTGTTGGTTTTTTGGTTGTGAGGTGGACCAATTATGAGGCGCCATGTGGCCCAATGAGATGGTGCCATGTGGCACCCCATGTTTGGTCAAAAAATTTGTAAAGCGGCCCAAGGGAATTAGCAAGGTTTGACCCCTCGCCTTTCTGCAACACAATTGCATGCCTTACTATTTGACCATAGAATTATTTCTTAACCTATTGCATGCTCCTTAAATATCTAAAACTAAATGTTTGGAAAGTTGGGGAAAGGGGGGTGGGGCACTTGGGCCTTGCTCGTAGCCACACATAAACCACAAGACCCTGCGGAAGAGAGAAAGGTGAGGGGGTAGGGACTAGACCCCAGTCCTAGTCTCCTAGTATCCACGTGACCACCGGTGTGGATAGAGTGACAAGGGAGGGTGGTTAAGCCCGACGCTAGGTTCCGATTATGCCATATGTCCCAAACCAACGATGGAAGGGGAAGACTAGGTGGCACCTAGATCACGACATCCCCCAGTCCTGTGAGACATTATATGACCATATTCCAAGATAGGAGGGAGCAGAGCATACAGGGCCTTCACCTAGGGAGAAATACCATACCACGTGCATTCATATTAGGAGATATATATTAAGGAAAAAATGACATAATATATTATGGATATAATAGGGGATAAAGGATTTTAATGTTGACACGTATAAAAATGGAGTAAAAAGTTAAAGGAAAAATATAAAGGGGTGTAAAAAAATTTAATGAAAAAATGGATACCTACAATATCTAGTGAAAGTAGGGTTTTTAAAATGGCAAGATGTATTGTATTCATATCAGTAGGGGGTTAAATAATGTGATTTTTAGAGGTATTTTCCAATATGTAGTCACAGTAAGGGTACTTTTTATTATGCCATGACCACACATGATATGCCATAGGTTCATTAAGTAAAGCACCTATGGTGGAGTGACGGGTGCAGCCAATTAGCTCGACCTCGGCCACATGGTGCCCATATGACCTTGAACAATGCTTAAAGGATATTGGCGCAGTTAAAGAATCACAAATTTCCCCAATGTTGGAGGGAATCTCGCTGACGTCAGGAAAAATTGTCGCTCGACAGATGGCAGAAGGGTGTAAAATGTAGAACGATTAACCAAATTGAAGTTTTGTAGAATATTTAGAAAAATTCATTCAAGGAAGCACATCTTGCTCAATTTTTAACCTTTTTGAGCTCAAGAAGAGCCTAGATATGGTTTTTGTGCATTTTGAATCCATTGGTAGCACTATTTTTCCATTTTGAGAACTCTAAGTGATGTAATTTAGGTTTGAAAATATAATTTAAGATGCCCAACTATGAAACCTACACCCAAAGACGTATCATAGGAGGGGTGAACTTCGTTATCAATTTGTTGTTTAGTGTTGCTATGTATGGTAAAATTCCTCTATTTTATTTCTGTAAACTGAGTTTAAAAAAGACACTAAAGTTTATGTGTTTTTTCACCTTGATCCATTTCCCACATGACATAAAATTTCTTGAAAAAATTTAATAGACCTCAATGTTTTTAATTCCATATCAGTTTGGTATCAAAGCATGGTTGTTTTCAAGGTTTTATTATGTTTCCAAGTGTTTTCTAATGCTTACTAAGGTTAAATTTGAAGAGAGAAGAAGGAATGATTAAAGAAAAAAAATCCTCAAACTCCATGAGTCATGACACATGAATAAGGACATGAGATGATTTTGAGGATAAGAGAGCTTTCATAATGGATTTTTATGACATGTATGAAATGGTGAAAGTTTTGTATGTAGAGAGGATTACAAGGTTACATGGAGAGAGTTCAAACCAACCAAAAGGTAATGGTGGTGCTAGGAGCAAGCGTCCACCTACACCTCCATATTCACCCTCATCCACATCTACTTCATCTCCTCCACATACTCCTCCAAGGTATCCAAAAGGACATGCTATGTCTCCTATGTTAAATCTTGATTTCAAGTTTGAATTTCCGATGTACAATGGAGAAGAAAACACTGAAAAGTGGGATAATTGGGTTCATCATATTGAATTCTATTACAATATTCAAAGGATTAAGGATGATGTGACCAAGATCCAACTTGGTTCTCTTCATTTTGAAAGTGCAGCTCTCATCTAATGGGAGGCAAAAACTCGAGAATACTTGAAGAAAAGTTGTAAAATTATCTCTTCTTGGAATGATTTTGTAGTTGCATTAAAATGAAAATTTTTTCCATTAGCTTACATGCAAAAGGAAATAATGGATTGGAAAAATTTTATACAAGCTAAATGTTAGAGTGTTCAAAGTTACACACAATAATTTAGAAGAAGAGTTTTATTCTTGGGTGTAGATTTGTCTTCACAAGAAACTCTCCTTAAATATATCGGTGGTTTACATAGTTATTTGAGACACACAATTCTTATGTTTAATCCCACTATTATAGATGAAGTATGTATTTAGGAAACTCATTTAGCAGCAAGAGGGAAGAATTTTCCTCAAGAGACTAGCAAGAAGCCATCCAAATCTAGAGACAAAGGAAAGGGAAAAAAGAATGCTACATTTAATAAAGAGCGATAAAAACTCGCATGCATTTTTTTCCAAAAGAAGGCCATGATGAAGACCATTGTTGGAAATTACATCAAGAAATGAGACCAAAGAATATTAACAACTAGAGGAAACAAAAGACTACTGCAAAAACTCAACAAGATCTAGGATTTGATTCAGGGGATGAGACTAAAATTAGAACTATGGGAATAAAAGGTAAAGCATATATTGCAAGTACTAGTTCTTCTATTAAGCCTATTGAGCCTCAAAATGATAAATAAATAATTAAGATTTTTCCATATTAGGATCATTACAAAACATACCAAAGTTGATACCTTTTTTGATAGTGGATCCCAATTTAACCTTATGTGACAATGCCAAATTGCAAGTGACAAGAAAATGTAAAATTACAACCGTCATCACTGAAAACTTTACTGATGAGGTGGAGCTTGACGTTGTACCACTTGAAACATTTGGAATAAATTTAGGGAGTCCATAATTGTATGAATGACAATCCATACTCTATTATCATGAGAACAAATATCATCTTTTTAAATATGGAATTAAGCATATTATTAGAGAACATCACAAGAATATGAATTGGTCTCTTGTAAGTGTCAGTCAAATGAAAAGGCTTGTAAATGCTATTAAGAATTTTGTATTGTTGATGATAAAATGTAAAGATACTACTGAATATGAGGCTTTCCAAGGATTTTTTGTAAACTCAAGCATGATTGGGTTGAAGATGTTAACACATACGATAACATTTTTTAGGAAGTTGAATGGTTTCCTCCCAAAATAGGAATCCAACATGAGATTCAATTGCAACAGGATCACCTCTTCCAAACATTGGAATGTAAAAAATCCTAGTTTTGGAGAATGTCGAGATGAAGAAGAAAATTCAAGATCTTCTTGACAAAGGGGTAATTATACCAACTACATATCCTTTTGGATCTCCTATTGTCTTGGTTCCAACTTAGAAGGATGGTACATGGCTTATGTTTGTGGAATTTAGAATTTTGAACAAAATAACGACAAAGAATCGTTATCCTCTTCCTCATATTGATGATTTGATAGATCAATTGAAGGATGTTTATTTTACTAAATTGGACATGAGAAGTGGTTATAATTAGATTAGGATTGTTGAAGGTGATAGTTTGAAGACTTCTTTCAAGAAAAAACAAGGTTTGTTTTAATGGTTAGTTATGCCATTTGGGCTTTGTAATGAACTTGCAACATTCATGAGAGTTATGAATGATGTGTTGAGACCATTCCTTGATGATTTTATCATACTATACTTAGATGTTATTCTAATTTTTTGTATGAATCGTTAAGAGTATGTCAATCATGTTAAACAAATTTCAGATGTCTTAAAGAAAGATAAATTTTATTTGAATATGTCTAAGTGTTAATGTAATTAAACTTGTTTAGTTTATTTGGGTCATATGTTTAGAGGGGGTGAGTTGAATATTGATCCCTCAAAGGTTGAATTCATTGTGAATCATCCTAAACCAAATAATGTAACAAAGGTTAGGAGATTTTTTGGAGCAACCCAATATTGGAGAAAGTTTGTTGCTAACTTCTCATCTATTGTAGCTCCATTACATGTTATGAACGCTATGAAACATGTCTTTTAGTGGGGAGGAAAGAAGCAGAAAGCATTCGATACATTGAAAGAGAAAATTAGTACAACACCAATTCTTTCACTTTGATATCTTAAGAAACCATTTGAGATTAAAACCAATGCAAGTGATTATTCCATAAGAGACTTTTGATGCAACACAATGAGCCTATTTTTTATCATTTTGAAACATATACCAATGCAATAATTAACTATCCAACTTACAACAAACAATTGTATGCTTTGGTACAAAGCGTGAAGAAATGGAAGCATTATTTGATGGGTAAGGAAACGATTATTCATATTGACCATCAACCTTTGCAATATTTACAATCACAAACCAAGACACAACAATTTAGACATTTTAGGTGGATGAGATTTCTATAGAAGTTCCATTTAGTAATCAGGTATAAGAAAGGTATATACAAAAAATTTGTTGATATGTTATCAAGGCCTATTGTTAGTGCATCTTCAATTATTAAGAATAATTATATCATTCATGAGAGTTATGTTCAACAATATTATAAATATCAAGATTTTAAAGATGTTTATGAAACTTTGTGTCAAGAAAATCATGTTGAAGAATTTGATTATCATGTTAATGATAAATTGTTGTATCATCTTCGAAAGTTATGGGTTCCATATGGTGAAAGAGTCAGCATCATAAGGGAAACTCATACTACTCTTAATCTTGGCCACTTTGTAGTAGGAAAAAGCATTGCACAAATACAGAGGTATTGATATTGGCCTCATATGCATAATATTGTGTAAATATATGTAAGAGTATGTTCTATGTGTGCTACTAGCAAGCCTTGCAAAAGAAAGTTTGGTTTGTATACTCCACTTCCTATTCCTTCTCGTCATTGGGAAATTAGTTCTATGGATTTTGTAGGAGGGATACCTATGTCTAAGAAAGGTCATCATTATCTTTATGTTGTTCTAGATCATTTAAAAAAAAATGTGTGTTTTTATGCCTTGTAAGAAGAAGGTCATAGCTCAATAGATTGCACAAATGTTATTCCAAAATGTATGGGTGCATTTTGGGTTACCCACTTTTATTAGTTCTAATCGATATTCTTCATTTGTCAGGATATTTTGGTCAAGTTTATTGCAACTCATGGACACCAATTTGAAGAAGAGCACAACCTTTCATCTACAAATTGATGGCCAGATAGAAGTGGTGAATATAATAGTGGTACATCTCCTTTGTGGATACTAAAACAAACATCCTAACCTTTTGGATGAACACTTACATTACAGCCAACATGCCTAGAAGAGAGCCAAGCATTCTTCGACTCAGACGTCTCCATTTGAAACATGTTTGGGATATTTACAAAAATCTCCCTTAGATTTTATCTTTTGGAAATATGTTGTTGCGGATGGACATAATGACATAGATAAGGCCAAACACTTTATTGAAAAAATTCAGCTGGTGCATTAAATGGTACAAGAATAGTTGGAAAAGATTCAACCCAAGTACAAGGCAATACATGATGAGCATCGTGTTGACCAAAAATTCTAGGTGGAAGATAAAGTTTGGCTTTATATCAATAAGGAAAGACTCCAAGGAGAAGGTAAAAATATCAAACCAATCATATATGGTCCATTTAAAATCTTGGAAAATATTGGTAATAATGTCTTTTGGTTAGATTTACCAACATAAATGAAATTTTATGTTATTGTAAGTGTAGAAAACTTGAGGTTATATGAGCCTCCTATGATTGAATATCAAGAAGAGAATGTTTAGATTATAGAAATAGAATATTTCTCTCTTGAATAGTGAGAAGAATTGCAACAAGATATTATTCTTGACAGGAGGATAAGGATTCACGCAGAGGAAATTTGGAGTACCTTCGTATGGGGCTCAAGGGAACTAATCCAAGTAATCCTGGCTACACTAAGGTCGAAAGGGTGAGGAAATTTTACCCTCACCTACTTGCTGACGGAAAACAACCTTTTGATGGTCCAAAAGGTTCCAGTGGTGTTGGAGTGGGGTCCCCTGAGGCACAATTTCCAATGTCTTTTTGTATAATTTTGTATGTGTGCACTGCGCAAAAGGAGTCAGGGGGCTTTGGGGTGGGTCAAAATCCCCAATTTTGATGTAAATGGGCTTAAGGGTAAACTATGGGCCTCAAACCATGGTTTGAGACCATAGTATCTGTGCGTTAGGCGAATATAAATAGATAGATCATGTCTAAGCTAAGTAGTTCGAAGTAAGTTCAGAATATTAATGTTCTGATAAGTTTATACATCTGTAAGGGTTGTTTGGTTTGGGTTAACAAGCTCCTGCTGGTTGTGTGCACGAAGACCTAGTCCTAGCTATGTGCGGACTCCACTGGTTGTGTGTGTGGGAGGGTTTTGTAAGGGAAATTTGATGTATTTATTAAGAGATCTGAAGCTATTAGAAAGGACAATTTATGGCAAGTTCACTGTGTTATGCATTTGAGTTGTTTACTACTTATGTTCTGTTAAGATCATAATATCTGTCTTAATTATTGATGATTGTGCAAGGATCTCTGATATGATTATGAATGATTATTGATGGTTAATGTATATGTTTAAGTATCTGCATTGGTTAAGATATGGATCTGGTTCTGTTCTGTTTATCTCCGCTAAGGAAAATAATGATTTTGTGTTATTCTGTTAATAATTGTGCATTCTCTGGGATTCTGTTATATATTGTTGCACACATCTATTTACAAGTGATATAATTTTTCATTTGGTTTTGTTGAGGACCACTTCATTAATTTATCCCTCAGGGTGTGTAAACATGGTTCCAACACCTCCCCATACTGCTTTGAGTGATAATTTTGTTTGCGTAATCAAATCACTGCTGAAAGGGTGAGTAGTTAGAGGGTTTGTTGGTTTATCCATAAACTCTGAACCTAGGTCAGGACCCCTCAAACCAAAAAATGGTCTGGTTGCCTGGACCAGGATCATTTTGAGGTATATTTGATGTTGTGGCATCCATCACGAAATGAATTATAAGATTGGCAGGATAGAAAGATAATTTAATTTCCACTCCAATAGAATAGAAGCACTAAGTTATCCGATGAACAATGGGTACATAAATATATTTATACAAAATTGCATGAAATTTTCTTCTATTCCTTTGTGCAAGAACTACAGGAGTGGTTGTTGTGCTTAGCTAAATTCCATCATTGTATAAAATATGATGCTCCTGAATTGATCCAGCAAGTAGAAAATTTTGATAATAAGATCACTCGTGCGGTAGATCATTGGATCAATCACCTCTTGGGAGGATTGGTGATTGAATTTTCCATTGATCAATTTTTGTCCTATTATGAAGCAGAAAGAAGGTTTTTCAAAGGCCGTAGAGCTAAGTTCCTGCACTCATTGAAATTGTTGCTGAAATTGCTATTGTGTGAATGGGGTTTTCTGTGCAAACACACTGCTTGAATGCATCAAATAGTTCCAACTATGAGCATTGGAAGAATTTACTGTGGAGATTCTAAAAATTTTATTTATAGCCCTCTGAAGCCTAGATCTGATAGTGACTTTGAACTAGAAACTCCTAGCTCAAGTGTCTCTGAAGAAGAAAGCTCATCACAACATAAAACCTTGAGTTTGTTTCCAACTCCATCCACTCCACTTATAAACTCACATCACTGATCACCCACTCCACTGCGTAGTCCATCTCCACCACCACCTCCACCTTTCCCTGAAGTAGATATGTTTGCATCAATGAAGTTACATAATTTGAGAGGAATTGGAAATGAGGATACTGATCACTTCTGGTTTGTGACGAAGGTTGTATGGCAGACTCAGCAAGTTAAACAATATTTATATTAGAAAAGCACAATTGGTTATTGCATTCCAAGATTGCACATTAGATTGATACATTAGGTACGCTCAATAAAACCCTAATGCTACCTTCGAAGAAATTAAAGCAACCCTAAAAGAGCTGTTTTAGAAGCCGAAGTCATATGCGCAGCTCGTGACAAAAATGAAGGATATTCGTCAGGAACATAATGAATCTGTATGGGAGGTCAATCAAAGGTCTAAGTGCACCATCAGAGATGGTGGATTTTTTATTGATGATACTCAGCATAAGGAATGGTTCATTGATATGTTTTTGCCACATCTACTCCAACTATTTTGTCAGCAAAATATTGTCGCAAAATTTGAGGCTGTGGAGGTTTCAATGAAACTGGAAGCTACTCCAACACCTATTATGTTGGGGACTCGACAGATTTTGAATCAGTTGGAAGCCATGCATCTATAAATTCAAAGTCTGCACAAAGACAAAGGAAAGGAGGTTTGCGAAGAGGTGTGGTGTATAAAATTTAAAGCTTCTGGGCACCATAAGTACTAATGTCATGTCTTCAACAATTATCTGAATGTTGGAGGTCCTATTCCATGGAAGAATCTTGTATGGGGTACTATCTTTCAGATTTTTGGATTACATGACACGGATTCTTGCCCACTGATCAAAAAATATCAGCCTAACTTGAAACAATTATTTTACAAACTATGTTCATCATTAGGTCATGATGAGAAACATTGTTGTACTTTTGATATGATTTTGGAGAAAGCAGAGATATATAGAATGTAGGTCGTGCCTACATCACCAGCATTCCCTTCTGGGTACGTAGGGTTACAAGGCAGAGGAGGAGGCCAAGGAGGTGGATCCACTGGCCGAGGAAGAGGAAAACTCATTTGCTATAACTATGGAGATGTTGTCCATTAAGCGCATGACTATTCGAATCCAGCATCAAAGTATTGCAGGCACTATAGACAATTTGATCATGTTATAAAATATTGTCTTGTCTTGATTGGTAAAATGCAGGAAAATAAGATGCAGACATCAACACAAAATCTTCATATGGTTCATGCAGAAACTCGTGAAGAAGATCCCTGTGTGAATGTGGTTATTAGGAGTGGTGTAGCGAAGATAAAGGAATGAAACTAGCCATTGATGTATGGATCCGTAAAGCACCTATAAACAAATAAGGCTTAAATATTCAGCTTGCGAAAGAGAACTTTATTGAAGCATGGAAAGAATTCACATAAGGAATTATGTCAACATCTGGTAAAGCATTGAAGGAAGAAAGAGGAGATGATGATTAAACCATTTCTACAAGCATGCATAAAGTTTTTGCGCAATAAGAAGGCAGTCGAAAATCTATAGGAATTGATAGATAATTGCACAAAGAAAGAACAACCCATGATAGAAAAATGAGCAGTCAATAAAATATACAAGAACAAGAAGAGAATGGGTAGGGAGATGTGTATGACCATGTAGATTGGTGCTTATGAAATGGACCAAGTTATTCTAGATATGGGATTCGATGCTAATGTTTTACCTAAAAGAACATGACAGCACATGAGAGAGCCAAAACTGGAATGGTCTACTATCCAGTTGCACATGGCCAATCAGCAAAATATCATTCCTTTAGGGAGGTTGTCACAAGTTGTGGTTAATAAAGAGGGTGTTAAGGTGATGTCAGAATTTGAATTCATACAAATTGTAGATGATACTAATCCCTATCTTGCACTAATAGGATTAGATTGGGCCATTGACATGGAGGGTGTTCTCAATCTAAAGAGAAGGAAAATGGAATTTGAAAGAAATGGAGTCAGGGTAATCATTCCTCTAGATCTTGCAGAAGATGAGAGGTATATTGAAACAGTGTGTGCTCAGGATGATATCAATCAAATCTATAAGCTAACTTTGCCCGAGAAAGGATGGATTAATCCAAAAGCAGATGGGAATCTTAAGTGGGAGAACGATAGCTCTTATTTTTCAAACTATGATGAAGAACTAGAAAATTGGCAGAACCGACGGCATGAGGTGTCTGCTTTGCGCTATAATCGAGTGACCCGATCTCTGCGTTGTATAACATCTGAGGAACATGATTTACCACACTATGATGGCTCAACTAATGTAAACATGTTTATAGGACAGCTAGAAAGGATTGTTCCTGAAGGACATAGATTCCATGCTTTGGATCTTGGCTTGCGTGCTACTCTAGCAAGATGGTGGGAAACTCATAAGGAGAATATAGGTAATAGGAAGGAGTGTGCACACATAATGAGGTTGCAGTTTGAATGTCCAATAACTAATTTGGAATATGTATACTCTGGAAAAGAGGATCCACACAGACATTTGGCTAGATGGCATCAGTTATGGGGTGTAGAATCAATACCTAAATGGGTCCATATGTTTATTCACACGTCGGTAAAAGTGCCTACTGAATGGTACTTGGAGATAGAGTTGCACAAAGGCATTATCAAATGGTCTATGCTGACAGAGAGTTTTATTCTTACATTTAGCTCGGAAAATCATGACCAAGCTTTGATTAAAGAAATTATTAATGCACTGATAACACATACTATGAAATGTAGACAATTGATACTTGTGGAGTCTAGGGAGCCGCGCATGGTGAAATGTCAGATAAGTGTGCTCCAAATAATGAGCCTTGTTGGGTATTACAAGAATCAAAATCACAAGTATGAGTCGATAACCGCACCCCTGACCAAATTACTCAGACGAGGTGTGAAATTCCATTAGGATGACAAATGTCAAAGAAGTTTTTAGTTGTTAAGGGATGAGACAGACAATATTCGATATGCTTTGAATTACCTGGTCAACAAGCCTATGCTCAGGAGGACGGTCTATCAATGGTTATCCTTAGATCTAGATTATATGCATAGTAAGGTGCGACGCACAGGCGGTACCTGTGGGAGGAAGTTTACTGGGTCACAGAGGTGTAAAAAAAAGTTTTTGGAAAGTAAAAATGGATAAGACAAATTTATTACCATTTTTGGGAGCATATAGGATGCATTTAATGAAGCAATATTTCCATATTTGGGACCGTTTTGTCAGTAATGGAGCCTTATTAATGCACAAGGAGTTTTTGAAGATGCACCACAAGTATAAATATGATTTATGAGGTCACAATGGTTCCCTTTGATTTCTTAGTGATTTTTGTGCTTTGAGCTCTTTCATTGCCATTGCATTTTATGTTTCTATGTTCGGTTTGGATCTAGGGTTTAAGGACGCATTACGCCGAGGAGGGCTAGGATACGATATTCCTGAAAAAATAACAACCACGAGACCGGGTGATGACCTTACTATGCCTAAAGTGCCTATTATGGAAACACCTACGCCATCCAAAACTAAGAAAACCTCCCCTAGAGAAGACCCCAAGACTGAACCCTTCATCAGGAGAGAATATGAAAATACCCATGGCAGAAGTCCCAGAAACCATTGAAGAAGAATGCGAGAATGTTGTCGAAGTGGCCATATTCTCGCGGTTGCCAAGTTACATTTCGTTGTGAAAACCATCTGTAAAATCGCCTAAGGATCTGGACAAGGTGCACACTAGTATCTAAGTACCCCTGATCCCTGATAATGTCCCAATGGAAGGGAACATGCTTGTAAATATTCCATAGCTAAGGTTTGATGATTTGGACATTGCGGATGTTGAGAAGTTCCCAGAGCTTGTGCCAACGCTGTGTTTGGATCAAGTTACATATGAAAGAGAGGTTGTGAACCTTGAGGCAAAGAGGTGGATGTTAGGTCTGCATGAGTCAATCCTACTCAATCTGTTGCAGATCCCTCATTTCAGGAGCAACCCCATAAATGATATATGTGTCTAACATTTATTGGAATTAGTTCATGATGATGCACTCTAGTTGGGAGAGCTTATCCCTATCGACACCTAATTAATTCAAATAATAACAGGTCTATGTGCTAAGGGGGCCACTCTATTGCTGACCTTAGTGGTAAAGCATAGGAGAAATTTTTTGCTAATCAAATAAAGAAGAAATACAATGTCAAAAGGAGGACCTGGGGATTCATTGTGGAGGAAATAAGTGACCCCATGGTGCATTTTGGTACACCCATCTTGGCCTTCAAGATGATGCATAAGTGGAGGCCCAAGGAGCTTCCTATGCATGTGATTGCACTCATAGGACACAGTGAAAAATGTGTAATTTACAATTGGTATAGTACCCATGTAAATATTTTTTGGAAAATGTGTGTGAGGCTCACGAGGAAGGAAAGCCCTTCCAATATGAGTGACTCCTCTTATTGATTGCACTGATTGGATTGAAAACCCTGGAAGATACACAGTTCCAAGTCATTGAGCCAAAAATCTGCGAAGTTGCATGCTACGCAACACTGTGGAACTCTTCAGACCCAATGCACACAAAAGAAAATAAAATTTTCAGAGTTTTTTATGATGCTACCTTGAACCAAGCACTACAGTAAAAGCTGCGACTATCACCTAACTTGTATGATGAGTAAAATATGGTAGCGGATTTCAAAGCTACCTTCCATAATATTGGCATCCAAGCAAAAGGCTTTCTAGAGGGAGTATGGTATGGGCTACCATATCTAGTGACAGAGGATGATTTAGTAAGAGTGACAGTGGAATGGCCATTGGCCTAGTTGAATCCACCTACCCCATTGAAGAAACGCACTCTGATAGGAAAATCAACGGAGCAAGCCACCGAGAAAACTACAGAGACAGTTTTAGAGAGAGTCATTGAGAAGGTCATAGAGAAAGAAGCATAAAATGATGCAACCCCCACAACAACCGGTAAGACTGTAGAAATAACAAAAGTTCCTAAAAAAATGGATCTGTGAAAAAGGAGATAGGTGAAGATGAAACATCCAAAGGAACCAAGCCTGGCTCTCAGGCCATTGGAGGATCACACAAAAAGTAAAAATGTTCCAAAAAAGTGGGGCAAGAGGTCTTGACGGTGACATAGGATGACTTAAATGAAATAGCCAACATTTTCATGTCTACGACTCAATATTGTTGGACAGACATGGAAGTTTAGTACAATTCCACGTTGCAACTTGTACAAGTTGGATTACAGGAACTCAAATTATAAGCGATCTAGATTCAAGAGAGTGTGAGTTAGGAAAGGTAGACCAGCACATAAGTCATGAATGCGCAACCACTAGACGTTGCTCTACCAGCCACTAGGGATGGATGCTTTGTTCACATTGCCCTGCCAGCTATTCAAATGGACACCAACCGAAGTCTCCAATTTAGAGGAACAAGTGATGTGCACATTAATCTTTCGATGTTTCCTGTAGGTAAACTCCATCTCATGCGTTCCATGATGGTGGACGAGCTTTAGTACAAGGGATTCCCAATAGTAGGTCTAAAAATCACATCAACAACACCTGAGACACCACTAGCAATGCATGTGTAGAGAGCAACGGAATTAAAGTAGGTCCGAGATAGTATTGCTGTCACGGTAACTCAATGGGACAATCTGCTCGATGAATCTATGAGTGTTTCGAAATATGTCAAAAATTATCCAATCGTGCATAAGTTGTGCGACACCCTCTACTAGAAAGAGTAGCAATTTGAAGATAACAGGAGAGTCGCGCCCACATTGGTTCTCACACACCGCCTCACTCATCTGCAAGAGTGTAGAATAATTCAGACAGAGATTGCAGATTTGCATGGAAAGGATAAAATTTTGAAGGAATGCATGCAACCATGGGTATAAGAAGTGGCTCAAATGTCACAAACACTAGACACTAGATTGAAGACCTTCCAGCAGACTCAATGTAGCATCTGGATGGTTGTTGAAGTTCCTAGCACTGGAAAATTAGTTAAGCAAGTGCAGGCTATCACATCACAAATTTTGGAATCAGTTCTCCCTATCAAAAATTATGTTAGTGCACTTCAGGCTAAGATCAAGGAGCAGACACTTCACTGACTCGAGATGAGTCACATGTTTGTGTTGGGGGACTGTTGGAGCGAGGTCCCCTGAGGCACAAAGTCTGATGTCTTTTTGTATAATTTTGTATGTTTGCGCTGCGTAAAAGGACTCAAGGGGATTTTGGGTGGGTCAAAGTCCCCAATTATGATTGAAATATGTCCACACCACGTAAAAGGACTCAAGGGGCTTTGGAGTGGGTCAAAGTCCCCAATTATGATTAAAATGGGCTTAAGGGTAAACTGTGGGCCTCAAACCATGGTTTGAGACCATAGTATTTGCACGCTAGGTGAATATAAATATATAGACCGTGTCTAAGCTAAGTAGCTCGAAGTAAGTTCATGATATTGATGTTATGATAAGTTTATGCATCTGAAAGGGTTGTTTGGGTTGGGTTAAGAGCCTCATGTTGGTTGTGTGCATGAAGACCTAGTCCTAGCTGTATGGACTCTGCTAGCTATGTGCACGGAAGGGTTTTGGAAGGGTTTTTTAAGAGAAAGTTGATGTATTGATTGAGATATCTTAAGCTAATAGAAAGGACAATTTTTGGCAAGTTCACTATGTTATGCATCTGAGTTGTTTATTGCTTATGTTCTATAAATATAGTAGCATATGTCTTACTTATTGATGATTTTGCAAGGACATCTGATATGATTATGAATGATTATTGATGGTTAATAGATCTGTTTAAGTATCTGCATTGGTTAAGATCTGGATTTGGTTCTGTTATGTTTATCTGTGCTAAGGCGAACAATGATTTTGTGTTATTCTTTTAATAACTATGCATTCTTCGAGATTATGTTATATATTGTTCTGCACATTTGTTTACAAGTGATATAAGTTTTCATTTGGTTTTGTTGAGTACCACTTCATTAATTTCTTTCTTAGGGTGCGGAAACCTGGTTCGAGCACCCCCCCCCCCCCATACTCCTTTGGGTGAGACTTTGGTCTACGCAAGCGTATCACTACCGAAAGGGCCAGTACTTGGATGGTTTGTTGGTTTATTCATAAAATATGAACTTCATTCAATACCTCTCAAGCCAACAATTAGGGAGGAATAATCCAGACTGTACGCTGCCATCAACAACTTACTAGGCAGGCACAATAGACTGTATGACCCAACTCAGGCTCGACAAGTAGCAAGGATGTACTGAGGGAGATGATGATTTTTCATTGGTTTATGGGTTGTGAGGTGGAAAAATTATGAGGTGCTACATGGACCAATGAGAGGCACCATTTTGCGCTCTGTGGTTGGTCAAAATTTTTTTAAAGAGGCAAAATGGCCTCGGTAGGGTTCAACCCCTCGACCTGTGGACACATTATTGTCAGACCATCATCGATTAGTTCTTAAAACATTGGGTGCTTGAGTTATATTTAAAATTGAATTTTCATTGAGTTGGGGGAAAGTTTCGAGGTGCTTCGCCCCAACCCCGAGTCACACACAAGCCACAGGACCCTGTGGAAGAGCGAAAGGCGAGTAGGGTAGGGACTAGGCCCCAACCTCAATCTCATGGTATCCAGGTGACCATCAGCAGGGATAGAGCGATGGGGGCTGATGGTTAAGCCTGATCCCTATTTTCGATTATGCCATATGTCCCAAACCAATGAGAGAGGAGGTGGATCAGGTGGCACCTATCCAAAATTGTCCACCAGTCACGTGAGCCATTATATACAATATGCCAAGACTCCCTGCTACATGGTGCCCATAATACCTTGATCAATGCTTAACGGATATTGGTGGGATTAAGGAGGAGACAAATTTCCCCAATTACGGCAAGAATCCCGCCAGAACTAGGAGAAATTGTCGCTATGTGGTTTGGATAAGGGCAGAAAACGTAGAATGATTAGCTAGAATTGCAATTTTGCAGAAAAATTAGCAGAATTTGTTAAAGGAGGCATATATTGCTTAGTTTTCTAACCTGAAGAAGAGCCTAGATATTGGATTTGTAGCATTTTGAATCCATTGGAAACATTATTTTTTTACATTTGGAGCACTGTAAACTGATGTAATTCATATTTTAGCATATCATTAAAGAGGTCAAACATTGGAAGTTGGATCGGGAGATGTAGCCTAGGAGGGGTGAACTTCACTATTAATTTTTTGTGTTTTGTTGTTGTGTATGGTTCAAATTTCTCTGTTTTACTTATGTAAACCGAGTTAAAAATAAAAATAAAAATAAATAAATAAATAAATTTATGTGATTTTGCAACTTGATCCATTTCTCACAAGACATAAAACTACTTGCAAATTTTTAATATACCTTCAAGTTTTAATACTAGATAAATAATTTTAAGAGAAAATATGATCCAGGTGGATATTGCTGGCCACCTGCCTATTCCACTTGGGGCCCCACCATTGTCTCTTTCCTCTCTTCAGTTTCGACACAACTTACTATTTTTAGCAGTTTTTTGGGTCCTGAACTTCTAGAGCTGTTTTGAGGCCCTAAACGACGTTTTTTAGGAAACCTGGGAGCAACATGGGTCCATGGAACAATGTTTCTCACTTCAAAATTTTTAGTCCTCGGATAGATATTTCTAACGAGGTATGGTGCATGTCAAATGGAGATCGTATGCCAAAGTTACGTCCCCAGGAAGTTGAAATGCCAATTTACCCAAACGGGGCCCATAGTTTTGGTGCTTCATCTCTCAGGGTTAGGGTTTTGGATGTTTATGGTTTTCCATTGTTTATAAATAATAAATATGCCCTCAAGCCTCATTGTAACTCAATTCAGAGGCCTATAGCCGCTACATCTCTTCTCAGAGATAAGTTACAAGTGCCCTAAATAGTTTATTTCCACTATGTCTGTAAGCAAATTTCAGTTCTTCGATATTAATGAAATGAAGTGTTATTTCCACTTCATATTTGTATTTATAGTTACATGTGTATTCTGTTGCATTCCTGCATAAATATGGATCAGTGGTATCAGAGCGGTCTGATTTTTCTCGATCCTTATTTACATGTCCCCAATGAGGTTAGGGTATAAGGAGTTGGGGTTGGATCTGGTTGAACCTTTGCAAGATCAGCTTCGCAAACCCTAATGACCGCCCATGGGGGATGAAAATAAATATGAGGGAGCAGGATATCCTATCCAAATATTGCTCAAGGGGGCCCTTGAGAAACAAAGGAATGTGATGATGGACAACTTTTCCCAGATCCTTCAATGACTGCCCACCGACGACGCATCTGCGTCCAACAACCACTCTGGAGGCGCGACTCCATTTAAGGTACAAGTAAACTTTAACATTCCAATATTTGAGGTTCAAATAGATGCACATGTCTTAGATAGATGGTTGAATCTATTAGAAGGATATTTCTCGGTTCATGACTTTTCCAACTGGGAGAAGATTATTTTTGCACTCCTCAAAGCTACCCACCATGTCAAGGACTGGTGGAAAACCTACTGTGAAAGAAAGGATGATATAGAACCCTATCCGTTCTCAGTCGTACCCAGTTCAAATTCTTTCCAAGATGCCATCAAGCAACAATACTATCCCGTGGGGAGCTATGAGGACAAGTACATACAATGGACCACGTTGCGGCAAGAAAGGGATCAAGATGTGCATAAGCTGACGAATCTGTTCCATACCCTCCACAAAAAGTTGGGTATCAAATATTCAGAGAAAAATTTGGTGCTAAAGTATTTCAATTGTCTGCACAGATACATTCCAGAGGAAATGGAGTTCCTCGACATCTCCTCGCTTGGTACTGCATGTCGGTATGCTTCCAAGATTGAGCAAAAATTCAAGCAGAAGAAGTGAGACTTTGAATCTACAAATAAAAAGCAAGGGAAGGGTGCCCCCAAACCACAAAACAAAGGAGAAATCCAAGGCGTGGTACCCTAGGAAAACCTGCCAAAGCCACAAGAAAATAACAACACTGTGAATCCAAAGGACATGGGAAAGTGTTGTGAGTTCCATAAGAGCCCCACTCACAACACAAGTGAGTGTCGGGCCAAGTAGTCGCTTGTGGCCGAGATGAGGGATTTTGAATCGGATGCATGCTCTGACTTTGAATTGGAATTTAACAAGGGGAATGACAAAGGGAAACAGATTATTGATGTGGAGCCTAATGCCACTTTTTCCACTACGAAGAGCCAGAAGGAGGAATCAGAATATCCAGAGGAGGTGGAGCGTCTCTTCCACTCTCAGATGTGGGAAAAGGGTTCCCCGCTACAGTTCATTGTTAACAATGGGAGCCAAAAGAACCTCATTTCAGTAGATGTCATGAAGTGGTTGTCGTAGGCTTTCTGACCATAGCGCACACACAACCATACACCATCGGGTGGCTTCACCAAGGACAGGATCTCCAAATCAACTAGCAGTGCCGCATTCCCTATAGCATCAATCCCTTCAAGGATGAGGTATTATGTGACAATGCTCCTCTTGATGTTTATGATGTATTATTATGCCAACCATACTTACCTCATGTTGTTATTGTTACTTTGGGAAATAACTTGTACAGGATACCAGAGGTAGCATCGCCTACCACTATCTCTTTGGTTACTGCAAAAAAATGCAATAAGCTCATTTTCCAAAAAAGGAATTTTTCTTCCTGATGATCCACCCCCAGGGCAAGAAGAAGACTATGGCCACGACCTCCAGACATGGCTCCTCTGCATGACAAAAAAAAATGGACAAGGTTGTGGAGGAGTACGGGGACATTTTCACCTCACCCATAGGGGTTCCTCTACACTGTCAGGTCAAGCACCCCATTGATCTAACCCCAGGTATGACACTACCCAATGGACTGATATATCGGCGCTCTGTTCTAGAAAATGATGAAATCAAGAGGAAGATTCAGGAGCTGCTACAGAAAGATCATATCCGGCCAAGTTCATCTCCCTGTGGGAGCCTAATCATGTTAGTACAGAACAAGGATGGGACTTGGAGACTCTGTATTGACTATCGAGCGTTGAACAAGATCACTGTCCGAAATAGGTACCCGATCCCACGGATTGATGACCTTCTGGACCAACTCAAAGGGGTGAAATATTTCAGCAAGATCAACTTGAATTTTGGGTATCACCAAGTACCAATCGAACCCTTCGATGTGTGGAAGACTTCCTTCAAAGCCAAGGAGAGCCTTTTCGAATGGCTAGTCATGCCTTTCGAGTTGATGAATGCTCCCACAACCTTCATGAGGTTGATGGACGACATCTTGTAGCCATTCACCAACTAATTTGTATTGGTGTACTTGGATGGCATTATGATATTTAGCCAGACTTGGGAAGAGCACCTCCACCACATCCAACAAGTCCTCCAAACACTACGACAACACAATTTGTGTGCCAATTTGGAGAAGTGAACTTTTTGCATGACCTAGGTTCAATATTTGGGATACATTATTGATGAAAGGGGTGTTGGGTATGTGTTATATTCTTTCCACGATTATTTGCAGTGTTGTACATTGCACCGGGCACAGCAGGGGGGTCACAGGGGGGGTGGCAGCCCCCACTGTCAGGGTTCGGGGCAGTGCCCCAAAAAAAACTTTTTGGTATGCGGTCCCACTCATAGGCGGACCCACCCATGTTTTTTGCATGAGTTTGCACATGGTTTTGGGGTACGATGGTTTTCGGCCCCTGGTATTTTGTAGATCCAGTCAAGGGAACTACGGTTATGTTCTAATCCAGGGTTAATGGATTTGGGTTTATGTATGCTTCGGCATGTATATATATGTGTTGTAACACTAAAAAGAATATAATGAAAAATCAAGCTGGTCGTCCTGATTTGGGATCCAGGGGAAAATCTATGTGTTTATCTGTTTTATGTTTTATGCTCTCGCTATTGTTTATTTTCTGTTATAAGGTTTGTGTGTAGATAATTTCTGTTCAGGGTTAAAACCTACAAGGGGGTGCATGTGGATCCAACCAAGATCCAAGTCATTCAGGATTGGCCAGCCCCAACCACTCTAACAGAGCTTCGCATCTTTTTGGGTCTTGCTAATTTCTACCATGGGTTCATGTTGGGATTCTCTCATATCACTTGGCCCTTGAGTCAAGTCACCAAGGGAGGAGCGAAAGCAAAATTATTTTGGTCGAAATCTCAACAAAAGGTGTTCGTAGAATTGAAACATCACCTCTGTTCTACCCCAATGTTCACATTACCATACTTGCAACAACCATTTGAGATTGAGATAGATGCCTCTAACTATGCTATTGGAGCAGTTCTTACTCAGCATGCACATCTAGTGGCATATCACAGTGAGACATTGTTTGACACAGTTCACAAGTATCCCAATTATGACAAAGAAATGTATTCCATTGTGCAGGATTTTTGACAATGGAAGCATTAAATTTTGGGGAAGGAAACAATCATCCACACAGATCACCGACCCCTGCAGTTCATATAGACACAAGGGAAGTTGCAGAACGATCGCCATCAGAAGTGGTCCACATATCTGCAACAGTTTCAATTGAAAATCAAGTACAAGAAGGGTAGCACCAATAATGTTGCATACTACCTCAGTCGACCACTGATCGTGGCACTATTCACCATTCTCAACTCTTGTGGGCACGAGACTTCTGATTGGTCGCTTCTCTACAAGAGTGATCCAAAATTAGGCCACACATACAAGGCACTCTTCGGGGGTACGCAAGTTCCAAATTTTCACCTCCAAGATGCACTATTATGTCACCTAGGACATCTTTGTGTTCCTTCAAGTGAGCATGCAAAGATGATATGGGAAGCACACTACAGTCGATTCTCTAGGAATTTTAGGGTCGAGAAAACAGTGATAGTACTTCAGAAGTATTTCTATTGGCCTAACCTTCGACAGGATGTCAGGAAGTACATCACATCCTACAGTGCTTGCACCATTTCCAAACTGACCATCAAGAAGCAAGGCCTCTATACTCTGCTACCTACCCCTAGTCGACAATGGGAATCCATCTCCATGGATTACATGTCAGACCTTCCTTCTACTAAGCATGGAAACTATTGTGTTTTCGTGTTCGTCAATAGATTCTCAAATATGGCCATTATGGCGGTCTGCAAGAAGAATATCACAGTAGAAGCCACTACTAAACTCTTCCTTGAATTAGTGTGGGTGCACTTTGGGATCCACAGCTTTCCATCCCCAAACTGATGGCTAGACAGAGGTCGTCAACAGGATGATTGTACATATTTTGTGCATGTAAAATTCAAAGCATCCCTACACATGGAATCAAAGCCTCCCCTATGTACAACACAGTTATAATTGAGCTCTCCACAGCTCAATGGGCCATAGCCCCTTTCAGGTGGGCTTGGGATTCCAGCCATTATGTCCCATTGACGTAGCCATTCGATTTATAGCTACTCAGGTCGATTTTTCTCATGTCCAGTCTGAAGCTAAAAAAGTGGATGTGCTGAAGAGAACAACTTCATCGATTGCATTCAGCACATACGCTAACAATTTCATGACATATTAGACAAAGGTAATTCTAAGTACAAGAAACGCCATGATCAACATCAGGTTACAAACCACTTTCAGGTGCACGACAAAGTGTGGCTACATTTGGAGAAGGAGCGCCTCACTAGACCCCACCGCAAGCTTTGCCCGCTCCGATATGGTCCGTACACCATCACCAAGGCTGTAAGGAACAATTCATTCAAGCTCAGTATTCCACCATTCCTTGTTCTGCACCCAGTATTCAATGTGGACTTCCTTCATCCCTACTTCCCACCTCTACTGGACACATATGACATTGTAGAACAACTCACACCAACAGAGTTAAACCTAGACTACATGGAAAAAACCACCACAGATTGTATCATCGACATGAAAATCAAGAACACCCGCCAATAGAAGATCCAACTATATTGGGTTCTCAAAGCTGGCCAGCTCCTGCACCAAGGCAAGTGGTTCACTAGGGACCAAGTTCAGTAGAAGTTTCCTCATCTCATGGAGGAACTCAACGCAATGGGGACCATTGCTTAGTAAGCTGAGAGGAATGATCCAGGTGGATATTGGTGGCCACCCGCCTATTCCACTTGGGGCCCCACCATTGTCTCTTTCAGTTGTTCATTTTTGGCACAACTTACTATTTTTAGCATTTTTTCGGGTCCTGAACTTCTAGAGCCGTTTTGAGGCCCTAAGAGAAGTTTTTTGGGAAAAACGAGAGCAACATCGATCCATAGACCAATGTTTCTCACATCAAAATTTTTATTCCTTGGATAGATCTTTCTAACGAGGTATGGTGCACGTCAAATGGAGATGGTATGCCAAAGTTACGTCCTCGGGAAGTTGAAACACGAATTTACCCAAACGAGGCCCATAGTTTTGGCGCTTCATCTCCTAGGGTTAGGTTTTTGGATGTTTAGGGTTTTCCATTGTTTATAAATAATAAATAGGCCCTCAAGCCTCATTGTAACTCATTTCAAAGGCTTGTAGCCGCCATGTAATGTTCCAAAATTTTCATGAATAAATTGGAACATTGATTTTTTCTTATCTTATATAAGAGATGAATAAAAGGGAAGAAGAGGCCTCTTAGCATGAATAAAACCCTTCACAATGTGAAGAGGGAACCCCAGAGCAGCTTATTTTGCACCTCCTAGTGTGAAAAGGGGGCAAAGGCATGAGGACAAGGTCAAGTTGACCAAGTCAACAACGCAGCCTAAGGAGGAGTAGCTTGCTTGAGAAGACAACGCAGTTTTGGAGGGAAAAGATTCACATGATGTTGAAACCATAATAGGTGGGAACCAAGGTGAAGGAGCTCAAAAAATTCATAAGGAGAAGGAGGGCAGATGAGAGAGGTTAGCTTATGATTTTAGAATTCCTTGTCTGCTTAGATATTTCTGCAAACTCCTGCTGTTTAGCAGAGTTTGGAGGGATTCTTGTTTAGGAGTTCCCTCTCCTTCATTGAGTGATCTCTTGAAGGGAATTGTTCAGAAATTATCCACATCAGGTTGAAGGCCAAGCATTCCTTTCTTCTACAACATTATCCTTGGGGCAGAGGACGTTGTGTTGTTGGGCAGTGCAGTGGAGAGGTTCACAACATCAATTCTTGAGCATATTTTCTAGTAGAGAGAGATTCCTTTGCATTGGAGGATATGTACAAGAACATCCAGAGCTTATTTCACATCTTGGAAAGTGGAAAAATCAGTTTAAATTCCTTATAGCATATTTCTCTGCGTAAACTGCATTATTTTGGAGATAGTAGTAGTAGTAGGATTTGATCCCTTGCTAGTGAGCCCATTCTTTGGAGAAAGGGCCATTATTTCTCCTGGAAGGCTTTGTATCTCATTCCTCCTATGTATTTGAGAATTTTCAGATATATTCATACTCAATGTTGTAGTAACTGTGTTTTCCAGCTCTACATTTGTAGATCTTCATTTCTATACATTGTACCTTCATGTAACCCTTGCCGGGTGATCTTCATTTTGTGTAAAGAAGAAGAAATTCTAATTTTTATCACCGTTGAATGCTCATTGATTTCTGATCTAATATTTCAAATTATTCACTACATAGACCCTAGAAAAAATAACGTTGTTCTTGTTTCAGTCTTTTCTACATGAGCTAGACTATGGGGTTTTAAGCTAGATTGAGGCATGTAGTTTTGGATTTCTGTTTATATGATCTATATTTATTTGTTTTACCTATAATTCTTCAAGTGAGTCATATATTGGGTCATATAAGGGATATCAGTCCCATTTCTCACTTATACAGTGTTACTTTCTAAGGGCAGTTGTTTCATGCTTGCATGTTGCTACAATTTTCAGCTAGTTCATTGTGGGAGATCTGAATAACCTACTTAAGGTTATTTCTTTGAGCTTAAATTCTGCAAGGAGGTCGAATTTTATATTTTCTAAGGAATTCTAGTAGTGGGTGGCATTATTTTCACATCTGATTCCTTATACAGCATCCCTAAGGAGCTTGTTGCAGCAATTCCTGAGTAGGAAAAGTCACATATCTGTAGACAGAGACTGAAAAGGGCCAGGTAGCCTCTGGTTCTCTTCCTTCTTTAGAAGGAGACATAACCAGTAAATGCCTTAGTAGTCCATATCTGGCACAGACTTGTGGTATTTATGATAAGGGAAGATTTCAGTGGTGTAAAAGATGTTGATTTCCCATTCGGGACATTACAGTGGTATCGGAGCTCTGCTCTTGGCTCAGCCTGTGGATTCCAGATCCACCCAGAAAGTGATAAGAAGAGGAGAATGAATATGGAGAGGATGGGGTTACTCTCATCCATTTTCAGACCAAAGAAGAGCCTCTCCAAGGAGGTTCGACCAATGGGAGAAGAAAGGCACAATGAAACTCCAAGAGGGTTTCGAGGTGGAGAAAGCTGCAGTGAAACCTTTAGAGGGTTTCAGGGGGAAGGAGAATATGGGTGCACTCCCAGTTCTAAGGGAGGGAGTGCAAAGAATGGAGGGCCGCAAGAAGAAGTGGGTAGATGGCCAGAGGAGGAGGAGCTCTCTTCCCCACTTGAGGAGGCTTCTACCAGTGCTGTCATGTTCATAAAGGGGCCGCCAACCATATTAGCAGTTGGACCAGCCAACACATTGTAGAAAGAGACTCTTGCAGCCCTACAAGATGTCTCAAGGGCTTCCAACGGTATGCAAAAATTTCCATGCTATAACACTTGAGAAGATTTCATGAAAGGCTTTGGAAATTAGTCTTCTCATGGCCCAGGATCGAAATGCCTTGCTGATGAAGAGAGGCAAGCTTATACAGCGCTGTGAAATATGGGTTTGATCCAAGGAGGGATCAACACTCATTCCTCTACACCCTTATTGAGTTGCATGCAGCATGAGGAGTTATGGTGCAAGGATTTTGGGAGCATCATGCATGAGGTGCCATCCCCTAATGATGTTTGGTTTCTAACACTCTTGGGTTCTATTGGATTCAAGGGGTTAGTTGGTGAGAGGTCTCTCTTAAGATACCTCCAATGGGTTACATCTCAACCCCCCATGAGGTGTAAGAAGGAATGCTTGCTTGGGGAGATTGGTGGTCTTCATTGGGAAGATGCCAAGGGAGAGGATAATCAAGGGTAACCAAACTTGGATGAGGGAAGATGGATGGAGAGAAAGAGGCTTGTGAGCCACTTTTAGATCTATGTCACAGGGCAGCAAGAGGCAAAGTTGCACTGGCTACTCACGAGAGAGTTTGGCCATCATGAGACATATCCTATTTCCAAGGGTATGAGGGAGGAAGGAACTTGGCAGGGTACTTTCATCATGGGGTAGCAAGAATTGTGGATACATTATGATGGCATGATCATTATGTTTTCACTACATAATTTTTATGATGGAGGTATAATGAGGCAGCAAAGATCTTTGTTGCTTTGGAGGATGGAGAGAGAGCAAGGGCAAAATTTCTCTCCCACTTGGCATAGTCTTGCGAGGGTGAAGTATGGCACTATCATGGTGAAAGAGGTGTTTTCATCATGGAGGAGACCCCTCATATATGGCAGCATTATGGAGAATACCTTTGAAAAAATATATGTCAAAGGATGGAGCTATATTTTGACCGGGGCTTTCTTGCATGAGTCAACATCGTTGTTACTTCATGGGATGGATTTGCTGATGGAGTGTCCATTTGACCTCTCCACTTTTGAGGCACTTGAGGGACAATATGAAGGTGAGAATTTTGTTTTTCATGTGTTGATTACCTAACACAATATTTTCATCTTCTCTCCATTTCTATGCAGTGCTTGCCTCCACAAGAAGGAATCCTATTCATTAAGCTCCATGAGCATTATTGGGCCAGACTATGTGATGGAGGTAGCCCTCTATCATATGGCCTTGGGCAAGTGTTTATTTCCATGCATGTTCAGCTTATATATTCAAACACCTCCTATACATTATCAGAAATAAGAACATGCATTACTTTACATGTACTCAAAGATAGCTTGCCAGATCACTTCTTTAAGCAGCAGTTTGGGGAGCTGCACTGTGACCAATTGGAGGTCTGTTGGTACCTTACCGCACAACATCAAACCTTCAGTACTACTTTAATTTTTTTGCTAATAATGTGTTTCCTTGCTGATATTATCATTATCTTTATAAGGATCATGATTAGAGGAGAGGCACATAAAGAGGATGTGTCCTTGTTGGGAGAGGACTCCCATATTTTCTGCAGTGCATGTTCTAAAAGGAACATGGAAGGATACATGGCCTCTACAGCAGCATATTTGTTACTTAATGAGGAGGAACGTGAGATGGATAGGTTTTCATATGGCAATGACTTCTTATCCATTATGTGTGTGATGGATTGGGCCAACTTGATTCACATCGCTGGGAGAGAGACCTTTGGAGGTCTAAATTCTTTCTTTCCATGGGAGGGCACTCATGTTTCAACCTAAGATTAGTATATCCTCATCACTTATCATGGGTGGGGAGGAGGACAGCATGGGATAGGCTCTCTTTCCTATCATGTTCAGTTATTCAGCCCACCTACGCTTTTGGAGCAAAAGGTGGAGGGGATTCTCCATGAGTTACCTTACTGGAGGGTGGCTCATTTCATATGGATGATAGCTTGGGGGTGGAGGTTTCACTTTGGGGAAGAGGAATTCCCATGCATCTTACACTCCATGCCTTGAGAGGGCCTCTAGGCCACACATAGTTGTCTCCTTGAGTATGATCCTTCACATGATTGATAGCCATTTGGGAGGTCCACCAAATGCTAATCTTCTTGCTTGGAGAGGCACTATGAGGATCCATTATTGAGATAGACTCTTTTACTTAGAAGAGATTATCATGTAGAGATGATACTGGAAGAGGATGAGGCATAACACACTCTACCCTTGCACTTTCTTGAGGGCAAGAAATTTTTGGGAGGGGAGGACTGTAATGTTCCAAAATTTTCATGAATATATTGGAACATTGATTTTTGCTTATCTTATATCAGAAATGAATAAAGGGGAAGAGGAGGCCTCTTAGCATGAATAAAACCCTTCACAATTTGAAGAGGGAACCTCAGAGAAACTTATTTTTCACCTCCTAGTGTGAAAATGGGGCAAAGGCATGAGGACAAGGTCAAGTTTACCAAGTCAACAGCGCAGCCTAAGGAGGAGTAGCTTGCTTGAGAAGACGACGCAATTTTGGAGGGAAAAGATTCACATGATGTTGAAAACCTAATAGGTGGGACCCAAGTTGAAGGAGCTCGCAAAATTCATAAGGAGAAGGAGGGTAGATGAGAGAGGTTAGCTTATGATTTTTGAATTCCTTGTCTACTTAGACATTTCTGCAAACTCCCATTGTTTAGCAAAGTTTGGAGGGATTCTTGTTTAGGAGTTCCCTCGCCTTCATTGAGTGATATCTTGAAGGGAATTTTTCAGAAATTCTCCACATCAGGTTGAAGTTGAAGCATTCCTTTCTTCTACAGTGTTATCCTTGGGGCAGAGGACGTTGTGTTGCTGGGCAGTGCAGTGGAGAGGTTCACAACATCAGTTCTTGAGCATATTTTCTAGTGGAGAGAGTTTCCTTTGCATTGGAGGATCTGTACAAGAACATTTGGAGCTTATTTCACATCTTGGCAAGTTTCCAACTCAGTTTCCATTCCTTACAACTCAGTTCTCTGGGTAAACTACGTTATTTTGGAGATAGCAGTAGTAGCAGGGTTAGATCCCCTGATAGTGAGCCCATTCTTTAGAGAAAGGGCCATTCCTTCTCCTGGAAGGCTTTGTATCTCATTCCTCCTATGTATTTGAGTAGTTTCAGATATATTCATACTCATTGTTGCAGTAACTACGTTTTCCAGCTCTACATTTGTAGATCTGCATTTCTATACATTGTACCTTCATGTAACCCTTGCCGGGTGATCTTCATTTTGTATAAAGAGGAATGAATTCTATTTTTTTTCACCATTGGATGCTCATGGATTTCTGATCTGATATGTCACATTATTTACTACATAGACCCTAGAAATAATAATGATGTTTTTGTTTCAGTCTTTTCTGCATGAGCTAGACTATGGGGTTTTAAGCTAGATTGAGGCATGTTGTTTTGGGAGTTTTGTTTATATGAGATATATTTATTTATTTTACCTATAATTCTGCAAGTGAGTCATATATTTGGTCATCTAAGGGATATCAGTCCCATTTCTCACTTGTACAATGTTACTTTTTGAGGGCAATTGTTTCATGCTTGCATGTTGCTGCAATTTTCAGCTAGTTCATTGTGGGAGATCTGAATGACCTGCTTAAGGTTATTTATTTGAGCTTAAATTATGCAAGGATGTTGAATTCTATATTTCCTAATTCATTCCAATAGTTGGTGGCCATATTTTCACATCTGCTTCCTTATACAGCGTCCCTAAGGAGCTTGTTGCTGCAATTCCTGAGTAGGAAAATTCACATATCTGTAGACAGAGACTGCAAAGGTCCATGTAGCCTCTGGTTCTCTCCCTTATTTGGAAGGAGACATAACCAGTAAATGCCTCAGAAGTCCATCTCTGGCACAGACTTGTGGTATTTCTGATAAGGGAATATTTCAGTGGTGTAAAAGCTGTTGTTTTCCCATTCGGGACATTACACGCCACATCTCTTCTCAGAGGTAAGCTACCAAAGCCCTAGCTATTTTATTTCCATTTTTTCTATAAGAAAATTTCAACTCATAATAAATAGGCCCTCGAGCCTCATTGTATTTCAGTTCAGAGGCCTACAGCCTCCACATCTCTTCTCAGAGATAAGCTACCAACGCCTTAGCTACTTTATTTCCATTATGTCTGTAAGAAAATTTTAGTTCTTAGATATTAATGAAATGAAGTGTTATTTCCACTGCATCTTTGTATTTATGGTTAGATTTGTATTATGTTGCATTTATGCATAAATCTAGATCAAAATAGAAATTGATTAAAAAAAAGAGATAAAGCATGGAAATTTATCCCATTATGTGGAATTTATCCCCTAAAGTTTTCCCTAATCAATAGTATTATTAACACTATAAGTAATTATATTGGAACAATGTTACAAATTGAAGACCATTTAACCTTCCCTAATAAGATGGTGTCAAATAATTGAACTATAGACACAATTTTATGTTCATAGCTTAGATGTGATAAAGATATTTCATATGATTTTTTTAAAATATTTTGTACATTAGATTGGGTGTTTGTGCATTTGATTAGTTTTGGCTACTATCCACCTCCTCATGTATCTTCACCACATTGGTATAATTTCTATGTTCGCCCTATATTATGATTCATTTTTATCATTTCCACCATGGAAAATGATGATGTAAGTTACTCCCTATCCCACTGATTTTCCTCACCACTTTGAGATATTATTTTTCACACATTAGATAATAGTTATCTTCCTCATGGGTTTCCCGATTGTAGTGTACTTTGCATTTTTTAACCTATGTTACCCATCTTCATAGTGTTGGGAGTCTTGATAGTCTACAATTACTTTAAAACTTAACCTCATATTTCACATTTATCAAGTGTTAACTTCTATGTAATGACCCCTAAGAAATAAAAATATGATTTGATGCTCATATTCTCACCCAAGACGATTTTTTCCCTCGTCCATTTGTAAGGAGAACACCATCATCCATATTTTTTTTAATTGAATCACCTCTAAGCCTCACTAAGGTGAACGCCCATTAGAAATTGCATGCGCTAACACCATTTGGAATTGCTAAATTAGATGTGATGGTTGAATTCTCATTATAAGATAGTTCATTTCTTTAAATTTTATAGAAGATAAAAATGTGTTAAAAAAAAGTTTGGCGATTTTGAAAAAATAAAAAAGAAAAGATTAGGATTACCTTTAGTGAGGTATCAACATGTTAATAAGATAACTGTATTAACAATTAAAATAGATCCATTACGATCTCAATCAATCTCTAGTATGAATTGCTTTGATTAATTCCTTTGGTTATTATTTTTCCTCAAATCTCAATATAAAATGATTGGTGATTATGTGAAAGCATTAAATATAAAATAAACAAATTTTCATCCATATCAATTAAATAAATTGTTCTATCAAGATACTAAGGTTATATAAATATATAACCTTTCAAAATGGCAGTAAGCAATAATGTATTCATTGTTTTTATTTTATCGCATTTTATTATTTGTATATATAATTATGTTATATTTTATTATATATTAGATGATAATTAAATCCAAATTAAAATTATATAACATTAGCATAGCTATATAAATTAAATGGCTAATAAGTATTATTGATAGCAATTAACATATTTATTTCCCATTTGTAATTTTGAGATTTTGTGAAAGGTGGACAGGAGGAATAGTGGATTGTGTAGACAATTAAGAATATTATGAGATCATTAAATTTAAATCATCCATATTTTTTTTCTATTTTTTTAAGAATGCAAATTCTACAACCCCTATCCACTTAAGTAAAAGTTTGCATCATACTTATATTTATGGTATTTATATTTATTTTCACATGTGAATGTTGATGTGATTAATGCAGTGTAAGAAGTTACAAATTCAAATTTAGAGAGACAAATTATATATATTGTTTGTAAAGGGTAGCAACTAAATTTCTAATTAAATATAAATTTCTTGATTCACTAAGAGAAAAATCAATCTCATACACTAATTTCATGTTTAACTTCATAATAACCTTAAAAATAAATTATTACTATTTATATAAAATCACACTTTTAATTAATATTAATAGTGAAATGAAATAGATTATATAGAATCATATACAAGAAATCATATATATCATGATATTACATTGTATGCATTATTTGCAGTCACATGCACTACATGCTATGTGTGCTTTATTCGCCTTGAAAGATGGATCTATAACTAGGAGGAGGAACGCCAACCACATTGGAGAAGTCGGATCTATAACTAGGAGAAGGAATGCCAACCACATTGGAGAATGAAACGACTCATTTGAGGTAATGGCAGGAAAAGGTTCCATTCCCACCATGAGGGTAGAATCCTCCCGGTGTTGATTCCTTACCCGTTCCATAGACTATCCTTAGAATTTAATCAAGAGTGCGTGCATATGTCACAGAATATTTATTGCTTGCAAGAATGTTTCCCTGCACCTTTTCCTCTGCTCCCAAATCAATTGGAACATGCATTCCTTCATCAGCAATTCCGTTGTTGCCAATAACATTCCTCAGATTAGAGATCTTGTTTTTGAATTATGCCACTGTCAAATTGTATGGATGCACTTTATCAAATAAATTTTTAAACAACAAAGCGCGCATCACTGTGTCTTGTCCGGATTCTACTCGAAGAATCCCTACCACAAGCTTTCAACATATCTCATCATGTTAGGTTAGATGTGAGTGAGATTAAATCAAAGTAAAAAATAATATTATTTTTAGTTTTTTCATGTCAAAAATGAGTTGGCAGCATCCATGATATCTATAATTATAATAATATTGTTCCATTATTGTTTCATAATAGTGTTTCATTATATTTACCCAAAAAAAGATCTTTGTTATCCGATAGTGTTCCATCATATTGACCCTGCCCAGGCTATGTACTGTAATAATATTCATAACCCTAAAAAAATTCATTCATGTTATTGTAATAAAAACATCTTTAATCACAATAACTACAATCAATTATTGATCATAACTCCTTCACTGTAACTTAAATAACAACAAAAAACATAACAATAATTTACTTAAATAACATCAGAAAACATAAAAATAATTTACCCGCTTAGCAGTGCTAGATTGGAGAGGAGCATTGGCTCCCACATAGCCAGTAAGTCCAACGTAGGGGACCATGTAACTTGTGAGCAGCTAGTTGACAGATTTATCATACGGATCAAAAGGAGGTGACAAAGTTGTATTCAATGCAGCATTGATGATACGCCCAAAATGGGCACCTGCGAGATCCAGCTGGGGTCGTCGAAAGCCATGCATGGTTTTTTTCAAAGCCCTGTGTTAGATTACATTACAAAGTGGAAATAATACTATTATGAATATTTCAACATATTCCATTAAAGTTAAACCTTTACCATCTACTTAATAATTATTAAATTAAAATTGTGAAAAGCTTATTTTGAAATAGACATGTTGATAATAATAAGCACCCTCTAATCAATAAACAAAACCACCTTTTCTCTAAAATCTTGCAATAGAATTTCAAAGAAGATTGTGATTTCTTGTTATTTAAAATATATTTTTGAATACATAAATAAATTCAGCCGTCTAAAAAAAACTAAACTAATACAATTGTATTTCGCATGTTAAATAATGTAAAATTACAATTATTAAAATTATCTATTTAATTTTGACAAAATTAAATGGAAAAAAAATATATTTTATGTAATTTAAAAGAAAATACTAAAAGCATATTTCAAAATAAACACACTTATGAAATATTATTCTAATAGATACTCAACTCTAAAACTACATTATTATACTAATAAATACTCTTATTCATGAAAGGAAATCTTTTTATTCAAATATTTGAGGATCAGGTCAAAGCCCGTATCCAAATCCCAAAATATTCCAAGTAAGCTCAGGGTAAGGGATTACCTAAGGTTTTAGTTATAGGTAGTATATAGTTATACCATTGTTTTCTATGAGACTTTATACATGTACTACTTATTCACATGTTGTTCCAATTAAAAGGTGCATTCCCATAACTTATATATATTTCTAGTATGAAATTTGGGCATTGAAGAAGCACTCATTCCAGCAACTTAATTCAAATTCGGTTAGCATAACTTTGGATAGTCATTTATTTTTCCCTGTTATGTACTTATAGGAAATGTGAATAAGCTTATGTGCACTCTATTTCCATAGTGAAATAATCATTTTTCCTCTCTTTCCATCATTCTAATATCATATAAACATACAGTGGTTACCATGTTATTCAAATGGTGTTCTTGTGTGCATTTTTCTGTTCAGCAACCTGTTACCATTAAACAGACATAACATTTTCCAGAATGGTCTAAGTATTACTTGCATTGTATTTTTAAATGTTTCGATATAAATTCTAGTTCTCAATAACATAGCTACTGATAAACTAGAATTAATTGTCAGTAGATAATACCGCTATTTCTCATGCAGTTTTAGTTTTTATTTTTTAAAATCTCATCTAGGTTCTTCTACGAGAGTTCCACTCAAAGGAATATTTATTATTACTTGAGGCTTGACCCTTCCAATACTAACCCAAATTAGGTACTCTGGTGGATCTCACTCGAGTTCATTTCTAAGTACACCAATTGCCATTATTTTTAATATGTACACTTCTATGCTTGTTGGATTTTAAGTGTGATTTGGGTTTACCCAAATTTTCTGACTTTACATAAAAATATTCCTCTTCATCCTAGGCAGTACATTTGTATATCAGTAATAAAAAATCGCTCCGGGAAATATGCCATGATACCCCTGTGTTAAAAAAAAATTGGATATAAATTTTCCTGATATCTTCGTTTGATTATGTATCCTTTATGGATAACAAAAAAATTATTTATTTGTTTATTTTATTTATTTTGAAAAACTTGCTGCTTCACACGAGCCCTGAGGGCCTACACCCCTCTGAACCTGCTCAATGTGGCCATCTATCTGCTACCTCAGTGGTCCCTCTAGACCCTCCTCCAAATGGTGACCCTTAGCCATCCACCGCAAATCATGCATCTGATGAAAACTCTGAAGCTTTTGCTTCACTGATCACCCCCATTGGTCCTCCCATAACAAGAATTTTTGTCTCAAATTTTGTGAAGGAGTTAGAATATATTCCCGAGATCACTCTCCCCCCTTCACTCCCCCACAGAGCAACACTTTCCCTTTATATACCTAGCTTGGTTAGCCAGTTCACTGGCCTCTGGCCTTCTCCTCAATATATTCAGAAGTGGGTTTAAAGGAATTGGTCCTCTTCAACAAATAGGAAAGTTTTTATCAGATTATGTGGAAGAGGGTACTATACCTTCCACTTTGAAACAAGGGAAGACGTGGAACTCATATTTAGAAATGGCCCATACTTCATAGACATGAGAGGACTCTATCTAAGCTGATGGACATCAGATTTCGACCCTGAACTGGATGTGCCAAGTGTTGTCCCTATTTGGGTTCGCCTTCCTCACATCCTGCTCCATTATTAGGGAGACGAATTAGTTAAGGAAATAGGGAACAAAGAGAGAAAGTATATTTATAGAAGCAAGACAAAAGATAAAATGCATGTGTGTGCAAGTAATTGCGTAGAAGTCGACATAGGGAAAGAACTAACAGAAGAAATGAAGCTCAAAGTTTAAAAATGGACGCATATACAACAACTAGAGTATGAACAAATATCGTTTAAATGAAAGGTATGTCATGAATACAGACATTTTTCAAATAGATGCTCTAAAAAACAAGAAAATGAAGAAGTAGAATCTCAGGATCCAAAATTGGAACAAGTAAAAAATAAAAAATTAACAAACAAATAACTCTCATCCTCCTCTTCCCTCCCTCAAGTTCCCTCTCAATCATCCCCCATTTTCTCCTCACCCCCATCTTTTAACCCCCCTTTTCCTTCCTCCATTCTCACTAACTCCAACCCTTTTGGTCCTCTTTAATATCCTCTCATCCCTTCCTCATCCCCTCCCCCCTCCCCTCATCATTCACTCCCTCCTCTCCTCATCCCATCCTCCCCCTCTATCCCTCTTAGCCTTCCCCCCAACCGCCCCCCCCCCCTGACATACGCATACCTTCTGTTGACTGAATATTAACAAGGAATCAGTCAAAAGATTCATTTCTTTCCCTTGAACATAAAAAAATAAATAAAAAATTAAAAAAAAAAAAAATACAAATAAATAATTAAGAGATGAAGTGGAAACAAAAATATGGCAATTGGAACCCAACAACCATTGGATTCCTTCCTTGAAAAAATCTCAGGGAACAATGAGAAAAATCACCATCACTCTAGAGGGAAAGTTCCCTCTACCTCCAAACAGAATAAATAATTATTGCGTTCTCCTGGAATTTCCGAGGAATGGGGACATCACTGGAAAAAAATTCAAACAAAGATATATTACTAATGGAAACCCAAAATATTCTAATGCTACAGGAGACAAAAATGAATGCACAAGAATCTGAGAATATGGTTAAAAACAAAAAAATTATTAAGGCACAACTCTCCAAGCAATAGGGGCCTTGGGAGGTATTTTCACCCTATGGAGAAAAGAAAAATGGAAGTTACTCCACCAAAAACAAGAGAAACAATGGATTAGAACATATTTAAAAAATATAGCCACTAATGAGAAATATTGTATGGTTAACATATATGCTCCAAATCATTACAGGGAGAAGAACTATGCTGGAACTCCATCAAATATACTCTAAATAATGTCCAAAACATATATATAATATTGGGAGGGGATCTCAATTTAGTCTTAAATGTGGAAGAGAAATTCAGAGGAGTTTACCATGTAGATCCATCTAGGGAATCCATGGAAAAAGTAATGGAATCATTCAAGTTTCATGAAATTCCTCCCAACCATGGAAAGTACACATGGAGCAATAAGAGAATTGAAATCAATACCATAAAAGAAAGACTAGATCACATCCTGTTACATGAAAACAATTTATCTAAATAAAACTCAGTAGTATCAAGGATTATTCATACCTCAACATCTGACCATAAACCAGTGGTTATCTCTTTAGGGACTATGGGAAATCAAGGATCCATGCCTTTTAGATATTTCCCATCATGGAACAATAATTAGGAAATGAAAAAAATAATTGCAGAAGTATGATCCCAAAAAGTCATTGGTTCTCCTTACTTTGTGGGGGAGACCAAATGTAAAACATTGAGAAAGGAAATGAAATTTTGAGCCAAGGAAAACCATAAAAAAAATCAAAAAAAGGAAGCCTAGTTGAACTAATAAAAAAATGGAAATAATTCAAGCGAAGGAAAACAAGGAAGAAACAAAAGAAAGCCGACTCTAGGAAAACTAAATCTATTGGGAAATTTATAGAGAGCATAGAGTAGAGGAAGAAGTTTTGAGATTAAAATATCGTAGCCTCTGGTTGAAATCTCATAATAAGAGGATTTTTGTGGCAAGGTGGAAGAAAAAAACAAAAAAATTCAGTTTGGTTAAATGGGATCACATAACTATCTATAAGGCTTCGTGGAATTATAAATTTGGCCCTTAGGGAAAAAAATTATTTGAGGCTTATCACTGGGAATGATTGCTAGTGGAAACAATTTCTGGCATCAAAGTATATGAATTAGCATCGAACCCTCTTACTAGAAGAAAGCGCACCAATCTAACATTGTTCTCAAGTCTAAAAGCTAGTTAAAAAAGTCATTCCTATCATCATAAAGAATACTTCTAAGCTCCCTCGGAAAGAAAGAAGTGTCAACCTCTGGGATGAAAAAATAATGGGGAAACCTCCCCTAGCCTCCCACATTGTCATCCAAGATCTAAAAATGTGGATGTGCTCTAATTTTTTCGCCATCTTGGATTCTATCTCTCTTTGGAAAAACATAAATTGAGCTGATTGGAAAACTCACAACATGCCACACAATCTAAAAATCTTTGGGACACCTTATTCATCTACCTCAAGGGAGTTTCACTAAATAAAAAAGAGGTTAAAGAATCCTTCATTTGGGATCCCAATGGAGGAGAATACTCGGTCAAATTAGGGTATTTAACCATCCAAGCTCAATAAAATAATCAGGATTGGACACCGTGGAAAACAATATCAAAATCATAGAGTTTACCAAAACTCAAAATATTCATTTCGACTCTATTAAAAGAAGAAGTCCTTACAAAAAAAATCTCAAAAGGAAAGGTTTCTCACGTCCCTCTAGGTTCTCCATGTGCTTTAATGGTGAAGAAATCATCCATCATTTGTTCCTAAATTATGCCTTTGCAAGAGAATGTTGGCACTTTCTAGTGAGCATTTTGGAAATTGATCTGAATTTCTCAAGAAGCTTTAATGACTTCTTCATTTCCTAGAAAAGAAAATATCCTTATCCATTGAAGCAAAACCACACTATAAAAATATTTTTGGAAATCCTTCCATCCTTCCTTTGATGGAAACTCTTGTTAACAAGAAACTAACAAATATTCAAATACCATCCCCAAAACATAGGAAAGGTTTTGTCAAAGAATTGGGGATTCACAAAAAAAAAAAAAAATTAATAACTGAAGGTTTAAAAGAAATGGACATTAACCAGATCCAGCAAAAAGATATGATATGGATAAGTTTTGCAACGTGGACAAATAATTGGTCAAGCAGTCCCAAGATAAAGGTAGACTCCCATAATTTGAAATAAGGTTACAAAAGGATGAATTCATCCTTTGGATGAAAAATCTCAACAAACACTGTCTCTTCTTTGAGGGTGCATCAAAAAATAATGCGAGGAGTGATGTTGCATGTGGCATCCTCTTAGAACCAGTTGGAAACAACCACGTCACCTTTGAATTGGGACGTGGAAAAATATCAAATATAAACAGGGTAGATGTGTATGGTCTTCTTTTGGGCTCCATGATTAGAAAAAAAGAAAAAACATTCAGAATCCAATCATCATGGGAGGCTCAGCTATAATCATCCAAGCCATGATAAGTAAAATAAATCATCCTGGTGCAACGATGGGCCAAATATTCAAACGAATCAGGAAAAATCTAGCAAATTTGGGCCATGTCTCCTTCAAACACATCTTGCAAGAAAATAACAACCTTGCTAACCTCTAGGCCAACCTGGTAGTGGGTCGTCCTGAAGGGGAATCTAGAATTCATCATGATATATCTCTCATTCCAATACCATAAGTTTTCCTGCTCCCTTCCCCTGCCATAGTTACATCATTTCCAGGTTGGGAGACTAACTAAAACAAATAAAAAATTCTATCTTCTGGACAATGAACCATCACAAATCTGAAATTCTCATCGTAATATTTTTAGCCCGAATATCAAGCCTAACAAGTCACTCCTCTCCCGTGACTCAACCTTATCCAAATTTCTCTCTGTTTATTCACTTAATGGCATTTTTCCTGGCATTTCAGCCATCCTCGCGCATGATATTGTGGGTGTGATCCTGATCAAGCTCTCCCCTTTTCTCACTTCTACCTTTGAGGATATCGTGAGTGCGATCTTGATCAAGCACGATTGAGCCTCTTGTCATTTGCTATATGTCCCTCCTTCCTTCCTTTGCAAAAAATCTTGCTCATCCCCATCGCCATCAACACTAACTCCACCAAACATGCTTAGATTTCCCCCTACCAATCTCCATCATCACTACATTAAGCTTCTCATCTCTTACGATATTGATCAAGAGTTCATAAATTTTTCTCAAAATTCAAACTTACAAGATCAGGTTGAAACTAGAATGGTTGCGTAAATCTTTTCTTCCTGATTTTGGCACTGTGAACGGTTCGAAAAACCGATGTCGCATGAGGAAGATATCGTGTTCTGATCGAAATGCCAAACAGTTAAATTTTTGACAGTTTGACTAGGTTTGACGTGGATGCACAGTCATCAAGGTGGAGGTACAGTTAGAAAAAAAGGAACATTTCAAAGAATATTCCTTTCCACTAGTCCAATCAATGGATGACAAGTGTCATTATTTTATAGGGTGCCACATGGCCATCCTTGAGGCCACCACGTGTCCCTAGAATGGCAGTGTAAAATTTTGTTGGGTTTGTAGGGCTCGACCCTGAGACCTCCCACCGGATACGCGCATGGTCTATCACTCGAGCTATATGTTGGTTCTTAACTATACTGGGTTGCAAGTTGTATTTAAAGTTTGTTTGAATAGCACATGGGGGTTGGAAACCGTCGGCGGTCCCAACCCACTAGCGGTTCCACTTGGTATGGTCACATTGCAAACGTTTAAAAAAAATTAGCTCCAACTCCACACGGATAAACAACCAATTATCTAACAGTTCTGACATGTGTTGTCACATGGAATTTAAATGTCGACCATCCTTCGTGCGGTTAACATTAACCGCTCGCTTCAATCGGAGTTTCAACCCGATAAATCGCAGTTTCAGTGGAGTTACGCCTAACCGTCAGGTAGCTAAGAGGTTTGGGGGGTGTGCATGTGGCTGCACCCAACCACTAACATTTAATACGCAGCTTAAATAATAGACATTTTGGCAGGAGCACCTAAATCGGTGGCCTATGCCACTTTTAACTCTAGTTAAGTGGAATTCTCCACTTTTAGTGGAGCTTTTCTAGGTGAAACTGGACAAAAGAGTAGGAGACTCAATTTTTTCCCATTCAGAGTGAATGAAAAGTCATTTTTGACTAATTGGAGCATTCTGGAGCCATTGGTGTAGAGAAAAAAAACCATTAGAGCAATGTGACTACATGTATTTGCAAAAATTTTAGCATAATGAAAGATGGACATGCCATTGGGAGTTGGACCAGCAGATGTAGCCCAGGAGGGGTGACCTGCTTCATTATGCTTGCTATGTAAATTTCATGTGGTGACTATTTCTCTATTTTACACTTTTGTTCAGTTTTATTTAAGCTTGTTTTGTGCTTCTAATTCACTAAAAATCATCTACAATTCATGGACAAGCACCTCAATCCCTATGCAAACTAATGAACTGAATATGCACATGTTTATAAACTGAAAATACACTTAGCACAAAAAAACTAATACATCCATTTCATATCAGGTTGGTATTGGAGCTATATTTTATTCTCTAGTGTTGTTTTGTGCAAAAAATTGTTTTAACTGTTTACAAGTTTCAGATGCTTACAAGGCTCAAGTTCAAGAGAGGAGAAGGCAAATTGGTGGAAGCAGAAGGGTCTCAAAAGGAGCCAAAGAAAAGGAAATCAAGATCCTTATGGTATTCCTCAAGAGGAAGGAGAAATCCATGAATAATTTGATCCCAAGGAGGAAGAAAGAGTGTTCAGGAAAGCATTTCTTGACATGATTGAGATGGTTAGAATCCTTTATCAAGAAAGGAATGAGAGACTGCAAGGATAAGGATTTAAACTCCAAAAGGAAGGAAAAGGGTATTCAGGACGTCACCATGATGAAGGTAAGTCAAAGAATGGAAATGGAGGAAATGAAGGCAATGGAGATCCATCATCCTCACCCTCATCATCATCATACTCTACTTCTTCTTCAGTACATCAGCCACACAAGTCAAAGAGCACTGGTAAAATTCATTTTTTAAAACTTGATGTTAAGTTTGAATTTCCAATGTTTAATGGTGAAGTCAATGTAGAAAAGATTGATAATTAGATTAGGCATTTGGAGGTCTATTTTAGAATCCAGAACCTTCAAGATGATGATACCAAAAGTCAATTAGCTTCATTGAGAATGGAAGGTGCAACACTTGTTTGGTGGGAAGCCAAGACAAAGGAGGAAATCAAGAAACATGGTAAGATTATTCTATCATGATCAAATTTCATTACTGCTATTAAACAATAGTTTTATCCATTAGCTCGTATGCAGAAATCCATCATAAACTGGCAGAATTTTAGGCAATTAAAGGGAAAAAATGTGGAAGAATCCACCCAAGAATTTAGGAGAAGAGCTCTCTTATAAGTGTTGGATTTGCAGAGCCAAGATACTTTGATAAAGTACATAGGAGGCTTACATAGATGCCTTAAACATATTATTCTCATGTTTAACGCCACTAGTCTAGATGAAGTATGTGTTCAGGCCACACATCTAGAAGGTAGAGGGAATTTTTTTTTTTGAAGAGTGTAGAAAGGAAATTTTTAAGGGTAAATCCAAGGAAAAGATATAAAAAGGTAAAAACAAAAAGAATTCATCTGTTATGAAAGAGGGAGAAAAAGTGATTTATAAACATTGTTCAAAATAAGGCCATGATGAAACTCATTGTTGGAAATTACATCTTGAATTGAGGCCAAAGAAACCCAAAAACAAAGGGAAACAGAAAACTGCTACTACAGTTCAGCATGATTTAGGATCTGATTCAGATGATGAATCAAATATTATAGCCATGGGATTGAAGAGCATGAAGGGAAAAGAAATTGAAACTAAAACTAATACTAGTACATCAAACTATCACATAAACACTCCAAATGAAGAATAAAGAATATAACTATTTCATGTGAGGGTCATATCCAAGCATACCAAGATTGACACATTGTTTGAAAGTGGGTCACAAGAAAACTTAATCTCTAAATAATTGTTCAAGAAACTTAGCCTTGAGACCATACCACATCCAAAACCATATCCATTGGGTTGGATTTGTAAGGATGCAAATCTACAGGTTTCAAAGAAATGTATATTGTGGTTTGCAATCGCTGCAAATTTTATTGACATAATTGAATTAGATGTGGTTCTGCTTGACATAACTGGTATTGTATTAGAGAGTCCTTAATTGTATCATAGGAAAGAGATATTCTATCGCCATGAGAACAAGTATCATTTATTCAAGTATGGCAAGGAGTTTACTCTAAGAGCACATCGCAAGAAGACAAACATTGCTATGCTAAATGTTGGACATGTAAAGAGGTTGGTAAATTCAAGTAAGAATTTTGTTCCTCTTATGATTAAGCCTAAAGCTGACATTAATCATGAATAATTTGAGGGATGTGATCCTAAGTTTAAATCATATTTATATGATGTAGTTAATGGCCATCATGAGATGTTTCAGGAGCCAACAGGATTGCCTCCAAAAGGAGAAATTTAACATGAGATTCAGTTGCAACAAGATTTTCCTCTTCCAAACATTGGTATGTATCGCATGTAGATAATGGAGAATGCTGAAATAAAGAGGAAAATAAAAGATATATTGGATAAAGGAATCATAAGTCCAAGCACCTCGCCATGTGGTTCACCCATAGTCTTGATACCAAAGAAAGATGGGACTTGGCGCATGTGTGTTGATTTTCGAGCTTTGAACAAGATTACGGTAGAAAATCGTTACCCACTCCCAGGAATAGATTATTTGCTTGATCAGTTGAAATAATAAAAAAATTTCACAAAGTTATATTTATGAAGTGGATATCATCAATTAATAATTTTGCAAAGCGATATATGGAAAACTACATTCAAAACCAAACAAGGACTCTTTGAGTGGCTAGTTATGCCTTTTGGTTTGTGTAATTGTTGGTGAGGTAAATCCCCTCTATGGACAGATGTGATCCCACTAGCCCTAGAGTGGGTCTAGCCACAAACGAGACACACTATGACATCGAGTCCTAGTTAAGAATGGGCAAATACTTGGTAGATCACTTACCGTAGATCCTGCGTTGTTGTGTCGTCCGGTAGAATGGCTGCCTCTCGCTCCTGATTTGACAGATCACAATCCACTCGTTCTCACACCAAGATACCTGCACATACACAAGAAACGAAGACGATACACAACATACTATTTCACATTCCTAACTATCAGTCAGTCAAAGAAGACTATATCAAATGCGTCAAATAAACATAACACAAAGATGGAATGAATACCATAGTCGAGTATATTAATTTAAAGAAGGAAGAGTACAACTAGGATTCGACGTTGCAATCTCTTCTAGTAGGGTTCTAGTAGAGCATGTCTCACAAAGCTCGTCGGGAATTCAGATGGGGCTCTCTCGACGGGATCCTCCTTGGTTCAACCTTCTCTATAGCGATTACTCAGCTATAATATCCCTTCTCTAAGTTCAGCTTCTTGGCTATATGTTCAGCTAGCTTTTGTAAAGGGAGAAGGCTTGTTTATATAGAGGGAGAAGGAGAGGTTAATATCCCTATAATCATAGGGGGAGTCCTATCTTCAAAGAATTTTCCATCAACCATTTACTAAAGGAAGAGATTCGTGGCTTATCAAGTTTAACCACTTGCAATGAATCATTCCTGAGGTGGTTAAAGGAAACTTCCACCTCTAATTTGTTAAAAAGCATTCCCAAAAGGCTGGTGTGGGCACAAAAAAGAGACAGAGCACCAACTGGCACGGGCTCTAGTGCAAATATTCCCCATTGGCGAGAGGGGTAAAATGGCTACCCGCGCCAATGCCAAAACATAGGTTTTTGAATGCTTTCTGAGGAAATTTTCAACAGGAGAAATCATATCCCTATGCAGAAGGATTAAAAGAACATATTTTCAGAGTATGAAACTGCTCACAGGTCACAGGAAAGACCCTGCAATATGTGGGGCAAGGGATTGCAGGGACGATGACAAAATGATGTGTAACATATGCCCCCTAAAGCATGAGGTCCGAGAGAGAGGGAGGGGTGAAATTCTTTATGAGAACGCGTTCGATCCAAACACTATTGTCAAAATACCTGCAAGTACAAGTACAATTGATACATCTGATATATGACATGTGGCATGGGCGCATGCATCCATAATAGAGTATATAAATAATGAGATCTAGGATATGGACACAACCATCCAGCAATAGGGATCAATAAATAGACTCAGGTATGGTCGTCGCCATCCAATCAGAACAGTCACATAATAAGTCATAGTAATCCACAAAGAACTCGCAGCCTAGATTTCATCAGACAAAACCTAGGGTCTTGCGCTCCATCTTGACCTGAAAAAAGTACAAATTTGAGCATGCGAATATGTGAGTTGAAGTCGAACATGCAATAAAATCACCTGATTACCAGCCAATGATGAAAGTTGTTTAACAGACGTGTGAGAATCCACTAATAATGAAAGTGGATCTCAAGGTACGAAAGGTACACTCCATGGATTGTGAACAATGATTTGACATCAAACACTCGTAGAATCAGAGGATCGAAGGCCAGTGATGTAAACCTTATGTCGAATGCAAAGAACCTGCTATTGAGGCATGCAGGCTCCAAGGTACCTAAAGGTAGTCTCTAGATTAGCTTCCTGGATAATGAGCTGGAGTCGATAGGAAGTGACCTTAATCGAAGGTGGGCCATAATGTTTCCCACATCACTGACATGAGACAGAGGAATATGATGTTTTTGAATCAAGACCAACAGAGAAGCAGAGGGAAGTTGAAAAACTTCAGAGGAAAACTTCTCTTGAACATATCGGAGGCACGACACTAGATTTAGCAGTATTTGACATCAAGGGATATGAGGTCATGGTGACGTGGTAAAGAGAAGATGAGAGGTCAAAAGAGATTACCCAAACCCATGGAGGCAAACAAATAATGAGATGAGATGTCCCCAACCCGACACAAATGCAGACAAGTGCCATTTTCAAGAGCGACATGCTGCCAACACGACTACAATCTTGGTTCCATTTTCCCCCACCATTTCTAGAGAGTACCCCAATTATTTTTGAAAAAAAACTTGAAGGGGATAGCATGTGCTTGCAATGTAAGTTTGTCCTTTGAAAAAATCCAATCTAGTACATTTTACGAGAACTAGGAAGGAGGAACTCGAGTAATGTCATCATGACGGAATCCGATGTCATCAGTTTTATCAAGTCTGATAAAGGAAGAACTCGGCATATTTTCATGTTTAGAGAGTTTGAAAAGTAGGAAAAAAAGAAAACTTCAGCAGTCCTTTTTTGTAAATAGTCTCAGAGATCCGAAAAGGTAGAAAACTATGTCTGTGAGAACCTCTTAGTCACGATCAGCTAAGGTATTCCTTTTTCGTAAATAATCTATCCCAGCCCGAAAAGGGGGTAAACGTATACTGGGTAGATATCGTTTCATATCCAACTTAATGAGTTCAAAACGACAAGCGACTTGGCAATATTTTCAGTTTTATAGAGTCAGAAAAGAGCTGAAAGGTGACTCCAGTAGTGACTTTTTTGTGTTTTTACCAAGTCCGAAAAATTACAAAATACAACTCGCTTCTTCATCATAACCATGTGAAAACCTATTTCTGCACAAAAAGACGTGTGTAAAACGTATTTCTTGAAAATAATGTGAAAATAATAAACAAATATGTTTTAAAACCTAATTTCATATTTTGAAAATTTATAAATGACCATAAGTGGTAAATAGTATTTACTTTTCACTTTTACCTCCTTGTAGAGTGACAGTGGTCCATTTACCTTGTCATCTTGCGACAACGAGTGCGAGAAAACCAGTGGACCAATCCAGATTTCGTTAGTTTCAGGTAGCAGCCGACATCATCTGCCATCTTTTGAGCTATATTTTATTTCATTTAGTTGTCATTTTGGATCCCTTATGGGAGGATTTGCAAAATCTAGGGCATTGCGGTTGGCGCAGGTTTCGGGCACGGACTCGCGCCAATCGATCCATTTTTACACAGGGGTCACGCCAACCGTGTAACCCAAAATCTGCTTTATATTTAAGAAAATGCACCTAATAGACTGCAAATTTTGATACCCAAGGGGACTTATAATGTTTCTGTGATCAATTCATGCAGGTGCAAAGTGAGAAAATATGGTAATTGAGTGGAAGGAGAGAGAGCACAGTGAAGAGGATGAACAAGCAATGGAAAATGAACAATGCATGAATGCCCTCAGAAATTGTGGGCTCAAGAATTTTTTCCTGACACCATGTCTCTGAGCTCAACCCAAATTGTTGCAGTATCTAATAAGTTTTTGGGACGAAGATCAGGAAAAGTTCATACTTCGAGATCAAGAGCTTGAACTCGAAGTTTCCGATGTGTATTTCATCATTGGGTTGTCACATAGGGGTGCAGTCCCTATATTATTCGGTACCTGGAATTCTGGAGAAAGCATGGCAATTGTAATTGACAGGTTGTGCCACGGGGCACGAAAAGGATCAGGGAGTGGCAAAGTGGATGTCCAAACCGTCCCTGATCTGGCACTGAGGGTAGTGCTGCACACTATCATGTGGGCTGCAGGATCGCAGGCACCGCATGAGGCCATCAAGACAAAAATTCTTCTTGCTTCGAAGTTTATGAACCCAACTCTGTTCAACTGGGCCGAGGCCGTGACTGTCAACATCAAACAGCAACTCACCAAGTGTAAGAAGACCAAACTCAAGCAGTTTGGGTATGGGTCAATCCTGGTATCGTTCTTCTTGGAACAATTACCCATATTTCAGCGTCATGAGGTTATAGTCCCGGATCCACCACCCACCGAGCCACGGATGGCCCAATGGGCGGCACTGATGCCTAGAGCAAGGGGTGGCCAACAGATGTCCTGGAGGCCGAGTTTTTTCATTAGATACAATGACAACTGATTGTCATGGAGGTTTGGCCCTACGCCGGCACAGACTTCACCGGAGACCCAAACCTCCCACTCCCAAAGGGAGAGGATTGGGACGAAGCACTTGGTAAGACTCATTTTGTATTTTCATGAGTTTATATTATATATATATGCATGTTATGATAGTTATTCTTATATGTATGCAGATGTTGGCCCAGAGCGTCCTGCAGGTATGTTGCCCATAGCAAGGCATATTCCTCGTGATTTCAATCCTCATGGTGAGGGTGGCGAGGAGGAGCTAGTGCAGAACCTGGAGGGGATCGCCCGTGGGGTCCCAGAATATGCTCACTTGGATGATGTGCCTCGGGCCTATCAGATGCATACTATAAGGGTGCCGAGTTGTATCCACCGCTTGCTGAGGCAGTTGGTACGGGTGGTGACGTGCTATCATGAGCACCACGCCGATTAGGCACTTAGACTTTATTTCTACACATTTTTTAGAGACATGATGTCTCATGATGTAACTGAAACAAACATATATTATTTTTTGTGGGTTTTATGATGCACACGTTGCAAATAAATGATATATATATATACATCTATTTTCTACATGGGTCTATGTACATATAATGATGTTTTTATAAATTGCAAAAATGTCTATCTAGCACAATGTTAGCTATTGCATCTATTAATGTATTCATTCATCTTGGTATATGTTGATATGTAATGAAATCAAAATGTCTTTCAAGTAAACTAATACGCAAATACAATCTCAAAATGCATGGGTTTCGAACCGAATAATGACTATTCAGTTGAAGAACAACAAGTTGTGAATCCAACTTCACAAGCAATGCTCGTATGCTAAGGTTGACTGCCTCGGTTAATATTTCCAAAACTACACTATATTCAGCGGCATTGTTTGTAGCTGGCCCAAGACAAATACCTTGTAGGTTAATCAACTCATCAACATGATCATAAATTACCCAGGCTACCGAAGACAAGTTCTTGGTACTATGGGAAGCACCATGTGCGAAACCGACATAAGGGGAAATAGACATCTGCATAGAAAACAAGACCCAGTAAGTAGAAAAAAGCTCACAAAGCACATCAAACCAACGCATGCACACAAAATGAAAACAATCACCTATGTACACATATCACGCGTGAATGACTCAAGCATAATATTTTTTCAGGTACAACCCATTTCTGGGCTTCGATAAAGGACAATGGCCTTCATAGTCAATAAGCTCATAAGCCCCATTCTGTAACACACATTTGACAATGTAGGGCCCATGCCACATGGGTTGGAATTTTCTTGCCCCTAGCTTATCATGAGCTTGGTCATACAGGAGAATGAGATCGCCTTCGATAAAATAATGAGGAGAAACTGTTTGGTCAAAATGGGCTTTGACTCGCTTCTTCTATGCTTCGATGACCAAGGAAGTTAACCGACAAGTTTCATCCAATCTCTCTAAGTAGAGGAGACGTTATTCTTCAGGCGAAGTATTAGGTAGTAATTCCACAACTATTTTGAGTGAAGGGATTTCACATTCAATCAGAAGAGTGGCTTCTAGACCGTATACCAACTGAAATGGGGTAAATCTGGTTGCACTGTTGATCGACGTTCGGTAAGCCCATAGCGCTGAAAACAAAATGAGATGCTAGTTTGATTTATGGATCCCTATTGTTAGTTGAAGCATTGTAACAAGCACCTTGTTTACAACTTCAACTTGGCCATTAGCTTGAGGATAGTAAGGCGTTGAGTTGTCATTAAGTAGACCCAACTTAGACGTCATCTCTACCATCATATAATTCCAAAAATGAAAACCATGGCTAGTGAAAATGGCTTGAGGGACACCAAACCGAGCAATAAAGTGATTGAATATGAATTGTGTCATTGTCTTACCATCCGCAGCCACTGTTGGCATTGATTTGGCCCATTTCGTAAAATAATCGACGGCGACGATAATATAAGCATGCCCCTCGTCCGGATGAGGGTTACACGTCATAAAATCGATGCCCCATTTGGCAAAAGGACCAACGGTAATGACACGGTGTAAAGGAATAGGCGGTGCATGCATCTTGCATTGATAAATCTGGCACGCATGGCATTTACGTACTGCAACAATGCAATATTTAAAAAAGGAGGGCTAGAAATAGCTAGCACAAAGAATCTTCTATGTAGTGGCATAACCAGATATGTGACCACCATAGGCGCCATTATGATAGCCATTTAAAACTTTCTCCGCTTCCTTGAGGGTCAGACATCGACGGAGTACAGAATTGAATCTAACACAATAAAGGGTATCTCCAACAATATGATAAGGTTGTGATTGATGCCGAATGCAGCGTCGGGCATATTTTGTTAGCTCAGACCTAAAAGTAGAAATTTGGAGGTACACGATGATATCACCATACCACGGATCGAGGGTGCTGATCAAGAAGAGAGTTTCGTCTGGGATATGATCCTTGGAAGAAGAAGGAGCATAGTCAGCTGGTAGAGAACAAATCAACTCAGCGAAAACAAGTGATTTCTTTGATTTGGCAGTAGTGAACTCCAAATAAAAATCTTGGAGGATAATGATCCACTTCGAGTGTTTGCCCCCCAACAACTACTAAGACAGAATATAAGTCATGGGGTTACAATCAGAATTCATGGTCACCGTGCGTAAAAATTTTGATGGCTTGGACCGCAGCCAACGCTAACTTCTCGACATGTGCATAACGTGTTTCAGGGTCAAGAAGGTTTAGAGACAAGTAGTAAACAACATGCTCATTATCATCATCATCATCTTGAACTAAAACCATGGTGATCATACTGAAGGCAGAAGCTAGGTAGAGGGTGAAATCACGATGGTAATTCGGAGGACGTAATAGAGGATCGTTGACAAGAAATGTCTTAAGTCTATCAAAAGACTGTTGAGAAATCTCATCCCAACAGAAAGGGACGTCCTGCTTTAAAATTCGAGTAAATCCTTTGGCTACTTCGGCGTAGTTCGAGATGAAATGACGTAGGAAATTGGCTTTCCCTTGGAGACTCTAGAGATGTTCTAACGAGGAGGGGGAGGGGAGATTGACAATAGCCTCAACCTTAAGAGGGTCAAGGCGAATTCCATCTTTAGATACAATAAACCCTAAAAGTATATCGGAGTCAATGTAGAAGACGCATTTATGCAGGTTGAGCCTAATGTTGTAGCGTCTATAACGAAGAAATATTTGGCGAAGATGTTTTGGGTGGTATTTCTGCGCCACTGAATGAGTTGGAAGCTCATCTAGGTATGGTTGGACAATATGCCGAATATCGTGAAAGGGATAAGACATCACGCGCTGGAACGTAGCCCCAACATTCTTCAAGTTGAAAGGGAGTTTCTTATATGTGAACGTTCCCCATGGACAGATAACAGAGGTATTGTGTTGATCTGACGGGAGAATGTTAATCTGGTTGTAGCCAGAAAAACGCTCCATAAGGGAGAACATTTCACTCCTAGTGCAATCATCAATGATCTGATAGATAAACGGGATGGGATAGTTATCCTTAGGACAGGCCAGATTGATATCACAATAATCAACACAAACACGAATTGCACCCTACTTCTTATCCATAGGAACAATATTAGAAACCCATTTAGTCAGGGGAATTGGATAAATGAAACCCGCTTTGAGAAGTTTTTCACCATAAGCTTTGATGGTGGCGGCTTTCCGAGGATGCACGAGACGAAGACGCTGGTGAACAGGCTTCGCACCTGGGTAGGTGGGAATCTTGTGCACCACAATACTGGGGTCGATTCCAGGCATCTATTCGTAATACCAGGTGAAAACATCATGGAATTAGTGGAAGAGACTAGTGTACACTTGGACTTCCTCGAAAGAGAAAGTGACTTCCACATGGATGTTCTCGACAATCCCCATTTTGACGTAAATGTCGATAGGCATCGTTTTAGGCATCGTTTGAGTAATGTTACCCAAGTTACCTTCCGCAAATATTTCATGAGTTAAAATAGGCATTTGAAGTGGCGGAGAAGGAACTTGAGACACAAAACACTATGGACAAGTAGACATTTCCCCAAGGCAAGGCATAAACGAGGAACGATGATACCCATCGCTCCATAGTAGATATTCGAGAGACATGGTTTCCATGATAGCCTCATCAGATGGAAACACTTCTTTCAAAGGATCCGGTGAATCTGCATTGCCAAGCTAGGGGAATTGAGAATACACGTCGAGAGACATGCTCAAAGGAGCAGCTTCAGGAGGGGGAGAATCAGATGCAGCTACAAGCTCACAGTAATTGATTTCGATGGGACTAAGTGGAATTGAATCTCCAAATGAGTCAACCTATTTAGGTAAAGGGACGATCCAAGGGTCATTTGACCGAGAGACCATATTGACTTGAATGGTATTTGGTGGTGGAAGGGGAAAAATTCCCATAAGAGCGGGATCTTTGAAAAGACCCGGCCCTATACTATCAGGGGGATTGGGAATATGATCCATGTATGGTATGTTTTTCTCGGAAGATGAGGTAAAGAATGACAACTAATCGACAGTAATAATTTTTCCCTCATGTGTAAACTTAATAAGTCTAAAGAGGGAGGACGAAACACACAACATAGCATGAGACCAACTGCGACCAAGTAGAAGATTGTAATTGAGTTTAGCATCAACGAATTATACTTCAATGTTGACTGTGATCGGTAAGCTAGCGAGAACACCCAAGGGTTTCAATTCCCTTCCATCAAATTCCTCAAGGGCATTGAGCGACGAAGTCAGGAATGGAGAGCCAATAGCCTTCCAGCAAGTAGATGACATGACACAGGTGGATGCACCTTCGTCCACAACGGCCCTATGGATATTGAGACCATTACTTATGACTTGTATGACAAGTGTGATCTGGTGCGGAAGTCGGGGGATGAAATTCTCTAAGTCAAAAGTGATAAGACTAGAATCAGCAGGATCAATACCACCGATTGCAGAAAATAAAGCCTTCCATTGAGACAGACAACTCTGGAGGACTTCCAACATGGACATCATGGCTAGCGCCTGTGCTAAATCCTCAACAATACTGTAATGTCGAGCAACATGGGAATTAGGATTATAGGAATATTTCTGGAGAACACCTTTAGAAGGAGGTCGTACAATAGGTTTGGAACTGGGTCTTTCAATTTCAAGAGGACCAGAGGCAGGTGGGGGAGGAGAACCATCAACAACCTCTTTCCCGACTTCCTGACGTGATCCATCATATTCCTTCGACTGAGTAGCGATGGAAACGGGTGCAGAACCGTTCATCATGAAAAATTGAGAGCCAAACGATGTAGATGGCAGAGGTTTCTCGACCATCTGGGTCTGCTAAGATGGAAAAGGTTCTTTCAGGACCGTCGGAGTTCCCTTAGTGCCTTTGAGTAGTTGACTAACCTCAGATCGTCTAGGACAATCCTGGCTGTAGTGGTCCTCATCACAAATCAGACATGGATACTTTGGCTTTCGCTATGAACCATCATTGACCCAAGGTTTAGATGATTCCAGTTTTGGGGCATCAAATTTGGCCTTGCCTTTGCCCTTATTTTTCCCCTTGGAAGTCTTGTCCACACGATGGGCCTGAATGGCGTTGACCTCCGAGGTTTTACCAGAATCTGGGGTAGCCTGAGGAGAAGAATTATTGGAAGAATTCAATTTATGCTTCCCATTGAAAGACTTGCATGAATTCTAAGATACAAAACCAATAATGTCATTGACTGATGGGGTATTCGGTGCTTTAGAGGTCCCAGGTTGTGGAGCTTCAGTCAAGATGTCATAAAAAATGCTTGATTGAGAGTACACTAAATCGAGGTACTGGGCACGAGAAATGGCTTGTTTCTCAGTTACACATGCCCCCATGGCGATGTCTTTCGCAATCTGGTTGAAAAAAGAAGTAGTGAACCAATGAGTAAGAAGTTGATCAGGAATTTCAAACTTGATTAGGTGATGACGCCGTCTCCATTCATGAATGTGGTCTGAGATATGGGTAGCCTAGTCCTATTTCAAGTATTTTAGGATATGTGTCGTGGCTTCATAATGAAAAGGTAACTAAAAATGAGTAAGGAATCCCATAGCAAGAGTGTTGAAATCTTGAAAGATACCACGAGGAAGTTCGATATACCCTTAGTAGCAGCACCAGTAAGAGTGTGCTAGAAAAGACGAAGTCGGACAGAGTCATCCACCCAAGAATTGGAAGAACACCATAAATGGTATGTCATGATGTGTGCTTAGGGGTCTTCTCCAGACTTGCCCTCAAACTTGGGACAATCACCAAGAACCTTCATTGGAACCGAGGGCCAAAATGGATTATGAAGAATGGGATTATCTGTCAATTTGGACACATCCGGTAACTCCAACGTGGCGAGAAAAGGTAATTGAGGGTTAAAAGGCATAGTAGGTCCCCGATAGGGACCTGTAACCATACTCCATCCTGGTTGAGTATAACTCTACCCCCGTTGGTTTTGTCCTAGAGGATTCCAACCATAAGGCGTATAAGCTGGATAATTCGGTTGATATGGTGGCTGAGGACCAGGATACGGGGGTTGAAAACCAAGATACTAATTCTAATTATACAAGGGTGTTGATTGAGCAGCGTAGGGATTTTTCTGTGAAGTATAAGTATAGCTTGGCGGTTGAGGGTAGTAAGCAAAACCTTGAGGCGGATTGTATACCAATCGATATTGACCTTGAGGAAAATAATCGCCTTGGGGTCGAACAGGCTATTGATAAGTGGGGCCCTGTTGAGCTGGATACGTCAAGTGCAGCAGTTGATTCGGCTGCGGCATAAAGTAGAGCAGTGGCTGAGAAGGGTAAATAGGTTGTGTAGGTTGGCTCGGATGAGCAGGTTGACCTGACTGATGAGGGCCACCAGGTTGCCCCGGTGGAGCGGGTTGGCCTGATGGATGCGGGCCACCAGGTTGCCTCGGCAAAGCGGGTTGGCCTGATGGCTGTAGGCCACCAGGTTGCCCCAGTGGAACGGGTTGTCCTAATGGCTGTGGTGGGCCAGGTTGTGCCTGATAAACAGGTTGACCTGGAGCATGGCCATAATATGGTCCTGGCTATGAAACATTTGGACCAATTGGAAAATATGGCTGTTGAGGTTGCACCATAGGTTGAGATGGATGAATTTTCCCCCCAGGACAGTATGAAGGCACGGGTTGATATACCGGTTGCCCAGCTTGTCTTTGAGGTTGCCCTAGTTTGATCATAGTCTGAGCTTGTAAAGGTTGGCCTTGAGGATTGTAAGGCTGCCCTTGCGGGACATAAAACAATCCTTGTTGGACCAAAGGTTGTCCTTGTAAGGGTTGCCCTTGTGGGTTGTACGCATACCTTTGCTGCACCGAAGGTTGTCCCTGAAAGGGTTGTCCTTGTGGGTCATAAACATATCCCTACTGAATCGAAGGTTGTCCCTGAAAGGGTTTTCCTTCTTGTTTAGAGGGTTGCACAGGCAAGGTAGGTATAAAACCGGAAAGAAACTAATAAGCCTCAGGAGCAAGCAAGTAGATAGGGTTGCCCTGCTCGTCATGCTGAAACAGAAGCAAATAAATCGGGGTACCATCTGCTCCATAATGAGAAAAATAAGACTGATAAGAATCCTGAGGGGACTGATAAGTCTGGGAGTTCTGCTGCTGAACAGCCAGCCGATACTCCTAAAAATAAAGGTCGTCAGGGATTTCCATGGTAATTGAAGTCTCTACCGAAGTCGAAACTCCTGACGACTGAGCAGTGAAAACCGGTGCCAAAGCAACCACATAGACAGTAGGCCGAGTGGGAACAAACATAACAAAAGGCATCGACAATGAGACAGGTGTCATTGGTAACATCCCTAATGATGGGAGAACTAGAACCCTTGACGGATTTGATGTTGCCATGGAGGCAATACCAACTATAATCTGACCCAAAGACCTATATCCCACTGGAAGAGACACCAATGGTGAAGATTGGGTAGGCTCTTAATGGATGTCTTCCGAGAAAATTTGGTATTGTTCATTAGAAACTGGAATATCCTCGCTACCATTAGGACCAGACGAATCCATGTCTAAATCTGCCATAAGATCTTGCAAAAGAGTACGGGGGCTAGGAGGTATGATAGCAGCCAAAAACAGTGATGCCGATGTAAGAGGGGGGGGATTTTCCCCAAACCCAAATCCAAACTAAGCGTTCGAAAGAGGCCAATGGAACTCAATCGGTTCTCCAAAGGGGTACTCTAACGGGATGACAGGTTGTTGAAGTTCGAGAGACCTAGAGATCTTAGAAGTTTCAGATGAATCGTTCGAAAAAGGATTGTCAGTAGACGAAACTGATGGTTCTGCCACTGTGTCTATAGTACACCAGAAAAGGGAAAAAGTTCGAAAACAAAGACTCTTGGATCAAAATCAAGGCAAACAAAGACAGGCCAAGTAATCAAACTTTAAAGGGCGTGTAATAGTAGGTAGTTTATTTTACCACATTGAAACCAAAAGTTTGATGTTTCATGTATTAAGAGTCAAGAAATAGTCAAACATGACTCTAGTCTCTTTCAGTTTTAAGAGAGCGTGAAAGGACAAGTGCTCGATGATATTTTCAAATTTATGGAGTCAGTAAAGATCAAACATGACTGCTCAAGTAGTCTAGGTAAAAGGGTGTACCAGGTTCCCGTGAACTGCCATATACACCTTGGTTATAAAATGAAAGAAGAATCAACCAAGGACTTGACGTACTTGTAGGTAGTCTCCCAGAATGTTGTTTTTGGTGTATCACAGTTACAAGGTGGTAGACTCGACATCCTACAGATAAAATGATTGCAACTTAGAGGGGTCTCTCTTTATATACTCGACGGTACGGGTAGCACAAGTCTGTACTGGCATTATCTGAAGCCATATGGTGAGCGACATTTGCTAGGTTTTAAGACACTAGAACACGTCTCTAACTTACACCACTAAATGTTTCGTTAAGTTTCAATGTTGCCTTAGGTTAATTGAATAAATTTTAAGTTGATCTTGTATTTATGTTTCAATTCCAAGGTCCTACTGAATTTTGAATCTCACGAATCCCTAAATGAAAGCTACATGCCATAAAATACCATTTCGTTCAATGAAGAGCTATCTAAGAGAAAGTTAGGAATTTTCAAGCGATAGAAAATAATGAGAACACACAGAAGCTTCCACTATAGAACCAAATGCAAGCTAATGAAAATGAGAAATCTCTCCTAGAATGCCCAATGCTAGTTATGCGAAAGATTTTCCAATTCCACCATGCAAACAAGAACACAAGCAATTTTTTTTATTTTTTATTTTTCAATGTAATAGAGCAAAGAGTGCACTAACTGACATGAAAAATAAACCTTCACACTAGTTCGAGAATTTCAAAGCGAAAGTTGAAACGAAACAATTCAATCAACTCACAAGAAAACAAAACAAAGACTCAAACCAATGTCATAATCTCTCAAATCGAAGAAAGGTGTCGAAACAGACCCATACAAGCAATGTGAGCTATGCTTGGAATGACAGGAAGAAAAACTTAATGAAAGAGACAAGACTCACTCAAGACTCATTTCACCAAATGTAATCACTCAAAATGGATCCAGGGAGCTAAATGCAATCAAGCAAATAACGAAGGTGACCACGAAACAAAAATACCCAAACTCCTACAAGAGGCTCAGCATACCAAAGCACTAGAAAGCCCTAAATCCATGATGCTGAAAGAAATGGACAACAACCGAAGGAAGAAGGCTGATCACGGTCACAAACAAACCTAAAGCATTCAAATCAAGTCAAGAAAACACCCAGAGACACCAGGATGGACCAAAAACTCCAAAACATGGAAAGCCCTAGCACCTACAGGAAATGGCACGACTGTCTAGTTGTAATCTGTGCCATACAAGGGATGGCGTAGGTGATGAACTAGAAAAAAGCACCAGTGGGCGTGACTATCAGGCTCTAAACCATGCCAATCAAGCCAACCTTATAAAAATGAAAATTTTGGAAAAACAGAGGTCAGATATGATCCTCTGGGGCTAAACAAGGGTCTTAGACTTAGTAAAGATAATCAGAAAAGCAAGCTAAGCAAGCAAAGACCAAGAATAAGATCTAATAGATGAAAGACAAACTCGCACTAATCCCCAGTGGAGTTTCCAATTTGTTGGTGAGGTAAATCCCCTCTGCGGACAAGGGCGATCCCACTAGCCCTAGAGTGGGTTTAGCCACAAACGAGACACGTTATGACATTGATTCCTAGTTAAGAATGGACAAAGACTTGGTAGATCACTTACCGTAGGTCCTGCGCTGTTTTTTCGTCCGGGAGAATGGCTGCCTCTCACTCCTGATTCGACAAATCACGATCCTCTTGTTCTCACACGCAGATACCTACACATACACAATAAATGAAGACGATACAAAACATACTATTTCGCATTCCTAACTATCATTCAGTCAAAGAAGACTAAATCAAATGCATAAAATAAACATAACACAAAGATGGAATCAATATCATAGTCAAGTATATTAATTTAAATAAGGAAGAGTACAACTAGGCTTCAACATTGCAATCTCCTCCAGCAAGGTTCTAGTAGAGCACATCTCACAAAGCTCATCGGGAATTCATATGGGGCTCTCTCTACGGGATCCTCCTTGGTTCAACCTTCTCTATAGCGATTACTCAACTATAATATCCCTTCTCCAAGTTAAGCTTCTTGGCTATATGTTCAACTAGCTTTTGTAAAGGGAGAAGGCTTTTTTATATAGAGGGAGAAGGAGAGGTTAGGATCCCTATAATCATGGGGGAGTCCTATCTTCAAAGAATGTTCCATCAACCATTTCCTAAAGGAAGAGATCCATGGCTTACCAAGTTTAACCACTTGCAATGACTCATTCCTGAGGTGGTTAAAGGAAAATTCCGCCTCTAATTTGTTAAAAAACATTCCCAAAAAGGCTGGCGCAGGCACAACAAAGAGACAGAGCACCAACTGGAATGGGCTCTAGTGAAAATCTTCCCCATTGGCACGAGGGGTGAACTGGCTACCTGCGCCAATTCCAAAACATAGGTTTTTGAGTGCTTTCTGAGGAAAAGTTCAATAAGAGAAACCATATCCCTATGTAGAAGGATCCAAAGAAGGTATTTTCAGAGTATGACACTGCTCACAGGTCACAGGAAAGACCCTCCAATATGCGGGGTGACGGATTGCAGGGATGGTGACAAAATGATGTGTAACAGTAATACACTGGCAACTTTCATGCGTGTTACGGATATTGTTTTGCGTCCATTCCTTGATGAATTTTTTATTGTGTGCTTAGATGACATATTTATTTTTTCAGAAAAATAAGAGAAGACCATGTCTTGCATGTGAATAGAGTGCTTGATATTTTGAAGAAAGAGAAATTGTTTCTTAAGATGTCAAGTGTGAGTTTGGAAAGGCTTCTTTGGTCTATTTGGGACATATTGTAGGAGGAGGAGAATTGAGGATTGATCCTTCTAAAGTGGAAGCCATTTTGAATTGGCCCACACCTAAAACAGTAACAGAGGTAAGAAGTTTCTTAGGTGCATCTCAATATTGGAGAAAGTTTATTGCTAACTTGTATTTCATCGCAGCTCCTATGCATGCAGTGACAAGTGTGAAGAAAGGCTTCCAATGGGGAGGAAAACAACAGCAAGCTTTTTAAGATTTAAAAGAAAATATCAGTTCAGCTATAGTCCTTGCATTACCAAATTTGAGACAGAAATTTGAGATTCAAATCGATGCTAGTGATTATGCCATCGGCACAGTACTTTTGCAGCATGGTATGCATGTTGCTTTTCATTCCAGAAACTTTTAATGGTGTTGTGACTAATTATCCTACATATGACAAGAAACTATATGCATTGGTACAAAGTGTCAAGAAGTGGAAACACTACTTGATGGGTAAAGAGACTATTGTACATATCGATCACCAACCATGATAGTACTTGCAGTACAAACAAAATTGCAGCAATCAAGACATTTCACGTGGATGGGATTTATTCAACGGTTTCACTTGTTTATAAGTTAAAAGAAAGGTATATTCAATAAAGTTGAAAATATGATTTGGAGACCAATCATTAGTGCATATAATTTACTCAAAAATGATTATGTTGTACATGAGAGTTACATAGAACAATATGCACATGACATTGATTTTCAAGATGTGTATGTTATTTTGAGTGAAGGGAATCAAGTTGAAGAAAAAATTATCACATGCATAAAAATTTGTTGTTTCATTTGGGAAAGCTATCTATTCCACAAGGAGAGAGGCTAAGTGTCATGAGAGAAGCTCATTCATCTCTTATTGCTGGACACTTTGGGGGAAGCAAAACAGTGGCGCATCTACAAAGGTATTGATATTGGCCTCACATGATAGATAGTGTGTCACATTTATAAGAGGTTGTTCTATGTGTGCAACAAGTAAGGCTCGTAATAGGAATCTTGGATTTTACACGCTACTCCCGGTACCATCAAGGCCATGGGAGAGTGTCTCCATGGAATTTGTTGAAGTTCTACCTATGTCAAGAAAGAAGCATTATTATATTTATGTAGTTGTGGATAGATTCAGTAAAATGTGTATACTTATGCCATGTAAGAAAACCATTACTGCTTAAAAAATTGTTGAACTTTATTTTCAACATGTTTGGGTTCATTTTGGATTGCCAACTTCTATTGTTAGTGACAGGGATTCTAGGTTAATTGGGAATTTTTGTTCAAATATACGGAGAATGATGGGCACAAAGTTGAAAAAGAGTACCGCTTTTCATCCACAAATAGATGCAAAAACCGAGGTGGTGAATAGAACCGTTGTGCATCTATTGATAGGATATTGAAGCAAACATCCTAAGTTGTGGGATGAACAACTACATTACATTCAGCACACTTACAACCGGGAAAATCACTCTTCTACACAAACCTCACCTTTCGAAGTATTCTTTGGGTATTTTCCAAAATCGCCATTAGAATTCATCTTTGGGAAGGATGTTGCAATTGATGTTCATAGTGACATTGATAAGGCTCTAAATTTCATTGAGCAAATTTATATTATACATCAACAAGTTCAAGAACAGCTTGATAAAAATCAAAGAAAATACAAAGAGAGGCATGACAAACACCGGGTTGATCACAAGTTTCAAGAGAGAGATGAGGTATGGTTGCACATTAGCAAATAAAGGATGCAAGGGGAAGGTAAAAATCTCAAACCCATTCTCTATGGTCCATTGAAGATCATAAAACAAGTTGGTAATAATGCATTCCAACTTGACTTGCCTTCGTATATGCAAATGTATTCCATTGTTAATGTTGAAAACTTATGTTTGTATGATCCACCTTCGATCGATGATCAAGCAAGTGAAGTTCAGCTACCTTCTATTGAAGATTTATCACTAGAATTTCTGGATGAGCTCAAAGAAGATACAATTCTTGACAAAAAGACAAGAGCATCCAAGAGGGGAAGTGTTGACTACCTTCAATTTGGGCTCAAAGACACTAAACCAAGCAAGGAAAAATGGATGGAGGTTGGAAAGGTGAGGGAGTTGTACCCTCATCTATTGAACATGTAATCAAGTCTTTTGGGGTCCAAAAGCTTCCCAATGGGGAGGAATGATCAGGAGCTCATAAATTTTGCTCAAAATTCAAAGTTACAAGATTGGTTTGAAACCACGATGGTTTCGTATATCTTATCTTCTTGATTCTGGCATCGTGAACGGTTCGCAAAACTGATGTCGTGTGAGGAAGATATCATGTTCTAATTGAAATGCCAAACATGTAAATTTTCGAGAGTTTGACCAGGTTTTACTAGGATGCACAGTTATTAAGGTGGAGGTATAGTGAACAAAAAAGGAATATTTTGAAGAATATTCCTTTCCACCAAGCCAATCAATGGATGACAAGTGTCATTGTTTTATTCGTTGAAAGTATTGTTTGGAGGACCAATTATAGGGTGTCAAGTGGCTAGTCCTGAGGCTGCCACATGTCCTTAGAATGGAAGTGTAAAATTTTGTTGGGTCCGCAAGGCTCGACCCTCGGACCTCGCACCAGGCACGTGCGTGGTATACCACCCTAGCTATATGTTAGTTCTTAATTTTAATACGTTACAAGTTGTATTTAAAGTTTTTTGTAATAGCACACGGGGGTTGGGAAGTGCCGACGGTCTCAACCTGCCAACGGTTCCACATGGTATGGTCACATTGAAAACGTTTAAAAAATGTTAACTCCAACTTCGTGCTGATAAACAACCCACCATCTAACGGTTTTAAAATATGTTGTCACATGGAATTTAATTGTCGACCATACTCCATGTGGTTAACATTAATCGCCCACTTTAACCGGAGTTTCAACGTGATAAACCATAGTTTCAGCGGAGTTCTGCCTAACCATCGGGTAAATAAGCGGTTTGGGGGGTGTGCATGTGGCCACCCCCAACCACTAACATTTAATACGCAGCTTAAATGGAAGACAGTTTGGCGAGAGCTTCTAAATTGGAAGCCTATGCCACTTTTAACTCCATTTAAGTGAAGTTCTCCCCTTTTAGTGGAGCTTTTCTAGGTGAAACTAGGAAAAATAGTAGGAGACTCAATTTTTTCCCATTCAGAGTGAATGAAGAGTCATTTTTGACTAATTGGAGCATTCTAGAGCCATTGGTGCAAAGAAAATGACCATTATAGCAATGTAACTACATGTATTTGAAATTTTTTTAGCATAATGAAATATGGACATCCATTAGGAGTTAGACCAGCAGATGTAGCCCAAGAGGGGTGAACTGCTTCATCATGCCTGTTGTGTAAATTTCATGTGGTGAATTATTTCTCTGTTTTACATTGGTGTTCAGTGTTATTTAAGCTTTTTTTATGCTTCTAATTCTCTAAAAATCATCTACAATTCATGGACAAATACCTCAATCCCTATGCAAACTAATGAACTAAATATCACATGTTTACAAAATGAAAATACACTTAGCACAACAAAACTAATATTCATTTCAAATCATATATATTCCACCACTCTACATTTTTTAGAAGACAAATGTTTGAAGCCTCTCATTTTTTCAATGAAGATCATTTGGGAGACAGAGTAGCTTCCATAGTTTTAACAGCTTTATGGAAGCTTCTCCTGCATGTCTTTCTCCATCAGCAGACCAACAAGAATACATCCCTGCATGTAACAATGGAACTAAATCCACTTGAAAGAGTATCACAAAATGAGAAATGTGCCACGTGCATAGCCAATAAGTTTATGATTGATAAAATAAGGGAGAGAATGCAAGATATGAGGCACCAAGCAAAGGTTGAGAACACTTTCTTGAAGAGGAAGATCGAGGATCAGAAGGCAGAAATAACAACTATATAAAAAAAATGTACTCATATGGAAGAGTCGATCAGCTACCTCAAGAGCATCAATCTCAATCAAGAAGGGGAGAACTCAAACTATTAAGGAAGCATACATAGATCTCAGCAAGAACATCAGTCAACAACTAGAAGAAAATATAAGTGAATAAAGGACCCCCCTTCGGCATCTAATATAATATTCCAATATGTTACGTAAATGTGTATTTTTTCTTAATCAATATGTAAGACAATATACAAATAATGTAGTAGGAAATCCGGGAAATTTTGGAAGCTCGATTATATGTAATAGGGATTGTGCTCCTGCTCTTAACTTAAATAGCTTGCTTATCTCTAACCTCCTTCTTGTAATGGGAGCTTGCTCCTTTTATTTTTGGGAATAGATAACTCAATACCTGATTTCATAAAAAAAAAAAAAAAAACATGTATTTATATTTTGTACCCTCCTCTCTATGAAAATACTCAAGAGTTTATTTTTCTACTTCTGAGTATCACACTAGAATCTATCACTTGGAACTAGGAATTTCAATAAGGCTGTTTCATTATTTCCCATACTCTTATCATCATAATTTTTCAATTAATATTGATATTAATTTTTCAATTAAGAATAATTTTGGAAAAGAATTATATGGGAGTGTGTGGCTTGGCCATATTGGTAAATTCTAGCATACACCCTAAGTGAGATTTGAAAACAATTTTAAGCTTGACTCGAAATTTTCCTTCATTATTGATATTATGTTTCCTACCCATGATAGTTGGCCTCATTTATGTTGTAATGACTAGATGTATTTATTTGGGTGTTTTCAGATTTCTGACCAAGTTTAGGAATCTGATATGTTTATACTAGCTCACTTATCTCCATTACTAATTCATATATTGTACCTATCAGTTTCCTCCTTAATCCCAATTCTAAGTTATTTTACTATCAAACAACTTCCTCTCATGCCTATTATTTTTAAAAAAATTCCTCCAATTCTGAAAAAATGAATACAAAAATCATATAAATGGTCCCTATTATTCACAATAAGCTTCAACCACCTTTGTGTCATTACAATTTAATGATGCTAACTGGTAGTTAGTGTATTCACTAGCACAATTATAAAGTCCAAGGTAAATATTATTCAAGGTAATATTCCCATTTAATTCTTCTGTTGACCTGAAAGGAAAATATTAGTTTTGATGTGCTAAGTTTCTTTTCATTTTATAAACATGTGCATAATCAGTTCATTAGTTTGCTTAAGGATTGAGGTGTTTGTCGATGAATTGTAGATTATTTCAGGTGAATTAGAAGCATAAAACAAGCTTAAATAACACTGAACAATAGTGTAAAACAAATAAATAAGTCACCACATGAAATTTACATAGCAGGCATGATGAAGCAGTTCATCCCTCCTAGGCTACATTTGCTGGTCCAGCTCCCAATGGCGTGTCCATCTTTCATTATGCTCAAAAATTTGTTATTACGTGTAGTTACAATGATCTAATGGTTGTTTTCTCTTCACCAATGGCTCCAAAATGCTCTAATTAGTCAAAAGTGACTCTTTATTCACTCAGTATGGTCGAAAATCGAGTCTCTAACTCTTTTTCCTAGTTTCACTTAGAAAATCTCCACTAAAAGTGGAGAACTCCACTTAACTGGAATTAAATTAGAAATTTCCACCATTTAAAACGATCCCTCCAAAAGTTCCACTAGAATTAATCGTCTCATTAAACTTGACGGTTGGGGTGGCCACATTCCAACCCCAAACCGTGGATTACAAACCATAATTGTCGGGCAAAACCTGTGGGTATAACTATGGTTTGAAGTGTTGAACTCCGATTTGAACTACAGGTTATCATGACCGCACAGTTGGTGGTTAAAATACTATGCCATGTGACAAGTGACGCGGGTATACTGGTAGAGACTGTGGGTTAATTTTTATCCATGAATGTTTTCATTGGAATTTACATTTCCATTGTCATGTGACCACCATTGCGGGCACCGTTGGAGGGTTATGTAATATTCGAAATTTTTCTTTCAATAAATTGGAATATTAAATTTTGTTAATTTCATTTATAACTTGAGTAATTGGGTGAGGAGGCCCAAAAAAAAATAAAAACATGGATAAAATCCCTCTAGTATGAAAGGGGATCAGCCTTGGAACTAGATTTCACACCCTCATGTGTGAAAGGAGACATTTGCAAAGAGACTAGGTTAAGTTTGACCAAGTCAAACATCATAGAGGTATGAGGTGGAAAGCATCTTATGGGACAGTGCAGATAAAGAGGAGGGAATATTCCTTGAAGGAGGAAACCCTAAAGAGTGGGACCATGGAGAGGGAGTTCTCATGTGTTTAAAAGGAGGGCAAGGCAACCATTGTTTCACATGCATATGATTATTGATTTCTTGCCTGTTTAGACTATTTGTAGTCTTGACTATTTAGCTGAGTTTTTGTGCTGCTTAGCACAAGGATTTCGTATTTAGGAATCCTTCTCTTTCCTTGAGAAGCCTCTTGAAGGAGTTGTACATATTTTCCTCACATATAGACTTGAGGCCAAGCATCCTCCTCCAGGACAACGTTATTTCTGCAGCAAAATAATGTTTTGTTGCAGGGTGTTGTAGTGAGGGATCACAACACCTCTTCCATCACTTTTTTTTCAAAGGAGGAGTCTTCCTTTCATTTGGAGGATCATTTTGGAAGCCATTGGAGCTTATTGCAGATCTTGGCATTGGGCCAACTCATTCTTTTGCCCCTGCAGTGAAATTTTCTTCAGTAACTGCGTTATTTTCATAGAGCACTTGCTGTGGGGTTTTGCAGTGTAAGGATGAGCCTTCCACTTGAGAGATCCATTGGAGGAGACATTGACATTATATGCAACATATTCAGTCTTCTCCATCCAGTTCCATTTTCTAAGTTGCAGCTGTTATACAACAACTCCGACATTTTTTCCATTTTGTATATTTCAGAAAATCCTTTGGAGGATTGATGTATTATTGCTTTCAGGGGTTAGAGCCTTGCTCCCCCACCTTAATTGATCCATATATTGTCATATCCATGTATTGATATCATTTTTCAGCATTTCTCCATAATAGGATCACTTCACATTTGATGCACTTGGTGAACAAGGGGGAGGTGTTGATAATAGAATAGTGGATAGAGGCATTTCTCACTATGACATATTCTTCTTGACTTGGGTTTCCAAGCATGAGGAGGATTATCTTCTTGCAGCACATGGTTCATTCTTCTTCATAGCATGCCACAACACTATGGAGGACTCACTCATGAATTCATGTACCATCTTACTTCCGGCATATGGTAAGAAGTTTTTTAATACATTCATTGATTTGCACACTCTTACCATTACTATGCAATGCATTGCTTCACAAGAGGGCAAGCTTGTCACATAGCTCCATGATCATTATTGGGCCAATCTATATGATGGAGGAAGCCATATTTTATGTGGCCTTCAGCAAATGTTTTATCATCACATGTATGTTCAATTTTTGCACCTAAAAATTTACCATATGAAGACATGCATGCTTAACTATGAAAAAAGAAACATTTTTCCTTGTACTTTTCTGAAGCAGCAGTTTGGAAAACTGCGCTATCAATATTGGGAAAATTGTTGGTACCTTCTTGCACCACATGAAACCTTCAGAATTTCCCTCATCTTGTTGTTAATCATGACTTCATTTTCTGATATGGATCTGATTTATATTGGAAGCATGCTTGGGGGATTGACACATGACTTGGATGTGTCCTTGAGGGAAGAAAACTCCCACATTTTTTGCACTACATGTTCTAATGGGAGCATGGGAGGAGATATGGCCACCACAACTACATATGTGTTCTCTCTTGAGGTGGACCATGGACTTGGTAGTCATCCATTGTATAACCATGGGCAAGTTCTTGATCATGTATTGTTGTTAGATTCAGCCATTTACTATTCATTAGTACATGTGATGAATTTTGTATCTTACTTGCCATATTGCTTCCTGAGATTGCAGTGGATCAAACTGCATTGTGTCCTTTTGAGACATTGTTTTTATCATGAACTATCATGTAAAACTTGCAGAAAAATTCTCATTGGGATACTTTATGATGACCATGTCCTATTCATCATGGATGGATTGTTTTGGGCCAGCTTGTTCTTCAATGTTGGAGAAGAAATATTTGGAGGACTATTCTTCATTTTGCCACTTGATGGCAATAATTTTGTAGCCCAAGATCAGCACACAATCTACACTTATCATAAGTGGAGAGAAGGATAGCATGGGGTAAGCTATGATGCTTACCATGTTCAGATTTTTAGCCCACCTTCATTTCCGAAGCTTGAGGTGGAAGGAGATTTTCAGGAGTTGCCATGTTGGGAGGTGACTCATTTTGTTTGGATGATTGCTTAGGGATGGAGGATCCACATGGGGAAGATATTCCTCATCACATTTCAGACTCCATGCCTTGGGTGGAGACTTTATAGTTCTGTCCTTGCAGTTGCTTGAGGACAAGCAACATTTGGGAGGGGAGGACTGTAATATTACAAATTTTTCCTTCAATACATTAGAATATTAAATTTTGTTAATTTCACTTTTAAGTTGAATAATTGGGTGAGGAGGACCAAACACAATAAAAACATGGATAAATTCCCTCTATTATGAAAGGGGATCAGCCTTGGAACTAGATTTCACACCCTCATGTGTGAAAGGAGACATTTGCAAAGAGACTACATCAAGTTTGACCAAGTCAAACAGCGCAGACGTATGAGGTGGAAAGCATCTTATGGGATAGCGTAGAGAAAGAGGAGGGAAGATTCCTTGAAGGAGGAAACCCTAAAGAGTGGGACCCATGTAGAGGGAGCTCTCATGTGTTTAAAATGAGGGAAAGGCAGCCATTGTTTCACATGCATATGATTATTGATTTCTTGTATGTTTAGACTATTTGCAGTCTCAGCTATTTAGCTAAGTTGTTGTGATGATTAGCACAAGGATTTCCTATTTAGGAATCCTTATCCTTCCTTTAGAATCCTCTTGAAGGAGTTGTACAGATTTTCCTCACATCTAGGCTTGAGGCCAAGCATCCTCCTACAGGACAGTGTTATTTCTGCAGCAGAATAATGTTGTGTTGCAGGGTGTTACAGTGAGGGATCACAACACCTCTTCCATCACTTTTTTTTCAAAGGAGGAGTCTTCCTTTCCTTTGGAGGATCAGTTTGGAAGCCATTGGAGCTTATTACATATCTTGGCATTGGGCCAACTCATTACTTTTCCCCTGCAACGCAGTTTTCTTCAGTAACTGTGTTATTTTCATAGAGCACTTGTTGTGGGGTTTTGCAGTGTTAATTGGAGGGTGAGATCTTCAGTGTAAGGATCAGCCTTCCACTTAAGAGATCCATTGGAGGAGACATTGGCATCAGATGCAGCATCTTCAGTATTCTCCATCCAATTCCATTTTCTGAGTTGTAGCTGCTACACAGCAACTCCGACATTTTTTCCATTTTTTATATTTCAGCCAATCCTTCGGAGGATTGATGTATTATTTCTTTCAGGGGTTAGAGCCTTGCTCCCCCAATTTTTTTGAGCCATATATTGTCATATCCATGTGTTGATATCATTTTTCAGCAGTTCTCCATAATAGACTACGTTGTCATAGCCAAGGGTTTTACATATGAAGCAGTGTTCTTCCAATTATTGTACATGTATTGTCGAGGCTTGCATTGCCTTGCTTGAGTGACTATTTCCTCAAGACATTTTACTCTTTTTACTGCTATAACAAAAATTTTTGGCTATTCAGAACTTCATGAGTTCATGGTTGTAAAATAATGCTATTATTCCACTTCTTTTTCAAGAATTGTTGCAGTCCCTTCAACGGGCATTTTCTGAGGACAACTAGGTGTGGGAGATCTATTTAACCCACCTAGAAGGATTTCTTTGGAGCCTCCTCTTGGATTCAGGTCTTAGATGCATTGATATAAGGGATCCAAGTCCTGGTTTCAATTCATGTAGTAGCCATTACTGGAAAATGCGTTTTCCAGTCATGCCTGGCTAGTTGTCCCAATTTGGGAATATTACAGGTTGGGACTGTCGACGGTTCCCCAATCCCCAACTCCATTTGTGATCAACAATAAATGTAACTCACGACCTATGAAGGTTAATAAATAAAGTGTATAGCGGTTGGAAACTTGGCTGCGTGCCCAGAGGGAGGTCGTGGGGTCGAACCCTATGGACCTCACCAAAATTTTACCACTCTGCTTCAGGGACATGTGGAAACCTCAAGGCTAGCCACGTGGAACCCTTTAATTATTCCTCCAAAACCCATTCATCGAATAAAAAAATGACACTTTTCAAACCCCAATTGGTTATGAGGAAAGAAATATTCCTTTTGCTAGATGTGCATCCCTTTTTTCTTACTGTGCATCCCAATCAAACCTAGTCAAACTATTGCAATTTTACCTGTTTGTCATTTTGATTAGAACATGATATATCCCTCATACAAAATTGGTTTTTCGAACTGTTCACAACGTCAGAATCAGGAAGACGAGATCTACGCAATAATCCTACTTTCAATTCAATCATGTAACTTTTAATTTTGAGAAAAATTTATGAACTCCTGATCAGTCCTCCCCATTGGGAAGCTTTTGGACCCCAAAAGACTTGATTAATTGTTTAGTAGATGAGGGTATAACTCCCTCACCTTTCCAACCTCCATCCATTTTTCCTTGCTTGGTTTAGTTCCTTTGAGCCCAACTTGAAGGCAGTCAACACTTCCCCTCTTGGATGCTCTTGTCCTCCTGTCAAGAATTGTATCTTCTTTGAGAACATACATAAATTATGGCGAGAAATATTCAATAGAAGGTATATGAACATCACTTCCTTGATCGTCGATCAAAGGTGGCTCATACAAGCATAAGTTTTCAACATTAACAACTGAATACTTTTGCATATAAGAAGGAAAGTCAAGTTGGAATGCATTGTTACCAACATTTTTTATGATCTTTAAAGGACCAAAGCAAATGGGTTTGAGATTTTTACCTTCCCCTTGCATCCTTTCTTTGCTAATGTGAAACCATACCTCATCTCCCTCTTGAAAATTGTGATCAACTCGATGTTTTTCATGCCTTTCTTTGTTTTTTCTTTGACTTTTCTCAAGCTGTTCTTGAATTTGTTGATGTATAATCTAAATTTTCTCAACGAACTTTCGAGCCTTATCAATGTCACTATGGCAATCAATTGCAACATCCTTCCCAAATATGAATTCTAATGGCGATTTTGGAAAATAACGAAAGCATACTTCAAAAGGTGATGTTTGTGTTGAAGAGTGCTTTGCTCAGTTGTAAGCGTGTTGAAAGTAATGCAGTTGTTCATCCCACAACTAAGGATGTTTGCTACAATATCCTCTCAATAGATGTACAATGGTTTTATTCACCACCTCAGTTTGTCCATATTTTTGTGGATGAAAAGTGGTACTCTTTTTCAACTTTGTGTCCATCATTCTCCAGATATTTGACCAAAAATTCTTAATGAACCAGGAATCCCTATCACTAACAATAGAAGTTGACAATCCAAAATGAACCCAAGCATGTTGAAAATAAAGCTCATTAGTTTTTTCAGCAATAATGGTTTTCTTACATGGCATAAGTATACATATTTTACTGAATCTATCCACAACTACATAAAGATAATCATGTTGTTTTCTTGACATAGGTAGACCTCCAAGAAAGTCCATGGAGACACTCTCCCATGGCCTTGATGTTACTGGTAGTGGCGTATTCAACCCAAGAATTTTATTACAAGGCTTACTTTTTGCACACATAGAACAACCTCTTATAAAACGTGACACACTATCTATCATGTGAGGCCACTAGTAATACCTCTGTAGATACGCCACTATTTTGCTCACCCTAAAGTGTCCATCAATAAGAGATGAATGAGCTTCTCTCATGACACTTAGCCTCTCTCCTTGTGGAATACACATATTTCCTAAATGAAACAACAATTTTTTATGCATGTGATAATATTTTTCTTCAACTTGATTCCCTTCACTCAAACTAGCATACACATCTTGAAAATCAATGTCTTGTGCATATTGTTCTATGTAACTCTCATGTACAACATAACCATTTTTTATTAAAGTAGATGCACCAATGATTGGTCTTGAAAGCATATCAGAAAATTTATTAAACATTCCTTTCTTGTACCTTATAACCAAGTGAACTTGTTGAAGAAATCCCATCCACCTGAAATGTCTTGATTGTTGCAATTTTGTTTGTGACTGCAAGTACTATAATGATTGGTGATCGGTGTGTACAATAGTCTCTTTACCCATCAAGTAGTGTTTCCACTTCTTGAAACTTTGTACCAACCCATATAGTTCTTTGTCATATGTAGGATAATTAGTTAAAACACGATTAAAGGTTTCAGAATGAAAAGGGATAGGCTTACCATGCTGCAAAAGTATTGCGCCCATGGCATAATCACTAGCATCAGTTTGAATCTCAAATGGATGTCACAAATTTGGTAATGCAAGGACTAGAGGTGAACTGATATTGTATTTTAAAGCTTTGAAATCTTGTTGTTTTTTTCCTCCCCATTGGAAGCCTTTCTTCACACTTGTCATTGCATGCATAGGAGCTGCAATGGAAGAAACGTTAGCAATAAACTTTCCCCAATATTGAGCTACACCTAGGAAACTTCTTACCTCAATTCCAGTTTTGGGTGTGGGCCAATTCACAATGGCTTCCACTTTAGAAGGATCAATCCTCAATTCTCCTCCTCCTACAATATGTCCCAAATAGACCAAAGATTTTTTTTCAAAACTCACACTTTGACATCTTGAGAAACAATTTCTCTTTCTTCAAAATACCAAGCACTGTATTCACATGCAAGACATGATCTTCTCTTGTTTTTCTAAAAATCAATATGTCATATAAGTACAAAATTACCAATTCATCAAGGAATGGACGCAAAACACTATCCATGACACGCATGAAATTTTTTGGTGCATTACACAAACCGAAAGGCATAACTAGCCACTCAAAGTGTCCTTGTTTGGTTTTGAATGCAGTTTTCCATATATCACTTTCTGCAATTCTTATTTGATGATATCCACTTCGTAAATATGACTTAGTTAAAAACTTTTCTTTTTTCATCTAATCAATAAAATCATCTATTCTTGGGAGTGGGTAACAATTTTTTACCGTAATCTTGTTCAAAGCTCCAAAATCTACACACATGGGCCAATTCCCATATTTCTTTGGTATCAAGACTATGGGTGAACCGCATGGTGAGGTGCTTGGCCTTATAATTTCTTTATCCATCATCTCTTTAATTTGTCTCTTTATTTCAACATTCTCAATTATTGACATGTGATACATACCAATTTTTGGAAGAGGACAATCTTGCTGCAACTAGATCTCATGTTGAATTTCCCTTTTTGGAGGCAATCCTATTGGCTCCTGAAACATCTCATGATGCGCATTGACCACATCATATAAATATGATTTCAATTTAGGATCAAATCCCTCAAATGATTCATGATTAAGATCAAATTTAGGCTTAATCATAAAAATAACAAAATTCTTACTTGAATTCACCATCCTCTTCACCTGTCTAGCATTTACCATAGCAATGTTTGTCTTCTTGCGATGTGATCTTTCAATGAACTCCTTGCCATATTTGAATAAATGATACTTTTTCTCATGGCGATGAAATATCACTTTCCTGTCATACAAGTAAGGACTCCCTAATACAATACGAGTTATGTCAAGTGGAACCAAATCTAATTCAACTATGTCAACAAAATTTGCAGTGATTGCAAACTGCAATATACATTTCTTTGAAACGTGTAGATTTGCATCCTTACAAATCCAAACCAATGGATATGGTTTTGGATGTGTTATGGTTTCAAGGTTAAGTTTCTTGGCCAAATATTCAGAGATTAAGTTCTCTTGTGACTCACTGTCACATAAGGTGTCAATCTTGGTATGCTTGGATATGATCTTCACATGAAACAATTATATTCTTTCTTCTTCATTTGGAGTGTTTATGTGACGGTTTGATGTACTAGTACTGGGTTTAGTTTCAGTTTCTTCTCCCTTCATGTTCTTCAATACCATGGCTAAAATTTAAGATTCATCCCCTCAATCAGATCCTAAATCATGTTGAGTTTTAGCAACAATTTTCTGTTTCCCTTTGTTATTGGGTTTCTTTGGCCTCATTTTTTTATGTAATTTCCAAAAATGAGTTTCGTCATGGCCTTATTTTGAACAATGTTTAAAATGCACTTTTTATCCCTCTTTCTTAACAGATGCATTCTTTTTGTTTTTACCTTTTGAGGTATTTTCCTTGTCGTTACCCTTAAAAGGTTTCTTTCTACCCTCTTCAAAAAATTTCTTCCCATTAGCTTCTAGATGTGTGGTCTGAGCACATACTTCATCTAGACTAGTGGGGTTAAACATGAGAATAGTATGTTTTAGCTAGCTATGTAAGCCTCCTATGTACTTGAGTAAAGTATATTGGATCTGCAAATGTACCCCTAATAAGAGAGCTCTTCTCCTAAATTCTTCGGTGTATTCTTGCACATTTTTTCCCTTTAATTGCCTAAAATTATGCCAGTTCATGATGGATTTTTACATATGAGCTAATTGATAAAACTATTGTTTAATACAATTAATGAAATATGACCATGATAGAATAATATTACCATGTTTCTTGATTTCCTCCTTTGTCTTGGCTTCTAACCAAATAAGTGTTGCACCTTCCATTCTCAATGAAGCTAATTGGATTTTGGTATCATCATCTTGAAGGTTATGGATTCTCAAATAGACCTCCAATTGTCTAATCCAATTATCAAGCTTTTCTGCATTGACTTCACCATTAAACATAAGCAATTCAAACTTAACATCAAGTTTAAAAAAGGACTTTTACCAGTGTTTTTTGAATTGTGTTGCTGATGTACTAAGAAGTAGAGGATGATGATGATGAGGGTGAGGTTGATGGCTCTCCATTGCCTCCATTGCCTCCATTTCCCTTCTTTCACTTATCTTCATCATGCTGACCTCCTGAAGATCCTTGTCCTTCCTTGTGAATTTTAGATCCTTCTCCTTCCATTCTCTCATTCCTTTCTTGATAAAGGATACTAACCATCTCAATCATGTCAAGGAATTCTTTCCTGAACACTCTTTCTTCCTCCTTGGGATCAACTTCTTAATGGATTTATCTTTCCTCTTGAGGCATTCTTAATGAAACTTCTGCTTCTTTAGGAGGTGAACTACGTGGTGGAGATTGTGGCAATCTTTCTCTCCTTTTCTTTGGCTCCTTCTGAGACCCTTCTGCTTCCACCAATTTTCCTTCTCCTCTTTTGAGCTTGAGCCTTGTAAGCATCTAAAACTTGTAAATAGTTAAATAATTATTTGCACTAAACAACAACAAAGAGTAAAATATAGCTATGATACCAATATGATCTGAAATGATTGTATTAGTTTTGTTGTGCTAAGTGTTTTTTCAGTTTATAAACGTGTGCATAATCATTTCATTATTTTACTTAAGGATTGAGGTGTTTTTCCATGAATCGTAGATGATTTGAGGTGAATTAGAAGCATAAAACAAACTTAAATAACACTGAATGACAGTGTAAAATAGAGAAGTAAGTCGCCACATGAAATTTACACAACAGGCATGATGAAGCAGTTCACCCTTTGTGGGCTACATCTACTGGTCCAACTCCCAATGGCATGTCCATCTTTCATTATGCTCAAAAATTTGCTATTACATGTACGTATAGTACTCTAATGGCTGTTTTATCTACACCAATGGCTCCAGAATGCTCTAATTAGTCAAAAATGACTCTTTATTCACTCAGAATGGGCGAAAATTGAGTCTCCTACTCTTTTGCCCAATTTCACCTAGAAAAGCTCCACTAAAAGTGGAGAACTCCACTTAACTGGAGTTAAATTAGCAATTTCCGCCATTAAAAACACTCCCTCCAAAATTTCAGCTGGAACTAACCGTCGCATTAAACTTGACAGTTGGGGAAGCCACATGCCAACCCGAAAATGCGGATTACAAACTGCAACTATCAGGTAGAATCTATGGGTATAATTGTGGTTTGAAGTGTTGAACTTCGGTTTAAACTGTAGGTTATCCTGACCACGTGATTGGTGGTTAGAATACAATGCCATGTGACAAGTGACGCTGGTATACTGGTGGAAACTGCGGGTGAATGTTTATCCACAGAGCTTTTCGTTGGAGTTAACATTGCCATTGCTATGTGACCACCATTACGGGGACCACTGGTGGCTTGGGTCCGCTGGCGGTTCCCCATCCCCCAACTCCATTTGCAATCAATAATAAATGTAACCTACGACCTATGAAGGTTAAGAAAAAAGCATAGAGTGGTTGGAAAATTGTTCACTTTCCCAGAGGGTGGTCATGGGGTCGATCCCTACGGACCTCACCAAAATTTTACCACTCTGCTTCAGGGACACGTGGCAACCTCAGGGCCAGCCACGTGGTTCCCTTTAATTGGTCCCCCAAAAGCCATTCATAGAATAAAACAATGACACTTTTCAAACCCAGATTGGTCCTAAGGAAAGAAATATTCCTTAGAATATTCCCTTTTGCTGAATGTGCATCCCTTTTTGGTGACTGTTCATCCCAGTCAAACGCAGTCAAACTGTCATAATTTTACCTATTTGGCATTTCGATCAGGACATGATATCTCTCTCATACGACATCAGTTTTTCGAACCATTTGCAGCACCAAAATTAGGATGACGAGATACACACAACCATCCTAGTTTAAACCCAATCCTGTAACTTTGAATTTTGAACAAAATTTACGACCTTTTGATCATCCATATCTATGATTGTCACTACTAGACCTATGCCAATAATAAACATGGAATCACTCCATGTTCAATTTCTAATTTTTTTTGTATCTTAGTATACAATTTTCATTCAGAAAATAACCCTAACCTCCTATATAACAAAATTTCATACATGAGAATAACGTATATACCTTCATCTGTATAGTAAACAAAGATATAACTTTAAAGTAAATAAAATTGAATGAAAAGAAAAACACACCACACGATTTTTTAAACCAGAATCACTAATGGGTATCTCTTGGAAATTCGAGCACCTCCACCCAACCTAGAACTGATTTCCTCAGGTTCACCCCCGATTTGAGAGTACTTGCCTCTAGGATTCAACTACCTCTAGTTGTTCTTTTAATGGGTATTTATTACCCTACTTCGATGATAAAGTTTCCATTAGTGACATCCTTCTTTTGTGGACATTTTTATCCAATTGCCTACGATTTTCCATAAAAGATTTCCTTTCTCTTCTGCGGTGCTTTTAGGATTTTCTAAGCATAGCGTCTTTCTCCCAGCTAAGAATCTTAATGGATATTTCTCTCCTATCCATTAATCTTATCTATAATTTTCTCTAGAATTATTATCATGAAGGATTTATCAAATCTCATTTCCCCAATGAGATTTTGTTTAGCAAGAGTCTCATTTCTAAGTGTCTCATTCCCAATCATCTGCATCTCATTTAATATTTGTATTAATACTATTAATTGACATAATTTCAATTATTTTCTTGTCTTTTCCGTTGTTCCACGCATCTTAATTTAAAGCAGAATTCTAGGGTCAGAGGGATATTACAAGGCGGATCGGGTAGCACATGTTCAACATCGGCCACCACTCACGTGAGCCATTATATGACCATATGCCAAGACCAGAGGTAGTAGAGTGATGAGGGCTTACGGTTAGCCCGAACCCCAACCACATGGCCCCATAATACCCTGATCGATGCTTAAGGGAAATTGGCAGGATTAAGGAGGCGACAACTTGCCCCAATTGCGGTGGGAATTGAGATATTATTTTTCACATGTTGGATAATAGTTATCTTCCTCATGGGTTTCCCTGTTATAGTGTACTATGCATTTTTTTAACCTATGTTTCCCATCTTCATAGTGTTGGGAGTCTTGATAGTCTACAATTACATAAATTAACCTCATATTTCACTTTTATCAAGTGTTAACTTCTATGTAATGACCCCTAAGAAATAACAATATCAATTGATGCTTATATTCTCACCCAAGATGATTTGTTCCCTCGTCCATTTGTAAGGATACCACCATCATCCATATTTTTTTAATTTATTCACCTCTAAGCCTCACTAAGGTGAACGCCCTTTAAATTTTATAAAATATAAAAATATGTTAAAAAAAAGTTTGAGGATTTTGAAAAAATAAAAATCCAAAGGTTTGGATTACCTTTTGTGAGGTATCAACATGTTAATAACAAAACTGTATTAACAATTAAAATATATCCATTACAATCTCAATCAATATCTAGTATCAATTGCTTTGACTAATTCCTTTGGTTATTATTTTTCCTCAAATCTCAATATAAAATGATTGGTGATTATGTGAAAGCATTAAATATAAAATAAACAAAGTTACATCCATATCAATTAAATAAATTTTCCTATCAAGATACTAAGGTTATATAAATCTTTAACCTTTCAAAATGGTAGTAAGTAATAATGTATTCAATGTTTTTATTTTATTGCATTTTATTATTTGTATATATAATTATGTTATATTTTATTATATATATATATATATATATATATATATATATATATATATATATATATATATTTCTATGTAAGACTAATTCTATTATGTATAAAAAAGGTGCTAGTACAAAATTGCCTCAGCGTCTGCTGTGTGAGCCAGACCACTGGGCTTGATAGTCAAGCTGGTCATAGAGAGTCTGGATCGCCCAGAATGGGAAACCGATCATGTTAACATCAAAGTCTTGGCCGCCCTTAAAAGGGAAACCGGCCTTAAGTTCATGTATACCAAAGTAACAAAGATATAGAAACTGAAAATAACCATCAGCCATTCCGGCTGAGTCTTGAAACCAGAAAGAAAAAAACTCCAACAATGATTGAATAAAGAAACCTGGAGAGTTTGAAAACTGTGCTGGTCACCCTTCATGAGCTAGAGGCATCGGTTCCTCGACGATCCTGCATGCATATTCATAATCTTTTTTGTTGTCTTCCATTCCAGCTTGGCTCACATCCTTCAAGTCGGAGTCTTCATCTGCTTTACATAGCGCAGAAGGAGGAGGGAGAATGGAAGTCACAGGGAGGACCTCTCTGCCGGTGGAGCAAGGGGCATGAGGGAGCGAGGGAGAAGCTGAGCGGGCAGGAGCGGGATAAGGGATCTCTTCGTGGAGAGTGACAGTGATAAAAGCATAAATGATGGATGGAAAAGAAGTGCAATCGAAACAAAGCTCAGCATGTTGGGTGGTCTGCCAAATGAAAGTCCTAGCATGCGTGTTGCTAGAAGGAACAGAGGCCGAAAGATGGGTGGAAGGGCCAGCATGACCAGAATCCAAGGCGCGCCCGCGTCCTCTTCCTCTGCCCCTGCGCGGAGCATGAGGCTGGACAGGCTCTTCACTGGCGGAGGAAGATCCTGAAACGGAGGAGGGTGAAGGGCGATTAAAAGAGGCATGGCCCCGACTAACTCCTCGCCGGCTTCGCATCCTCTAGCGGAGACGAGGCATGGAGAGGGGAGCAGGGCGAAGGTGACACGAGAAGGAAGAACCACCGGAGGACACGGGAGCCCGGAGAGAAGAGTGAATTCCACAGAGGAGAGCCAACTGAGCACTGACAGGAATGTATGGACTGCCAGAAAGATCTGCAGAAGCGTAGGGAGGAGTATTAACACTACAAAGGGGGCTGTGAGAGAAATGATGCCCAGGGAGAGTCTCCAGACATGCAAGAAGGCTGCACCGGCGACTAGTGTGGGTTCTAACGCTAAAATCTATGAAGCCACGAGGGAAATCAACATGGAGAGGAGTCGGAGATCTCCTACAGCAACCACAGTCATGCACGCAAGCCATTTTGAGATCCGAGTCCAGGATAACCGCCATATAACATGGCACAATGGAAAAATTAAGAGGGTGATCGCCTTCCCGAGGTGGCAAGTTAATGGCTTCATTAATACTGGTACAGGGAGCCATATGGGCTTCCCGTGCGAGCTCCTTCGGGAGCTGCGCAGGGACCCAAGTCCCATCAAGCTGCTTCAGCATCCGCATCCGGAATATATTTTATTATATATTAGATGATAATTAAATCCAAATTAAAATTATATAGCATTAGCATAGCTATATAAATTAAATTGCTAATAAGTATTATTGATAGCAATTAACATATTTATTTCCCATTTGTAATTTTGAGATTTTGTGAAAGGTGGATAGGAGGAAGAGTGGATTGTGTAGACAATTAAGAATAATATGAGATCATTAAATTTAAATCATCCATAGTTTTTTCTATTTTTTTAAGATTCGAAATTTCGAAAAGCCTATTATGAAATCTACAACCCCTATCCACTTAACTAAAACTTTGTATCATACTTATATTTATGGTATTTATATTTATTTTCACACGTGAATGTTGATGTGATTAATACAATGTAAGAAGTTACAAATTCGAATTTAGAGAGACCGATTATATATATTGTTTGTAATGGGTAACAATTAAATTACTAAAGAAATATAAATTTCTTGATTCACTAAGAGAAAAATCAATCTCATACACCAATTTAATGTTTAACTTCACAATAGCCTTAAAATTAAATTATTATTATTTATATAAAATCTCACTTTTCATTACTATATATTAAATTAATATAAGAAATATATATGTATATATTTTTCATTACTATATATTAAATTAATATAACAAAATATATGACGATAAGTTACAAAATATATAAAATCACACTTTTCATTAATATTAATAGTGAAAGGAAATAAATCATATAGAATCATATACAAGAAATCATATATATCATGATATTCCACTGTGCGCATTATTTGCAGTCACATGCACTACATGCTATGTGCGCTTTATTCGCCATGGAAGATGGATCTATAAATAGGAGGAGGAACGCCAACCACATTGGAGAAGTTGGATCTATAACTAGGAGTAGGAACGCCAACCACATTGGAGAACGCAATGACTCATTTGAGGTAACAGCGGGCAAAGGTTCCATTCCCACCATGAGGGTAGAATCCTACTGGGGTTGATTCCTTACCCATTCCATAGACTATCCTCAGAATTTTCTCAGGAGTGCGTGCATATGCCACAGAATATTTATCGCCTGCAAGAATGTTTCCCTACACCTTTCCCTCTACTCCTAAATCAATTGGAACATGCAGTCCTTCGTCAAAAATTCCATTGTTGCCAAGAATATTCCTTAGATTAGAGATCTTGTTTGTGAATTCTGCCACTGTCAAATTGTATGGATGCACTTTATCAGCTGATTTTTTAAACAACAAAGCATGTATCACTGCGTCTTGTCCGGATTCTACTCCAAGAATCCCCACCACAAGGTTTCAATATTTCGCATCATGTTAGATTAGATGTGACTGAGATTAAATCAAAGTAAAAAATAATATTATTTTTAGTTTTTTCATATAAAAAATGAGTTGGCCGCATCCATGATATCTATAATTCATAATAATAGTGTTCCATTATTTTTTCATAATAATGTTCCATTATATTTATCCATAAAAAAATCGATGATATCTGATAGTGTTCCATCATATTTACCCTACTCATGCTAGGTATCGTAATAATATTCATAACCTTAACACAATTCATTGATGTTATTGTAATAAAAACATATTTAATCACAATAACTACAATCAGTTATTGATCATAACTCTTAACTTCACATTCACATTCATTGTAACTTAAATAACAACAGAAAATAGAAAAATAATTTACCCGCTTAGCAGTGCTATATTGGAGTTGAGCGTTGGCTCCCACATAGCCAGTAAGTCCAATGTAGGGGACCACGTAACTTGCGAGCAGATAGTTTACAGACTTAGCATACAGATCAAAAGGAGGTGACAAAGTTGTATTCAATGCAACAATGATGATACGCCCGAAATGGGTAGCTGAGAGATCCAGCTGGGGCCATTGAAAGCTGCGCATGGTTTTCTTGAAAGCCATGTGTTAGATTACATTACAGAGCGGAATTAATACTATTATGAATATTCCAGCATATTCCATTAAAGTTAAACCTTTACTGTCTATTTAATAATTATTAAATTAAAATTGTAAAAAGCTTATTTTGAAATAGACATGTTGATAATAATAAGCACCGTCTAATCAATAAACAAAACCACCTTTTCTATAAAATCTTGCAATAGAATTTCTAAGATGATTGTGATTTCTTGTTATTTAAAATATATTTTTGAATACATAAATAAATTAAGCCGTCTCAAAAAACTAAACTAATACAATTATACTTTACATATTAAATAATGTAAAATTATAATTCTTAAAATTATCTATTTAATTTTGACAAAATTAAATGGAAAAAAATATATATTTTATGCATTTTAAAAGAAAATACTAAAAAAAAAAATCAAAATAAACACATTATTCTAATAGATACTCAACTCTAAAACTACATTATTATACTAACAAATAATCTTATTCATGACAGGGACTATTGTTCCAATGATTTCTCAAATATTTGAGGATGAGGTCAAAGCCCGTATCCAAATCCCAAAATATTCCAAATATTCCAAGTAAGCTCAAGGTAAGAGATTAGTACCTAAGGTTACCAATTTCCTGGTACACAAATTCCAAGATGAATTCCCGAGTAAGTGAATCGAGGTGAGCCAGTCGGGTGCCAATGGGAGGTAGTTCATCCTCTAGAAGCTCGGGTGCAACATGATCCAACCCATAACCCGTGAGTGACCATAAGAAAAACTCGGCCTCCAGGTACTCTAAATTTAGAGGAAATTCAAGCCAGTCTACATCCTTGCCTATAACTCTTTGAGGATTATAGCTCACACCGCCATCTCGCGATCGATTATGACCCGAACCTCCTGTCGCCCATGCCAAATTAGGTGCAGCAACTACCACTAGAATAACCTACAAAAAGAGACTAAGTGGAGGCAGAGCCATTCTCGTTTTGCTGCAAATTGGACATAGTGAAATCAAAAATAAAAAATCAATATATATATATATATTGGATTTGAATTTGAATGAAGATTTCCAGAGAGTGGGGATATAAATATATGAATCCCCCATGTGATGTGGAGGTTCGAGATTGATTTTGCAGAGATAAAAGCTATGAATAGGAAAATTTTGGAAACAAGGGAAAATTTGTCCCCGTAGATGCCGAGGGTGTTTTCTCATACATATACAGATGTTGTAGATATTGAGTTTTGGGAGATATAAACGCTAGCCAAATTAGAAAGAAAAAAGGTTATGTTCGCATAGATGTTGGCGAACTAGATGGGGAGATATGTATATATGAATTGTCAATGAACCAAATTAGAAAGGACATTGATTTTTATCTGATAGATTACGTAGAAATCTTAGGCGTGTATCTCTTACTCAACTTAGTGTGTACACTGAATGCATGAAATTAACATGGAATTTCTAATTTCTGGAACTGCTTCACTTTGTTTAAAAATAATTGAAAAAAAATAATTAATTTTATTAGGTTTAGAGTATATTCTATAATTGTTCATCTAGACTAGTGGGGTTAAACATGAGAATAGCATGTTTTAGCTAGCTATGTAAGCCTCCTATGTACTTCAGCAAAGTATATTGGCTCTGCAAATTTACCCCTAATAAGAGAGCTCTTCTCCTAAATTATTGCGTGTATTCTTGCACATTTTTCCCTTTAATTGCCTAAAATTCTGCCAATTCATGATGGATTTCTACATATGAGCTGATGGATAAAACTGTTGTTTAATAGCAGTAATGAAATCTGACCATGATAGAATAATATTACCATGTTTCTTGATTTCCTCCTTTGACTTGGCTTCTCACCGAACAAGTGTTGCACCTTCCATTCTCAATGAAGCTAATTGGATTTTGGTATCATCATCTTGAAGGTTTTGGATTCTCAAATAAACCTCCAATTATCTAATTCAATTATCAAGATTTTCTGCATTGAATTCACCATTAAGCATAGGCAATTCGAACTTAACATCAAGTTTAAAAAAGGAATTTTACCAGTGTTCTTTGAATTGTGTCGCTGATGTACTAAAGAAGAAGTAGAGGATGATGATGATGAGGGTGAAGATGATGGCTATCCATTGCCTCCATTTCCTCCATTTCCCTTCTTTCACTTATCTTCATTGCTGACCTCCTAAATATCCTTATCCCTCATTATGAAGTTTAGATCCTTCTCCTTCCAGTCTCTCATTCCTTTCTTGATAAAGGATACTAACCATCTCAATCATGTCAAGAAATACTTTCCTAAACACTCTTTCTTCCTCCTTGGGATAAACTTCTTAATGGATTTATCTTTCCTCTTGAGGCATGCTTAATGAAAATTCTACTTCTTTAAGAGGTGAACTAGGTTGTGGAGATTGTGGCAATCTTGCTCTCCTTTGCATTGGCTCCTTCTGAGACCCTTCTACTTCCACCAATTTGTCTTCTCCTCTTTTGAGCTTGAGCCTTGTAAGCATCTAAAACTTGTAAATAGTTAAATAATTATTTGCACTAAACAACACCAGATAGTAAACTCTAGCTATGATACCAACATGATCTGAAAGGACTGTACTCGTTTTGTTGTGCTAAGTGTTTTTTCAGTTTATAAACATGTGCATAAGCATTTCATTATTTTACTTAAGGATTGAGGTATTTTTCTATGAATTGTTGATGATTTGAGGTGAATTAGAAGCATAAAAAAAGCTTAAATAACATTGAACAACAGTGTAAAACAGAGAAATAAGTCACCACATGAAATTTACACAGCAGGCATGATGAAGCAGTTCACCCTTCCTGGGTTACATCTACTGGTCCAACTCCCAATGGCATGTCCATCTTTCATTATGCTCAAAATTTTGCTATTACATGTACTTAAATTTCTCTAATGGTTTTTTTCTCTGCACCAATGGCTCCAGAATGCTCCAATTAGTCAAAAATGACACTTTATTCACTCAGAATGGGCAAAAATTGAGTCTCCTACTCTTTTGCCCAATTTCACCTAGAAAAGCTGCACTAAAAGTGGAGAACTCCACTTGAATGGACTTAAATTAGCAATTTCCACCATTAAAAACACTCCCTCCAAAAGTTCCACTGGAACTAACCGTCGCATTAAACTTGATGGTTGGGGAAGCCACATGCCAACCCCAAACTGTGGATTACAAACCGCAACTATCGGGTAGAATCTGTGGTATAACTATGGTTTGAAGTGTTGAACTTTGGTTTGAACTATGGGTTATCCTGACCGTGTGGTTGGTGGTTACAATAAGATGCCCTATGACAAGTGATGTGGGTATACTGGCATAAACTACAGGTTAATGTTTATTTACAAAGTTTTTCGTTGGATTTTATGTTGCCATTGCTATGTGACCACCATTGCGGGGACCGCTGCCGGGTTGGGTCCGTCGGCGGTTCCCCATCCCCCAACTCCATTTGCAATCAACAATAAATGTAACCCGTGGCATATGAAGGTTAAGAAAAAAAGCATAGAGTGATTGGAAAATTGTTCACTTTCCCAGAGGGCGGTTGTGGGGTCGAGCCCTGTGGACCTCACCAAAATTTTACCACTCCGCTTCAGGGACACATGGCAGCTTCAGGGCCAGCCACGTGGTGCCCTTTAATTGGTCCCCCAAAACCCATGCATAGAATAAAACAATGACACTTTTCAAACCCAGATTGGTTCTAACGAAAGAAATATTCCTCGGAATATTCCCTTTTGCTGACTGTGCATCCCTTTTTTCTGACTGTGCATCTCAGTTAAACCTAGTCAAACTGTCATAATTTTACCTGTTTTGTATTTCAATTAGAACGAGTTATCTCTCCCATACGACATCAGTTTTTCGAATCGTTCGTAACACCGAAATTAGGAAGACGAGATATACGCAACCATTCTAGTTAAAACCCAATCCTGTAATTTTGAATTTTGAGAAAAAATTATGAACCTCTCATCATCTGTATCTACGATTGTTACTATTGGACCTGTGCCAATAATAAACATGGAATCACTTCATGTTCAATTTATGATTTTTTTTCGTATCTTCGTATAAAATTTTCATTCAGAAAATAACTCTAACCTCCTATATAACAAAATTTCATACATGAGAATAATCTATATACATTCATCTGTATAGTTAACAAAGATATAACTTTAAAGTAAATAAAATCGAATGAAAAGAAAAACACACCATACAAGTTTTTAAACCGGAATCACTAATGGGTATCTCTTGGAAATTTGAGCACCACCACCCAACCTAGAACTGATTTCCTCAGGTTCACCCCTAATTTGAGAGTACTTGCCTCCAGGATTCAACTACCTCTAGTTTTTCTTCTAATGGGTATTTATTACCCTACTTTTATGATGAAGTTTCCATTAGCGACATCCTGCTTTTGTGGACATTTTTATCCACTTGCCTATGATTTTCCATAAAATTTCACCTTTCTCTTCTGAGGTGCTTTCAAGATTTTCTAAGCATAGTGTCTTTCCCCCAGCTAAGAAACTTAATGGATCTTTCTCACCTATCCATTAATATTATCTACACTTTTCTCTAGAATTCTTATCATGAAGGATTTATCAAATCTCATTTCCCCAATGAGGTTTTGTTTAGCAAGAGTCTCATTTCTAAGTGTCTCATTCCCAATCATCCACATCTCATTTAATTTTTTTATTAATAATATTCCTTTACATAATTTCAATTATTTTCGTGTCTTTTCCGTTGTTCCACACATCTTAATTTAAAGCAGCATTCTAGGGTCAGAGGGATATTACAAGGCAGATTCAGTGGCACATGTCCAACGTCGGCCACCGCTCACGTGAGCCATTATATGACCATATGTCAGACCAAAGGGAGTGGAGCGATGAGGGCTTACGGTTAGCCCGAATCCAACCACATGACACCCATAATACCTTTATCGATGCTTAAGAGAAATTGGAGGGATTAAGGAGGCGAAAACTTGCCCCAATTGCAGTGGGAATCCCACCAGCGCTAGGAGAAATTGTCGCTAGGCGGTTGATAGAAGTGAAAAAAACGTAGAACGATTAGCTAGAATTGCAATTTTGCAGACCAATTAGAAGAATTTGTTAAAGGAGGAATATCTTGCTCGGTTTTTTAACCTCAATAAGAGCCTAGAGATATAGGTTTTTTAGCATTTTGAATCCATTGGCAACATTATTTTTTTAAATTTGGAGCACTATAAACTAATGTAATTTAGATTTGAGCATATAATTAAAGAGGCCAAACATTGGAAGTTGGACCGAGAGACGTAGTATGTGATTTTGAAACTTGATCCATTTCTCACCAGACATAAAACTACTTGCAAATTTTTAATAGACCTTCAAGTTTTTAATACCGGATCAATCATTTTAAGAAAAAATAGAAACTAATAAAAAAAACAGAGAGAGAAAGAATGGAAAGTTATCCCTTTATGTGGAATTTAGCTCCTAAGGTTTTCCCTAATCAATAGTATTATTAACACTATAAGTAAATATATTGGAACAATGTTAGAAATTGAAGACCATTTAACTTTCCCTGATAATATGGTGTCAAAAAATTGAAGTATAGACACAATTTTATGTTCATAGCTTGGATGTGATAAAGATATTTCATATGATTTCTTTTAAAACATTTTGGACATTAGATTGGGTCTTGGTGCATTTGATTATTTTTGGCTACTATCCACCTCCTCATGTATCTTCACTACATTGGTATAATTTCTAGGTTCACCCTATATTATGATTCATTTTTATCATTTCCACCATGGAAAATGATGATGTAAGCTACTCCCTATCCCAATGATTTTCCTTGCAACTTTGAGATATTATTTTTCACACGTTGGATAATAGTTATCTTCCTCATGGGCTTCCCTATTGTAGTGTACTATACATTTTTTAACCTATGTTACCCATCTTCATAGTGTTGGGAGACTTTATAGTCTACAATTACATAACTTCACCTCATATTTCACTTTTATCAAGTGTTAGCTTCTATGTAATGACCCCTAAGAAATAACAATATGAATTGATTCTCATATTCTCACCCAAGACGATTTGTTCCCTCGTCCATTTGTAAGGAGACCACCATCATCCATATTTTTTTAATTAAGTCACCTCTAAGCCTCACTACGGTGAATGCCCATTAGAAATTGCATGCCCCAACACCATTTGGAACCACTAAATTACATGTGATGGTTGAATTCTCATTATAAGATAGTTCATTCCTTTAAATTTTATAAAATATAAAAATATGTTAAAAAAAAGTTTGACGATTTTGAAAAAATAAAAAACCAAAGATTGGGATTACCTTTAGTGAGGTATCAACATGTTAATAAGATAACTGTATTAACAATTAAAATAGATCCATTACAATCTCGATCAATATCTAGTATCAATTGCTTTGACTAATTCCTTTGGTTATTATTTTTCCTCACATCTCAATATAAAATGATTGGTGATTATGTGAAAGCATTAAATATAAAATAAACAAAGTTACATCCATATCAGTTAAATAAATTGTCTTATCAAGATACTAAGGATATATAAATCTTTAACCTTTCAAAAGGGTAGTAAGTAATAATGTATTCAGTGTTTTTATTTTATTGCGTTTTATTATTTGTATATATAATTATGTTATATTTTGTTATATATTAGATGATAATTAAATCCAAATTAAAATTATATAACATTAGCATAGCTATATAAATTAAATGGCTAATAAGTATTATTGATAGCAATTAACATACTTATTTCCCATTTGTAATTTTGAGATTTTGTGAAAGGTAGATAGGAGGAAGAGTGGATTGTGTAGACAATTAAGAATATTATGAGATCATTAAATTTAAATCATCCATATTTTTTTCTATTTTTTAAACAATGGAAATTTTGAAAACCCTATTATGAAATCTACAACCCCTATCCACTTATCTAAAAGTTTGCATCATACTTATATTTATGGTATTTATATTTATTTTCACATGTGAATGTTGATGTGATTAATGCAGTGTAAGAAGTTACAAATTCAAATTTAGAGTGACTGTTAAGAAAAAAATCAATCTCATACACTAATTTAATGTTTAACTTCACAATAGCCTTAAATTTAAATTATTATTATTTATATAAGATCTCACTTTTCATTACTATATATTAAAAGAATAAATTAATATAGCAACATATATGATGATGAGTTACAAAATATATAAAATCACACTTTTCATTAATATTAATAGTAAAATGAAATAAATCATATAGAATCATATACAAGAAATCATATATATCATGATATTCCACTATGCGCATTATTTGCAGTCGCATGCACTACATGCTATGTGCGCTTTATTCGCCATGGAAGATGGATCTATAACTAGAAGGAGGAATGCCAACCACATTGGAGAAGCTGGATCTATAACTAGGAGCAAGAACGCCAACCAAATTGGATAATGCAATGACTCATTTGAGGTAATGGCGGGCAAAGGTTCCATTCCCACCATGAGGGTAGAATCCTCCTGGGGTTGATTCCTTACCCGTTCCATAGACTATCCTCAGAATTTGCTCAGGAGTGCGAGCATATGCCACAGAATATTTATCCCCTGCAAGAATGTTTCCTTGCACCTTTCCCTCTGCTCCCAAATCAATTGGAACATGCAGTCCTTCGTCGGCAATTCCGTTGTTGCCAAGAACATTCCTTAGATTAGAGATCTTGTTTGTGAATTGTGCCACTGTCAAATTGTATGGATGCACTTTATTAGCCGAGTTTTTAAACAACAAAGCGCGTATCACTGCGTCTTGTCCAGATTCTACTCCAAGAAGCCCCGCCACAAGCTTTCAATATATCGCATCATGTTAGGTTAGATGTGAGCGAGATTAAATTAAAGTAAAAAATAACATTATTTTTAGTTTTTTCATATAAAAAATGAGTTGGCCGCATCCATGATATCTATAATTCATAATAATATTGTTCCATTATTTTTTCATAATAGCGTTCCATTATATTTACCCATAAAAAGATCCATGATATCCGATAGTGTTCCATCATATTTACCCTAGTCATGCTAGGTACTGTAATAATATTCATAACCCTAACACAATTCGTTGATGTTATTGTAATAAAAACATCTTTAATCACAATAACTACAATCAGTTATTGATCATAACTCTTAACTTCACATTCACATTCACATTCATTGTAACTTAAATAACAACAAAAAACATAAAAATAATTTACCCGCTTAGCAGTGCTAGATTGGAGTTGAGCATTGGCTCCCACATAGCCAGTAAGTCCAACGTAGGGGACCACGTAACTTGCGAGCAGATAGTTGACAGAGTTAGCATACGGATCAAAAGGAGGTGACAAAGTTGTATTCAATGCAGCGTTGATGATACGCCCGAAATGGGCAGCTGAGAGATCCAACTGGGGCCGTCGAAAGCCACGCACGGTTTTCTTCAAAGCCCTGCGTTACATTACATTACATAGGGGAATTAATACTATTATGAATATTCAAACATATTTCATTAAAGTTAAACATTTACCATCTATTTAATGATTATTAAATTAAAATTGTAAAAAAATTATTTTGAAATAGACATGTGATAATAATAAGCACCCTCTAATCAATAAACAAAACCACCTTTTCTCTAAAACCTTGCAATAGAATTTCTAAGAAGATTATGATTTCTTGTTATTTAAAATATATTTTTGAATACATAAATAAATTTAGCCATCTAAAAAAACTAAACTAATACAATTATATTTTAAAATTATAATTCTTAAAATTATCTATTTAATTTTGACAAAATTAAATGGAAAAAAATATATATTTTATGCATTTTAGAAGAAATACTAAAAACATATTTCAAAATAAACACATTATTCTAATAGATACTCAACCCTAAAACTACATTATTATACTCAAATACTCGTATTCATGAGAGGGACTATTGTTTTGATGATTTCTCAAATGTTTGAGGATGAGGTCAAAGCCCATATCCAAATCCCAAAATATTCCAAATAAGGAGAGGGTAAGGGATTAGTACCTAAGGTGACCAACTTCCTGGTACGCAAATTCCAAGATGACTTCCCGAGTAAGTGAATCGAGGTGAGCCAGCTGGGCGCCAATGGGAGGCGGTCCACCCTCTGGAAGCTCGGGTGCAACATGATCCAGCCCATAACCCGCGGCTGACCACAAGAAAAACTCGGCTTCCAGGTACTCTAAATTTAGAGGAAATTCAAGCCAGTCTACATCCGTGCCTGTAACTCTTTTAGGATTGTAGCTCGCACCGCCATCTCGCGATTGATTATGACCCGAACCTCCTGCCGCCCATGCGAAATTAGGTGCAGCAGCTACCACTAGAATAACCTGCAAAAAGAGACTGAGTGGAGGCAGAGCCATTGTGGCTTTGCTGCAAATTGGACACAGTGAAATAAAAAATCAAAATATATATTGGATTTGAATTTGAATGAAGATTTCCAGAGAGTGGGGATATAAATATATGAATTCCCGATGTGATGTGGAGGTTCGAGATTGATTTTGGGGAGATTTGTTCCCGTGGATGCCGAGGGGGGTTTAATTGAATTGTTTGGAAACAGATCATGCTGCAGGGATTGAGGTTCGGGAGATCATAAATGATGGGCAAATTAGAATGAAATGAGGCTACGTTCGCATAGATGCATGCATGAAATTAATCGGGAATGTAGATGCATGCATGCTTCTAATTAAAGGTTGGTTTGCATGCATGTAATTTTAGAGGTTTGGAGTATTAATTATTTCAAAATCTATGCTAATCTTCATATCTCATTTATTAAATATTTCAAAATCTATACTAATCGGGATATTTTTTATTTGAAATGTATCCGTTTTTGTTTTTCTTACATTGTGGTCATTATTTAATTATAATATACTATTTTTGAAATCGATTAATATTATTATTTGCATAGATATTTTTTGAAATCGGATTATCAATGGAACAAAGAAGGAAATTATAAATGGTTTTAAAATAATAAAATTTATTTACGATGGGTAATTTTGATAATTGAAATACAACAAACCAGTAGTCACAATATGTTTTCAATATGTTTCCAAAAGCTGAAAATGTAATAAAAGTTGGATATTAAGGTTAAAATGAGATATGGTTTTGAAGAGATGAGAAACATGTAAATTTGGTAAGATGAATAGGTTGCCATTTTCTTACATTTTATATAGTTAAGTTTAAATATTAAAAATTTTACACTTTGATGTAAGTGGACATATGCTAACAAATTCATCTCAAAGAGCAAGGAACATTGTAGCCTACATTGATTATTAAAATAGGCAGGTGACATCATTTTCTTAAAAAGAAATATATGTGGCTTCAAGTTAATGATTACTTTTTCAAATATATAATATAAAAATTGTGTCTAGCTATGTGAATTTTGAGTTTTTTTAACAATTGAATGTTATTTTTCTTTCAACATATAATGCATATGTTTTCATTAGTGTAATGTTTGAGTACTTGAATGATAGAATCTTACTATTAAAAAATTTAGAGTTGTAACGATAATTTTCTTTTTGGACATTTATTTCTTCAAAATTTATAATCTTAAATTAGGTTTTCTTCATATTATAAAAGGCATTATATGATTGAAATTATAAGGCTAGTGCAACCTAAAAGGGTCTTAGCCTGATTAAAAAAATTCCCTTTTTTTTTAGATTGGAGGTCTCAATGTCCTCCATTGAACCATGTAATTTTATTCTCCAATAGTTAAATCCAAAAATAATGTTATAGTGGAAATAAAAGAATGATGTTTTATAATATTTTGATATATGTTAAGAGAAAAGTACATTGAAAATAGTACATTATTATTTTTTTAGAAAATATATATTCAAAATCTACACAGTTGACTTTATATTTGTCTATATATAGTTTATGGACAACAAATTTGTCTAGCCTATACAAAATAGTTTCTAACACACATAAACAAGCATACTAATGCATTTTAAGTTTGATATATGTTAAAATAAAATTATATTACAAATAACACATTATTAATTCTTTTTAGAAAATATATATTTAAAATTAGGCAGTTGACTCTATACATCTCTATAGTTTCTAGATAATGGAGGGATGTTTGTGTGTGTGTGTGTGTGTGTGTGTGTGTGTGTGTGTGTGTGAGAGAGAGAGAGAGAGAGAGAGAGAGAGAGATATGGGGGGAAGGAGAGGAATGAGTGGGTGAGTGAAGGACAAAGTGAGAGAGAGAGAGAGAGTGTGAGTGAGTGATAGTTGAAAATTGAGAGAGATATGGAAGGAGGGTGGGGAAGGGGTAGGTGGGAGAGAGATGTGGGAGACATGGGGAGGAAGAGAGAGAGATCTAGTGGGGGAAGGGGAGATGTGGGATACATGGGGAGGAAGAGAGAGATATAACTGGAAGGGGGTTATTTCGAAGGAGGGACTATGGGATGAAGGAAGGGATAAGAAGTGATAGAGAGGAAGGGAGAGGCAGAAGTTGGAGAGGGAGTTTTTTTGAGTGACTCACTAAGTGAGAGTGGGGGAAGAAAAAGATAGGGATAGGGGGATATAGGACGGGGGAGATAGAAACATTGGTTTTTCACTTTACTGTTTCCACTTGAGGTGGAAGGAGACTTAATTGCATACCAATGTTGTATTTTTATCATGTGATTATGATAAATTAGTACATATGCATGTTTGACCATGAAAGTAATGAGTGTTTTGTACCTATTGACAAATTCATTAATGTGAAATCGTCAACATGTATGATTCAAAAGCAATACTTTGATATTATATTAATGATTATTCATGTTAAGTATACTTATCAATTAATTTAATCATTTCAAACTATTATTAGCTACATTCTTCACGAAGTTCCCAAATATTTTGTACATTCTTCAACAACCACAAGTGATACTAATAGACCTTCTTCAATAATCCAAATTAAGTTAACCATCAACATAAAGTTAAATTGATGGGATGGGAATAATATGAGGCGAAATATATAGATGACATGGTTCTAAATATTGAATATTCATGAATATTATTCTAAGCGTATTGAAGCTTTGCACTACCACATCTAATATTACTATGGGGAGGGTCTTGGTAAGGGAAAAAACCTTAAGATCTCATGAAAAAGTGTATATTGAGGTCACCAATTATTATATTTGGGTATGGGTAGGAACCACATTGTTGTTCCCTTGGTTTTTAGTTCTTCTAATAAGAATTTTACAATGGATTTGAGTGGCTCAAGTGTAAAGGGAGCCTCACATAACCATACAATTAATATTTATAGGTTTCATGAGGTTTTAATGGAAGAGATAGTTGGTGATGCAATATATGTGGATAAGGTTGTTGTATTACATATAATTAGTGCATTTTATTCCCATGGTAACTACAATGTAGATGAAACCTAGGTGTCACATGTTTTTTTCGTCGGAAGATATTTTATTCTAAGGGATTTAACCTATCACAAGCCTTTGGTAAGGACTATTAGAGTAATTTTTTAGCCTGAAAAGGGGAATTTTTTTTAAAAAATGGTAAAATATGAGGAAATTAAGGTAATGCTGGTCATGGGTGAATGTAACCACCCCTGCCCTTGATACCCAACCAGGGCCATGACACTGGCAATGCCATTGTTACTAGAATAGTATAAAAACACATTTAGTGTTAATAATACTATTGATTAGGGAAAATTTTAGGGGCTAAATTCCACATAATGGGATAACTTTCCATGCTTTCTCTTTTTTTTTTATCAAATTATATTTTTTCTTAAAATGATTGATCGGATATTAAAAGCTTAAAGGTCTATTAAAAATTTGCAAGAAGTTTTATGTCTTGTAGCCAATTGATCAAGTTGCAAAATCACATAAACTTTAGTGTTTTTTTTTTTTTTAATAACTCAGTTTACATAAATAAAACAGAGAAATTTGAACCATACACAACAGTAAAACACAGCAAATTGACAACGAAGTTCACCCATCCTGGGCTACGTCTCCTGGTCCAACCACCAATGTTGGGCCTCTCTAATTATATGCTTAAATCCGAATTACATCAGTTTACAATGGTCCAAATGTAAAAAAAATAATGTTATTAATGGATTCAAAATGCTAAAAAACCCATATCTAGGCCTCTTCTTGAGGTTAAAAAATAGAGTCAACAAATTATGTTAATTGTTCTACAAAATTGCAATTCTAGCTAATCATTCTACGTTTTCTGCCATTTTTTCAACTGCCAGAGACAATTTTTTCTAGCGCTGGCAGGATTCCCGCCACAATTGGGGCAAGTTGTCGCCTCCTTAATCCTGCCAATATCCCTTAAGCATCGGTCAAGTTATTATGGGTGCCATGTGGCCAGGGGTCGTCCTAACCTTAAGTCGTCATCGTGCCACTCCCTCTGGTCTTGGCATATGGTCATATAATGTCTCACGTGACCAACGGCTGATGTTGGACATGTGCCACCCGATCCGCCTTGTAATATCCCTCTAACCTTAGAATGCTGCTTTAAATTAAGATCTGTGGACATGAAAGTAATTGAAATTATCTAAATGAATATTATTAATAAAAAGATTAAATGAGATGTAGATGATTGAGAATGAGACACCTAGAAATGAGACTCTTTCAAAATGAAACCTCATTGGGAAAATGAGATTTGATAAATCCTTCAAAATAAGAATTCTAGAGAAAATTCTAGATAATATTAATGGATAGGAGAGATGGGTCCATTAAGTTTCTTAGTTGGGGAAAGACACTATGCTTAGAAAATCTTGGAAGCACTGCATGACAGAAAGGCATACTTTTATGGAAAATCCTAGGCAAGTGGATAAAAATATCCACAAAAGCGGGAGATCGCTAATGGAAAATTTATCATGAAAGTAGGGCAATTGTGCCAAGAGGCGCATTCTACAGCCCAATATGACCCCGATGTGTAAGTATGCCAAAAGCCAAAATAACAAAAACTAAAGAAAATTTAAAAAATAAAACCATATAAATAATTTAGAAAACCATATAAATAAACAATTAAAAATTCATTAAAAAATAAATTTATCAAAATATGAATAGGTTTACAAACACTAAAAAAGAATATGGTAAATAAATAAAAATATAAATAAACTAGAGGTATGGTAAATAAACTAAAGGTATGGTAAACAAATAAAACCTTTTTTTTTTTTTATTTACTCCATAAACCTCTATATTTACAAAACTCAAAAAAGAGGTTTTATTTAGGTGAAGCCAATGGGCCAAATACCATGGGACAAATACCATGGGCCAAATACCATATTTATAAAATAGTTATGGTAAACAAATAAATAAATATAAAAGAGGTATAAATAGGTAAGGTAAATAAATAAAAATATATCAAATATGATTAGAAATGTAAATCTAATTATATATGAAGTCTATGGCCCTTGTACTTGTTGGGAAGTGAAAAAGCTATGAAATTATTGTATATTTTCTCATTCTTTTACTATGGACATACTCCTTTTTGCCTTGAGAAGGTAATTTATTATAAGAATTATGATGGGATTGGAAAGATTTACGTTCATGACTAAAGGATGCTTTTTGTTGATAAAACAAGGATTAGACGAAGCGAATAGCTGTACCAAAGGCAAGGCTGAGATCAATGTAACTGCTGCTCCATCAGCGTTGAACCACATCCAGCCAAGGGCAAGGAGATCTGAACGAATTGCCAAGAAAAGGTAGGGGACAGCTCTGCCTCGGTCAAAGCAGACAAGTTGATAAATAAACAAAGGGGAGTGAATCCCTCAGGATCCTTCGATCCTGAGGGATCGTTGTTCAAAGTCATCTTATTCCTCGTCTTGTCCGTCAGGATTTGATATATAAAGCAATTTCCTTTAGTGATCAGGGAGTCAGTTGGTCGGAAAAATTTCTTATATTCAGACATTTCCTCTGCAATACTATGTTTTATTGACTCTCGGCTTTGAGAGAACAACCTCTGTAATACTTTATGTTTAATTAATATCAAGCACACGTTTCATTTCATTTCTTAAGATCTAAAGTAGCCCAGCAGTATTTTACTGGCGTTAAGGGCTCGACTCTGGTGGAATTACTTTGTTGTTTGTATTCTTAATCTTTGTTTACTATTGTGTGAAGTTGTGTTTACAATTTATTTCGATTGCAGAGTTGATTGACTGTTGATTCATTAACGAATTGCATTGCTATTTTACTCTTTGCAAGAAATACATCTGCTGTTCATTTATTCTGCTATCATTGTGAAGCTTTATTGTTCTGTATTCAACTTTAAGTTATTATTCTCTTAGTTTACGATTCTTTGTGATCGATTGATCTGTAAGTATTGGCTGGTGATAGATTGAAGTTAGTTAAGTTTGTAATTGTTGTTCAAATTATATTGTTGTTCCATTTCTAGTTATTGCTTATTTTTTATTCATAGCTTTACTTTAACAGATAATTTGGTTACAGTTGCCGTGTATGCGTAGGAGTTACAAGATTGCTGTTCCTTTTTAGCCTTTGTAGTTCCTTTTAGTTATCTTTATCAGCAAGTAGTTCGAGTTTGATTTCATTCCGATTGTTTTAAGATCACCAACTGTAGAGGACACTGGTTATTGTTTCTAAGTCCCCAGATTGGTTATCTTGCATCGATTTCTAAGGGAAGGAGTTATTGCTACTGTATCCCTAATCGATGTTTTGCAGTTTGATTTAATTAAAGTTTCAGAGCATTTCCATTTTTAATTAGGTTCATTTAACAGCATTTGTTTATTCTTGTATTCAGAATTCTGTACTACATCTTCACATCATTACTCTTAGATAATTGCAGCCTCAGACAAAGTACACTCTTGAAATAAAAAGTCGCTCCCGGATTGATGATTAATGTAAAATAATTAGGTGTTTGAAAGATACCTTTTTATGGCTCGACATTTTGGCGTCGTTGCTGAGGATATTGTATGCAATTTTAAAGGAGTGATGCACAGTTGATTTTCTTCTTATTGCAAAGAATTGGGTATTAAAGACAGAAGGTAAGAACCTGCACACTGAGCAAGAAACACACTTTCTCATAGCCCACTTCACAGCAGAAGTAGGTAAGCTTATTTCTTTGGGTAGGAATGAAGGTTTGTTTTCTTGAATGAATATACCAACTAAGCAAAACAAAATTCCTCCTAAAATTGAAAAACCTAAGGGACCGGTGACCCTTGGGCAAACAACCTTTATTGACGAAATACTTAAAAGAATTGAATCTCAGCCATCAATAGGATTTAGAAAATCCATTTCTAGACAGCCTACTAGTTCCCTTCAAGCTACAGAGTGACCATCTGAAGCCTTTACTGAGATACACAGTCAGACAGAGGGAATTGAGCAAGAAATTGAGAATCCTTGCATAATTTCCCCTCAAGAAGGGAACTCTATTAATCTTCGTGAAGGAGAAGGGGAAACAGGAGAAACAGGAGACTCAATATCTCCTATTAAAATAGTCCAAACAGTAAACAGTCCGGATAAAGGAAGTGTTGTTAAACTCAGTCAAAATCAAGGTCCTGAATCACCTCAAACAATAGGACAACAAGGAATACTCATTATTCCAGACAAGGGGAGTGTTGTCAAAGCCATTCCTGTCCCTGCTAGTCAGCCTAGGAATTCCTTGGAGATCTCAGAAGGATATTGGCACATTTTTGACACCCCACCAAAATCAGAATCAGTAGACACCCCAGCAAACCTCTACGCTAAAATATCCTATAGTAGATACTGCAGTCAATGCACCTATGAAGGCCATTCCCCTTCAACATATTCCCACATTTCATGGCTTAACATCAGAAGACCCAGATGCGTTTTTGTTTGAATTTGATGTGTTATGTAGGGGATATGATTATACCACTGATCCCTAAAAACTAAATCTATTCCCTTCTACATTAAAATGGGAAGCCTTACGATGATTTATGGGATTAGGTGGGGGTGTCATAACTAATTGGGATCATATGAAGGCTTCGTTCTTAAAGAAATATCAAGACTATTGCAGGTCTCGGGAACTAAAGGATGAAATATTCCAAATGACAGCAAAACCAAATGAAACCTTGGAAGAATATGTGAAACGGTTTCAATACAATCTTCAGAGATCTCCCTATGCATCCTTACCCTTACCTGATAATGTGTTGAAAACTACATTAATTAGGGGAATGAAAGATCAATGGGCTGAAACATTGAATATTTTGGGAAAAGGTGATATATATCAGGAAAGTTATGCTGACATCAATTATTTATGTATCAGGAGTTGAAGGGGCAATACAAGGCTAAAATTAAGAGAAGGTGATATGATTACAAAAGACAACAAGACCTCCAATGAAGGTGTGACTCGTGCAGAGATTGGAAACCTGCTGGAAGATTTTAAGAAAAACATACTTGAGACTCTAACAACACAGTTTGATATTATGCAAGCCAAATAGAAGCAAGCAAAAGAAGAGAAAAATTTGGCGATATTATGTCCTAGATGCAGAAAGAAACACATCCACAAAGAATGTCCATTGGATGTAATCAAAGTCTGTGCCATTTGCACGAAATATCACCCTACAGAAGGATGTCCCTCGCTTCCTGGCCTAAAAGCAGTTGATAACGAGGCAAAAGAAGAATCAGAAGTGGTATGTCTGCTTAATCAGCGCTGACAATGGCAGCCATGACAATCAGGTATGCCAACTGATCCATTTTCTTCTTTTCAGCCTCCTCAATACAATGCTCAGCAATATAGTGGAATGTGGCAAAATCAACCGCCTTTCCCCAATTGGTCACAACATCCATTCCCTACAACATCTTGGCCAAATCAAACAAATCAAAATAATTGGCCTAGCTTTCCTTTCTATCCACTGTTTTGGCAAAAAAATAACTATCCAACACAATGGTCCCCCTCTACCTCACAGATTCAGGCCTAGCAGTCGAACTGGTAAATACCTACAAATCAGCTAGCTGGAACAATCCCTCTCTCTCAACCTACACTGTCAGCTCCCTATACAAATCCCCAAACCAACTTAAGACCAAAACTCCCAGCCCAGCCCAACCCAAACCCAAACAATAGGCCAGTTCAGTCTGTCCAAGTAATGGAACCCCCATAATTAGAAACTGAACTGAGGGAGTGCAATGATCTTCAGTTAAGGTCTGGACGCATAGTAGAAACAGAGAGAAACAAAGATGTTCATGTTGAAGATTCGTTACCTATAGAACAAACATTACAGAAAGAAAAGGAAGTTCAACAACAAGATCAACAACAAGTAACAACTTCCTCTCCCCATTCCCAGAACGATTAATCATACCACGCCCATTAGAATAGCCCAATTTTGATCTTCTGGGAGAATTAAAAAATTTATGTATAAAAATCCCTCTCCTCCAAGCTATTCAAGATATTCCTATATATGCAAAAACCATTAAGGAATTATGTATAAAGAAGCCAAAGAGGAGACCAACCACCAATCCAACTGTCCAAATAGTCGGTACTTTATCTAAATTATTGTTAGGGATGGAAACTCCTATCAAATATGAAGACCCAGGAAATCCTATAGTGACAGTGCAAATCAATGGACAATCATTTCCAAATGCCTTAGTTTATTTGGGAGCAGAAATCAATATCCTAACAACTACTACCTGTCAAAAACTTGGCATTACATCACTAGAACCAACAACAACCTTATTGGAATTGGTTGACCGATCAGTAGTCAAACCAGAGGGTACACTACAAGATGTAATGGTATATGTAGATTCCTGGGAATACCCTGTTGGCTTCCTGGTTATCAATCCAAAGAACCGACTAGATGGACACCCGTTAATCTTAGGTAGACCTTGGTTGGCAACTGTCGATGCTTATATTGGATGTCGACAAGGCAACATGACAATAACAAGGGGAAACTGTGTCAAGAATTTAGCTTTATACCCCCCAGCCCAGCCAAGTCTATCAATAATAAAAACAAGCAAACCACCTGTATCATATTTTATGGAAAATATGAGATCACCTCTAACTATAGAAAATGCTCTTGATTTTAAATATCAAATAGAGGATGATATCATTAATAGTTTTGTTAATAAACCACAAATCAAATCTCATTTGCAATGTCACATGATCAAGGAAGCATTTGATAATAAAGAAGAAGAAGATCCTTTGAAATACATTCTTGATCAAGTAATACCCACTACTTCTGTGTATAATAGCAAGATTGTAGAAATTGAGTCGGGAAAAACTCTAAACATTAACAAAAATCTGACTGTTGAACAAGAAGAGAAGTTGGTCCAACTATTGCGAAAATACAAAGCAGCCTGTTTGGTCAATTTAGTGTGTCCTAAATTGCTGCATTTAATTTTTCAATCTGGGATTCGTAAGCTGATGAAGTGCGGCGCACTATATGTGCAAGATAACCTATTTCTTAACTTTTTGTCGTTTTTGGTTTTCTAAGATGAAATGGAAATTCTAAAATGAAAACAAGTGTGGTTATGTTTTTTCAAGGAAATGATATCCTCTATAATGATTTACCAACTTGAAACTTAAAAAGGAATTTGAAAATTACAATGACAAAACTTGAAAGGAAATGAAAATATGCTGCTGAAATGAAAAGGTGATGCTAATCTAATAAATCAAAACAGTGAACTAGTGAGCATGAAACCAAACTATTCTTGTTGCTGTCTAAACACAAAATAAATTATGCTAAAAGAAATCCAAAAGCTGCAATAAAGTAAATCTAAATCAATTTACATCAACTTGTCTTCTGATCCCTCATCATTAGTCCAGCTATGATTTTCGGAAGTAACCATAAACAACTTGAGTAACTGATATCTAACTTGAAGAAAGTAAACTAATATCAAACCACACATTCATAATTCAATCCCTCACCATCAGTCCAGCTGTGGCTTTCGGAGGTAACTGAAGATGTCATGCACAATTTAATATTTCTAACTTGCAGAAAGGAAACTAATATCAAACTACACATCCATAATTCAATCCCTCGCCATCAGTCCAGCTGTGGCTTTCGGAGGCAACTGAAGATGTTATGAGCGGTTTAATATATCTAAATTTGCAGAAAGGAAACTAATATCAAACTACACATTTCATAATACAATCCCTCACCATCAGTCCAGCTGTGGCTTTCGGAAACAAGCCCCGAAAGATGCTATAGCGGTTTAATATATCTAAATTTAACTACGAAGCAAATGTTCAAAAAGCTGAATTAAGCAAATAAAAAATTAAAGCAAAGAAACTAAGAAAAACAAATTAGCAGAAGAACAATGTTAATTCCATGTCATTAGTCAAAAAGCTATGAAAATGCCCGGGCTGCCTATCTATAACCTGAAACAAGAACACTGATCAGTGATTAACAACATAAAACATGAAAGACAGAAGTGAAATGGAAAGCATGAAAGTTTATAAATAGAAATGAAGCATATGTATCATGAAAAATGAAATGTATAAACATGTGAATGGATTATGGCACAATGAGCTTTAAAGAAATGAAATAAGAACTATACACTAATGCACAAAACCTTAGCTGAGCAGGGGCCCTCTACACCAGCCTTGGCAACGATCTTCAAGTACGAATTAAGTTGGAAAACATAGTCTTCTTATATTAAAAATATAGTCATAACAGTAAGGTAGTATTACGGTACTAAGGCAGCGTAATTACATTACAGAGCAGACTAATAAAAGATAACAGAGACTAATCGAGACTAAATCTATATGCATATGCAAACGCGTTATATATAACAAAAGAAATATAACTGTCTCCTAAAGTTTATGCTGGTGGAGAACACGTAGACCATTACGTCCACGGATCTAGGATCATGGCCGTGTTGGAAAGTAAATCTATGAGAAGTGGATGCTTGAATTTGACTATGGAGCCATGTACAGATGTCGACTTGTCCTCCGCAACTCAGAAACGGCCATATGAACCTTTACGTGACACGGAACAGAGTCTTGTCGCTATAAGACTCTATGGTTGACTTCCATGTGGACGCCTTTGACCGCGGCTTCTTTAGATGAGTTTGCTTGAACCAATAGGATACGAACCATGTCCACATCATTCCTGACTTGCCCATGTGGCTCGTTTTTCCTATAGACACCTGTAACATAGAGTTTCACAAAATAGCTGCGGAAAGTTGCAGCAGCTGTGGAAAGTGGCAGGATTCCGCAGCTAGATGAACAAAATCTAAATCAAATAGAAAACACAAAAATATAATTAAAAATCATGTTAGATGCTCTTTTGCAATTGATATACAATGATATTTGACAACTTGGGAGGTTCAGGTGAGTGAAAAAGGTATAGAAAAGTGTATGGAAAAGATGCAGAATTGAGACTCAACATACCCCCACTGTGAAGGTGTTGCATGTCCTCATGCAACCAAAATTTTGATATTCCTTCCTTAGTTCATGTGCCTTGACACCTCAGCCAGCACATCCAAACCTCTCCTTTTCTTCCTTGGTGCTACCAACATTCTGGGTTTCTTCATTAAGCACCTAAATTTGATATTAACCAGTGCTCTGCTCAATTTCTGGCATTTCCTTTTCAATTTCTTGTTCTTCTTCTGCCATATTCCCAGATGTAGCATGGTATTATCATGGATGATTTTGTCCAGTTTGCCTTGTTCTTTCAATGTCTCATTTTCATTTTTGTTGTGCCTATTTAAAAGCTCTAACTCAAAAATTTCATGTTTTAGTGATTGGACTAAATCATCCTGTACTGTATGAGGCTGAATGGACGAAGTACTAGGACCTGTTGCTTCCTTTTCCAAAGATTCTATATAGTCATATACTTCCTGCTGCTTGGGGTCTATTTCAGGTATCATTTTTATTGGGCTGTCCCCAAAATGTCGTGAAGGAGATTTATCTTCAAAATCTGGCTGAGAAGGGCTCACATCAATATCTTGCTGAGAATGGGATGGAGTATGTTCAATGTCTGATTGGGAATGAAATGAACCAGGTTCACTAACTGACTGAGATGGACTATGGTCAGCTGGGGACTGTTCAGATGTTTCCTCTCCCAAGTCAATGAAATGAGGACCCTTCATTTGTGTTTTCCTCAATTTCCCCGTAAGTCTGCTGCTTCTTCTCACACGTTGTGGTGCACTATCCTTTTGTTTTTGTTTTCCTTTCTCTGTCTTCTTGGCCATAGAGGACTATTTTTGAAGATAAACTAATCTTTCAGATAACACTTGGTGATCTTCTTCAGAAGAAGAAGGGTTTTTATGTATAGCCTCAATAGTTTTTCTCTCTTTTGGTGTTATTGGCTTCTTACCCTTGATTTCTTTCTTCTTCCTCTTTGACAGTCTCTCTTCCCTATCAGTTCTTTCAATTGCAGTAGTAGGAGTATTTTGGATTTCATCAATTGTTCTTTTCCTCCTACTTCTTCTTGTTGTGCTACCTTCAAGAATTTCCTGAGGTTCCTCAAAGAAATTTCTAACCAGAAATTGTTCCCATGTGTCTTTCTTCTCCTTTAACTCCTTTTCAATCAAAATTTTTACAAGGCCGTGGTGATATAGATGGGGTTCTACATCTCCTAAATGTTTCTGAACAATCACATACATTTTCTTCAAAATATTGAATATAAAATATGGGAGATTGAGAGTTTGATTATCTAGAAAATTCATTAGTAACCTGGTATGGTACATATACATGGACCCAAAATGGCCTTCACATGTAATGAATTTCTGAACAACTAGCAGCAAAGTAGCCCATTCCTCTTTCAATGCATGCACAGGAATTCCTCTTTTAAAAACAGTTATGCCCATACCTTGATTTCGTAAGATTGTTCTCCATGCTTCATCACTGATGCTTTTATTTTTAAACCAACGCTCACCCTCCTGAAGAAGTTCCATGGCTGTTGCTATAGATGCTTCATTGACCACAAACTTAAGGTCTCCAATCTCTGCTTCCAAGCCATCAAACGACCTTGCGAATGCCTTCGTGACTTCTTTATGATAACCTCTGAATTTCTGGATAAACAGCAGCCAATTTTCTTTCTTCAATATCTCCTTTACTTGCGGATATCCCTCTATAAACTTAGGTCCTTCCGGCTCTGCTCTTAGCAATTTACCCATTTTTTCTTTCTGCTCTTCACAAATTTGCCTGCGTGAGGGTTCAAATGGAAATAGAACGGCTGAATGCATAGAGATAAGCGCAATGACTGTGGGTAAATATCAGAGAATGGGAATGAGCACAATGAATGAAATGGAGTGAGACAGAACAGAGTGGGGTTTCGTAAGCACGGTAGAGACACGACAGAGAGATTAATAGAGTATAACACATCCGGCAGCGTTTTGAATTTTGGTGGTTGCACAATAAATATGAGCACGTTTCAACAACGGTTATGGATTTATGCGGCTGTAAGAGTCTGTGGTCAAATCAAATACGTCTCATTATCACCGGTGGGATATTGGAACATGAGTGAAGATCGGGGGTTTAATGATGGAACCGTTTGAGAATGAATGCGAAAGGGTAATATGGAGATCGTGAGAGGTTACGGAATTGTCAATATAATCATTGCACATAATGGATGGAGCTCATGGTTCAAAACTATATAAAAATGTGTTTTTCAATGCTATTTGAAATAAATTTTATTCATACCTTTGGAATCTTTTCCTTTCCCTTGGTCTTCAACTAATTGCTCTTTATTGGCGTCTTGAATGCTCCATGTCTTCATTTTTTTTTTATCCTCTCACCTGCATTTTATTTCATGATTATGGAAATAACTTCTGACTGTACATTCTTTTGAAAACAGAATTGTAGCTGCGGAATCTACTTCTGGCTGCGGAAACTGGAGTCAGCTGCGGAAACTGACACAGCTATTACTTGGATGAATGGAAATGAACAGATGACAAATGACCAGATGGAAATGGTCATGAAAAAGATTTTTTTATTGATGAAATGGATGGAATGAAGTGGAATGAAGTGAAATGAAGTGCAATGAAATGGAATGAAATGGAGTGAGTGGTCACAAGGCTTGTGAAATGAAAGAGAGATTTTTTTTGGAAAATATAGAGTGTCAGGTGTTCCTGATTTTCACCCTATATTTTCTATATAAGACTGCCAATCAGTGATTGGTTTTCAGGCTTATACAATTTTATTTTATTTTATTTTTTTATTTTATTTTTTTGAAAAGAACAAAAGCTAGGTTGGTGGAGAAGAAGAATTCTTCTGTACCAGCCTGATTGCAGAATTTTCTTGAAACATTTTGACAAAATCCTCTTTTGAGAGTGGCTTATGATAAACTTTCAATCTGTGGCCATTCACAATAAGAGGAGTTTGAAACTCATCAATGGTCTTGATTCTTACCGCTCCATTGCTAAATATCTTGTCAATCTCATATGGCCCAAGCCAATGAGTCTGAAATTTTCCTTTAAAATATTTAAACTTGGAATCAAATAACAATGCCCAATCTCCTTCTTGAAACTTCTTCTCTTTGATGTATTTTTCATGCCATTTAGCTCTCTGATATTGAACTAGATCAGTTCTTAGAATTGCCTCTTGTCTGATCTCATCTAGCTCATTCAACTGCTCCATTCTATGCTTTTGGGCTTCTGATAGATCCATCCCCAACTGAACTGCCATCTTGAAGGTTTTGACTTGGAACTCAATGGGGAGCAGGACTTCTTTCCATAAACAAGTTCATAGGGAGAATGTCCTGTTGTATTTCTCCATGTAGTTCTGTAGGCCCACAAGGCTTCAGGAAGCCTTTCTGCCCAATCTCTTCTATGTAGATGAACAGTTTTGGTGATGATACTTTAAAGAACTTTATTTGTGGACTCCACTTGACCATTTGCTTGCGGATGGTAAGGAGTAGATCTTCTGTGCTTGATTTTGTATTCTTCCATCAACTTCTCCACCAAATTGGATGTAAATTGGCTCCCCTGATCTGTCACAATTTCTCTTGGAACACCAAAGCGAGTAAAAATATCCTCATAAAGAAAATGAACAATTGAATTTTCAGTAGCAGATACTAATGCTTTGGCTTCTACCCATTTAGTAACATAATCAGTACAAACCAATATATACTTCTTTTTCTTGGATGGTGGATTAATAGGTCCAATGAAATCTAAAGCCCATTTTTCAAAGGGTTCAATGAGTACCTGTGTTTTCAATGGCATTTCATTTGAAAGGGTAGGTTTCCCTACTCTTTGGCAGCTGTCACACCTTTTGACCTATTGTTTTGCATCTTTGAAGATGGAAGGCCAATAATATCCTAAAGAGAAGATTTTATAGGCCGTCCTTTTGTCTGCAAAGTGTCCGCCGCATGGTTCATCATGACATGCCTTAAGAATATCAGGCATTTCATCTTCCCTGACACATCTTCTGATCACAAGATCTAGCCCTATTTTAAACAATTCGTTAGAAATCCATGAATATTTTGAACTCTCCTGAATAATTTTTCGTTTTTCACTTGGAAATAAATGTGAAGGTAGTTTCCCTGTAACCAAATAGTTAGCAATATTTGCATACCAAGGAGTCTTGATAGTTACTGCAAACAAGTATTCATCAGGAAACTTATCCTCTACAGGAGAATCTTCTTTAGTATTCTGAATCCTAGACAAGAAATCAGCTACTGTATTTTGTTTTCATGGTCTATCCAACACAGTAATATTGAATTCTTGCAAAAGTAAAATCCATCTTGTCACTCTGCCATTAGTAACAGGTTTGTTCATTAAATATCTAATTGCAGAATGGTCAGTATGAATAAAAGTTTCATAGCCTGTTGTGTAATGTCTAAACTTATTAATTGCATGAACAACAGCTAAAAACTCTTTTTCAGTCACAGTATAGTTCAACTCTGTGGGAGTCAAATTTTTACTGGTATAATAAATGGCATAAGGAACTAAATCTTTTTGACCCAACACAGCTCCTAGAGCTGTATCTGAAGCATCCGTAGAAATATGGAAAAGGAGTTTCCAATTTGGTCCTCTCAAGATAGGTGCTTCAGATATTCTTGTTTTCAAAGTTTCAAAAGCTGATTGACAATCAGGATCCCATTTGAATTCACAGTCTTTTGTAAGCAATTTGAAGAGTGGAGATGAAATTTTAGTGAAGTTTTCTATAAATCTTCTATAGTAACCAGTAAATCCTAGAAAACTTCTAACATCTCTTTGACAATTTGGAATAGGCAACTTGGAGATGACTTCAACTTTTGATTTATCAACCTTAATTCCATCTCCTGAAATATGATGTCCTAAAACAATCCCTTGAGTAAACATCATAAAGCATTTTTCATGGCTTAATGAAAGGTTTGTTTCTTTACATCTTATGAGAACTTTTTCCAAATTTTCTAATGCCTCTTCAAATGAATTACCATAAGCTGTAAAATCATCCATATAAACCTCTACACAATCATGGATTAGATCAGAAAAAATTCCTAGTACTGCTCTTTGGAATGTTGCTGGTGCATTACATAACCCAAAAGGAAGCACTCGGTAGGCAAAAGTTCCCCATGGACAAGTAAATGTGGTCTTATCTTGATCTTCAGGTGCTACCTGAATTTGATTATATCCACTAAAACCATCCAAAAATGAAAAGTACTTTTTACCTGCTAATGTGTCTAATACCTGATCGATAAAAGGCAAAGGAAAGTGATCCTTCAAAGTTGCTTTGTTCAATTCCCTGTAATCAATGCATACCCTCCATTTACCATTCTTTTTAGGTACTATAACAAAAGGAGAAACCCATCGGCTATCTGAAATTGGATAAATGAAGTTTACATTGAGTAGTTTTTGGAGCTCTTCTTTCACTATCTCCCTAAGATTTGGATTCATCCTTCTTTGAGGTTGTCGGATTGGTCTACTGTTTTCCTCAATATAGATATGATGGATGCAAGTCTTAGGATCAATACCTTTCATGTCAGTATACTCCCATGCAAATGCAGTAGAATGTTTTTGCAAGATTTTGGTTAGTTCTTCTTGTTGTGACTTTTCCAAATGTTTGTTGATATTCAATGTTTTTCTTGAAAAAATCTCAATAGTAGAACTACCAAATTCTTCCATAGAGTAAAGAGACATTTGTCTTGATGATAAATATTCTATGTCAGATTCCAACTGAAATTGTGTGGGGTCATATTCTGAGGATGTCTCAAAATTTCTAATTTGTTCAGAATTTGACTATCCTCACTGATTTCAGAAATGGTAAAGTGTCCTCATCATCAACCCATTCATTGTCTCCTACTTCTGTGATTGATCTTGCTGGAGGATACAAATTGAATTTCTTTGTCGAATTACCATTAGAAATGTACATGTCCCTAGATCTACAACTAATAAAAGCATCAGCTGTGGCTAGCCAAGGTCTTCCTAAGATAAGTGGGTGTCCTCCTACATTACTCTTGGGAGTCAAAATCATAAAATCTACTGGATATTCCAAAGAATCTAAGGAGACTGAAATATCTTCTAATACACCATCTGGTTTAATAATTGATCGATCTGCAAGTTGCAGTAAAGTAGGTGTAAAAGAAGGTTAGGAAGTTTTAGCTGGTCCATAGTCTGTCTACTCATAATGTTGATAGCAGCCCCTAAGTCAATCAATGTGTTTGGAATTTCTATTCCATTTATATGTGTCTTGACAATTGGACTTCTTGGATCTACATACTTCTGCATGGTAATTTTTCCCATCATAATATCTGCAATCTTTCCTACCAGGTGGATTCTTCTTGTGTCTTTTAGTTTCCTTCCTGGTCTTTTGAAACTCAACTCCTTTATGGTTTTTGCTAGAATAGGAATTTCTCGAATGGCTTGTAGCAAGGGAATCTTGATACAAACATTCTTCAATTCATCTAGAAATTCATAGTTAGGCAACAATATTTGTTTTTCCACCCCCTTGTCAATTTGTAGTCTTTCAGGAAAAGGAGGTGTAGATGAAGATGTTGGTTGCTCAACTATAGGAGTTGTGGGTGTTAAATTTTCTTTTTCTTTTTGCATGCTTGGATTTTGAAGAGATGCTTCCTCAGAACCTTTATTGACTTGAAGAGAGTCCTCCTCAGAGGTATCTTGCTCTTGAATATCTATAGAAGGTTTTTCTAAAACTCTACCAGATCTGAGTTGTACATCGTTGAGAGGAACAATCATATAGGTAGGAAATTGTTGTCCTTCTACCATATAAGTAGTTTGAGGATTCTTCTTGTTAGGATTTGGCAATGGCTGAGCTGGAAGTTGATTTGTCTTCTGTTGGTATGGGAGCATGAGTTGAGGATTTGTATTTTGTTGAGAAGGTTGTTGTTGTGGAAATGGTAATGAAAGTTGTGGATTTGGATTTGGAAGTTGTGGAGCTTGTTGATTTTGAAAAGATGGAGGATATTGATAAAATTGAGCAAATCTCCCATAAGGATTTTGCATCCCTTGTACCCATGGCTGATATGAATTTTGATGTTGGGGCCAATGTTGTTGCCAAGGATTCCAATTTGGTTGGGTTTGAAAATTCATGGGGTTGTTAAACCCTTGAGTTTGTTGTCCCTACCAAGGTCTCCTTGCAACAAAACAGAGAGATTCTACTGAATTTGGGTCTTCTTGAAAGACAGCTTTGAGTCCAGGAATTGAAGGACAATCCTTGATCTCATGATTCTATGAGCAAATCATACATGTTTCTACAACTTTTGCATCCAAGGGACATTCCCTTAAAGCATGTTTCTTCCTACATTTCGGACAAAAGATGGCTAAAGCATCTGTTTCTGCTTTCTGCTTGTTTTGGATTTTAAGGGTGTCCAGTTGTTCACTAAGGCTCCCTAAGATATCAGTTTTGAACTCATCAAGCACGTTACCAATCTTTTCCCTACTTACTGATCCAGTTGCAGATTTTTTAGCCCTAATAAGAGAAGGATCCCTAGGCCCTTTTCCTGTTTTAGATTTTCCCCTTGAGAGATGGACACATAGTTCTGTTATATCACGAAGTGGGAGTTGAGAAATGTCTCATTTCCCCATCAAATGTCTCCTTTCCCCATCATGTTTAAAATATCTATCCATTCATCTCTAATGGATTTTAATATGAGGGCTTTCAAGGTTTCATCATCTAAGTTGCTCATCTTTGCTCTTTTCAAGTAAGTCTTCCAAATTTTCATCTTCTTTTTGCATCATTTTGAATACCTCATCCTTGTGATTGGTGGGCATACAATAGTCCAAGTATCTATCCAAAAATGTTTGTTTCATATCATTCCAAGTCCTAATAGATTGAGTGGCTAATCCCATGAACCATTTCAGAGCAGATCCCTTCAATGTTGAAGGAAACAGTTTGAGTTTTTGAGAGTCTTCCATATAGTCATAGGTTCGGCACACGACTTCAAACTCAAACAGAAATGTTTCAGGATCCTCACTTCGCAATCCATAAAAGTTAGGGAGGACAGATGGTGAGATATTTTTCATTGTTGCATGAGTTTCCTCATCAGCTATAGGGAATCCAAACAAGTTGTCTCCTTCCCTATTTCTACCATTATTTCCTTCACCATTGTTGTCTCCATTGTTTCCTCCTCTTCTACCTCTACCTCTACCTCCATCTATTACTTCCTCTGCCATGATAGTTTCTTTAGAGTCCTTAAATTCCTCTAGTTCTTCTACCAAGGGAGGATGAGAGAGAGTCTCTTTGTTTTCTAATTGGGATTTAGTAGATGGTATAGGAGAATCCTCTAATTCAGCTGCTCCTTGAGTTCCAAAAATCTTAAGGCTAGGGGTAGATGGTGGTGAATCTGGTCTATGCCTTGAAGAAGATGGAGTTGTGAAAATCGAACTCTTGGCTTTGGCTATAAACCTTCCCCTAGAATCTCTTGCTCTATGCATGTCATTTTTATTTTTTTTTATTTTTTAAAAGTTGGGCTAATAATTCTCTTTCTGATCTTCCAGGTCACACTAGGTGCAAGAAGAGAGCATACTTAAGAAATTACTAAACCAATAACTCTCTTTTCTGATCCTCCAGATCACACTAGGTGCAAGAGGAGAGCATACTTCAAGAAGTTATCAAGTTTTCCCTTCTTTTATGATTTTATGTGTTTTTTTAAGAAATTGGCTACCTAGTTACACTTCCCCGGCAACGGCGCCAAAATGTTTGGTCAATTTAGTGTGTCCTAAATTGTTGCATTTAATTTGTCAATCCGGGATTCGTAAGCTGATGAAGTGCAGCGCACTATATGTGCAAGATAACCTATTTCTTAACTTTTTGTCGTTTTTGGTTTTCTAAGATGAAATGGAAATTCTAAAATGAAAACAAGTGTGGTTATGTTTGTTCAAGGAAATGATATCCTCTATAATGATTTACCAACTTGAAACTTAAAAAGGAATTTGAAAAGTACAATGACAAAACTTGAAAGAAAATGAAAATATGCTGCTGAAATGAAAAGGTGTTGCTAATCTAATAAATCAAAACAGTGAACTAGTGAGCATGAAACCAAACTATTCTTGCTGCTGTCTAAACACAAAATAAATTATGCTGAAAGAAATCCAAAAGCTGCAATAAAGTAAATCTAAATCAATTTACATCAACTTGTCTTATGATCCCTCATCATTAGTCCAGCTATGATTTTCGGAAGTAACCATAAACAACTTGAGTAACTGATATCTAACTTGCAGAAAGTAAACTAATATCAAACCATACATTCATAATTCAATCCCTCACCATCAGTCCAGCTGTGGATTTCGGAGGCAACTGAAGATGTCATGCACAATTTAATATATCTAAATTTGTAGAAAGGAAACTAATACCAAACTACACATTTCATAATACAATCCCTCACCATCAGTCCAGCTGTGGCTTTCGGAGGCAACTGAAGATGTTATGAGCAGTTTAATATATCTAAATTTGCAGAAAGAAAACTAATACTAAACTACACATTCCATAATACAATCCCTCACCATCAGTCCAACTGTGGCTTTCAGAGGCAACTGAAGATGCTATGAGCAGTTTAATATATCTAAATTTAACTACTGAAGCAAATGAACAAAACTGAATTAAACAAAGCAGTACTGAAATTAAACAGAAACTAAGAAAAACACATTAGCAGCAGAACAATGTTAATTCCATGTCATTAGTCAAAAAGCTATAAAAATGCCCAGGCTGCCTATCTATAACCTAAAACAAGAACACTGATCAGTGATTAACAACATAAAACATGAAAGACAGAAATGAAATAGAAAGCATGAAAGTTTATAAACAGAAATGAAGCATATGTATCATGAAAAATGCAATGTATAAACATGTGAATGGACTATGGCACAATGAGATTTAAAGAAATGAAATAAGAACTATACACTAATGCACAAAACCTTAGCTGAGCAGGGGCCCTCTACACCAGCCTTGGCAACGATCTTCAAGTACGAATTAAGTTGGAAAACAGAGTCTTCTTATATTAAAAATACAGTCATAACAGTAAGGTAGTATTACGGCACTAAGGCAGCGTAATTACATTACAGAGCAGACTAATAAAAGATAACAGAGACTAATCGAGACTAACTCTATATGCATATGCAAACGCGTTATATATAACAAAAGAAATATAATTGTCTCCTAAAGTTTATGCTGGTGGAGAACACGTAGACCATTATGTCCACGGATCTAGGATCATGGCCGTGTTGGAAAGTAAATCTATGAGAAGTGGATGCTTGAATTCGACTATGGAGCCATGTACAGATGTCGACTTGTCCTCCGCAACTCAGAAACGGCCATATGAACCTTTACGTGACACGGAACAGAGTCATGTCGCTGTAAGACTCTATGGTTGACTTCCATGTGGACGCCTTTGACCGCGGCTTCTTTAGATGAGTTTGCTCGAACCAATAGGATACAAACCATGTCCACATCATTCCTGACTTGCCTATGTGGCTCGTTTTTCCTGTAGACACCTCTAACATAGAGTTTCACAAAATAGCTGCGGAAAGTTGCAGCAGCTGCGGAAAGTGGCAGGATTCCGCAGCTAGATGAAAAAAATCTAAATAAAATAGCAAACACAAAAATATAATTAAAAACCATGTTAGATGCTCTTTTGCAATTGATATACAATGATATTTGAAAACTTGGGAGGTTCAAGTGAGTGAAAAAGGTATAGAAAAGTGTATGGAAAAGATGCAGAATTGAGACTCAACACAGCCTTTGCATGGGATTACCCCGATATGAAAGGAATTGATCCTCAATTGTGCACACACCACATCTATATTGAAAAATATGCAAGACCCATTCACCAACCCCAAAGAAGACTAAACCCTCACCTTAAAGATATTGTGAAATCTGAACTACAAAAACTATTGGATGTTAATTTCATCTACCCAATATCTGATAGTCAGTGGGTCTCTCCATTAGTAGTGGTACCAAAAAAGAACGGAAAGTGGAGAATATGTGTAGATTGCCGTGAACCTAACAAGGCAACATAGAAGGACCACTTTCCCCTTCCTTTCATTGACCAGGTATTAGACACATTGGCAATAAAGAAATTTTTTCTTTCCTAGATGGCTTGAGTGGGTACAATCAAATTCAGATTGCCCCTAAAGACCAAGACAAAACTAATTTTACCTGTCCTTGTGGGACATTTTCCTATCGAGTCTTACCTTTTGGCCTATGCAATGCCCCTGATACATTCTAAAGGGCCATTCTTAGCATCTTTGCAGACTTAATAAATGAAGGTATCGAAGTATATATGGATGACTTCACACCTTATGGGGATGACTTTGAGCCAGCATTGAAAAACTTAGAAAAAATGTTGCGAAGATGTATTGACACTAGGCTTTGTTTAAGCAATGAAAAGTGTCATATGATGATGACTGAAGGAGTTATCTTAGGCCACTATATTTCAGCAACTGGAATTCAAGTGGACCCAGCTAAAATTCAAATAATCTTGTTAATACCCACACCTACCACACAGACATAGGTACGTAGATTTCTTGGATTTTCTGGTTACTATAGAAGATTTATAGAACATTATTCTCGAATACCTGCACCTTTATATGCACTAACTGGAAATGTTGATTTCATCTGGACAGATAAATGTGACAATGCCTCTTATGATCTGAAGAAGCTTGTTTCAACAGCCCCAGTGCTGAGGGGCCCAAATTGGAATTTGCCATTCCAAATTTCATCTGATGCCTTAGTTACAGCAATTGGAGCAGTACTTGGGCAGGAGGAAGACAAGAAGCCATATGCAATCTATTATATCAGCAAAAATATGTCTCCTGCTGAATTAAATTATACTGTGACTGAGAAGGAATTTTCAGCCATAGTACATGCTATAAATAAGTTTAGACATTATATAACTAGGTATCATGTAGTATTATATACTGATCACTCTGCCATTAATTTTTTAGCAAATAAACCTGTTACAAATGGAAGAGTGACAAGATGGTTGATTTTATTGTAGGAATTCGACATTACAATCAAAGATCGACCTGGAAAGGAGAACCCTGTAGCTGATTTTTTTTCAAGAATGCCAAAGCCAACAGATGCAGAAGCAGTTGAAGACCACTTCCCAGATGAACATATGTTTGTTGTTACTGTTAGAACCCCATGGTATGCTGATATAGCAAATTATTTGGAAATAGGTAAATTATCTAAACATCTATCCCTTAATAAACAAAAGCAGATAATACACCGTAGTACCCGATACTCTTGGATTGGGGGCTACCTATTTCATACAGGTGCAGATATGCAAATAAGATGTGTTCGGGAGGATGAGGTATTTGAAATTTTGAAAGCATGCCATGATGGACAGTGTGGTGGGAATTTTGTAGATCATAGAACTGCCCATAAAGTTTTACGAACAGGCTATTATTGGCCCACTATATTTAAAGATGCCAAGAAATTTGTGCAGGCTTGTGATAGCTGCCAAAGGGCAGGTCGCCCTCGGCAGTCTCATGAAATGCCTTTGACCCCTGAACTAGTGATTGAACCATTTGAACACTGGGCCCTTAACTTTTTTGGTCCCATTAGCCCCCCCTCAAACCAGAAAACATATATCCTAGTTGAAACTGAGTATGTCACCAAATGGGTTGAAGCAGAGGCTCTTTCAAAAGCTACAGAGGACTCTATAATACAGTTTATTTTCCAAATCTTTGTTCGGTATGGCCTCCCAAGGGACATAATCACAGATGCAGGAGCACAATTTGTAGGTAATAAATTAGCTAAAACACTACAAAACTATCACATTCAACACAAGATTACAACCCCATACCATCCACGGGCCAAAGGCCAAGTTGAGAGCACGAACAAAATCATTGAATCTATATTAACAGAAACCGTTGCCTCACATAGACGTGATTGGGCCTATAGATTTCCTGAAGCATTGTGGGCATATCGAACAACGTGGAGACCCACTACGAGATATTCACCATATCAATTGGTATTTGGAAAAGAACCCATCTTTCCAATAGAATTTGAAATTCAGACATTGAGAAAAGCTTAGAAGGTGGGTCTAGATCTAAATAAAGCCCAGACCGAAAGACTGCAGCAAATTAATGAGTTAGATGAAATTAGGCTCTCTGCTCTTCAGCACACAATGTTAATTCAACAACAGAGATAAAAGTGGCATGACGCCCTGATTAAACAACAGATCTTCCACAAAGGAGATTGGGCACTCCTATATGATTCTAGGTTTCAGGATTTTCCAGGGAAACTCCAGACATGATGGCTCGATCCCTATGAAATAAAAAAAGTTCATAATAATGGCACTATTACATTAGCTACCATTGATGGATATGGGCATTCCTTTAAGGTAAACGGTCATCGAGTACGCTTGTGTCATAAATCACTTACCTGAGAATCCTTTTACCAACAGATATGGGAAGATTCTACCATGGAAATTCTTGCTGAAGGTGATAACTCCTCCTCGGCACCAGTTCATTAAATCAATTATTTTTTTTAATTTTTGTACCTAAAGATTATTTATTTTAGAAAATTCATTTTTTCAAATTTCTGGCTATTTCAGTTTTCACTGTCTGTTTTATACAATTCGTTTTTTTCAAAAGTTCTGTTCATTTTGCTTGTTTTGAGTTTTGTTGTTCCTTTCGAAAGGAACAGCAGTTCCGCAGATTTTTGCTATTCCTTTTAAAAGAAACAACAGTTTCACACTTTTTTTTGTTCCTTTTGAAAGGAACAATAGTTTCGCATATTGTTTCTGCTGTTCTTTTTAAAGGAATAGCGCATTTTGAGTGAATTGTTTTTTTGTTTTAGATTAACATTTTGAGAATTTCTGATGACTCTTCTAAAGGAAAACATATTATTCATATACAATCATACAAATTAAAGCTTACTGTAATCATCAAATCAAAAGAAATCGTCATTTTTAAGAAAATTGTTTAGTAATGATAAGAAAATAGGAGAAAGGGACTTAACTAATAACATAATCTTGTTGTTTTATTACCATTGAATTAATCTGATCGATTATCCTTATCATGATTGGTTCTTTCCCATATGATACAACTTTCTTTGATTTTTATTTATGGAGTAAGAATAAGGGCATATTCTTTTCTATTGAGATGTTCAGACTTCTTCCACCATCCCTACTCTTAAGGAGTGCTGAGCCATCCTTTATGAATAACTAGGAAAGTGCTATATGAAAAAGAAAAATATTTATATGTTCCACTAATAATTTTATGATTTGGCAGATGGAGGATAGGGGGTCTCATTAAGAGCTAGCCTACCATGATCATAAGGAAGTCAGTGAAGTGGCATTCCCATCATGGCCACCAAACCAACGATATGGTCCAATGGACAATTGAAAAAATTAAGGAAGTCCTTGGAACAGGAGGTCTCATCATGAGCCGGCCTGCCCACATTTCACTTCTTCCCAGTCAATGGCATTTTGATTTATCTAGTCACCAAGCCAGCACAATGGCCTCCATTATGACATTTAACAAGCACTTCCTCAGTATAAATAAAGGACAATGGTTCCAAGGGTGAGAAAGCAACTCTGTGAAGGTTATGGACACCTGTGGGCAACATAGCTCTACTGATGGTATTGGAGTCACATTTATACACATCAATAGTCATATTTAACCCTTTTTCCTATATCTCTATTTAGGATCAAACGAAAGTATGAAGCTTTAACCTTCCATTTCGAACCTATTATACATGAATATCATTACAAATTGATCATATTAGTTTGAAGTGGTAATAAACACATCTGTACGTATGTTTATCCCAAGTTGTCCCTTCTCCTCATATTTGAATCATTACAAAACGATTTAATATCTATTACTGATTGATCACACGCATTGATTTCATTAATTTCTATAATTTGATTGAATGTATAATAATTATGCCTACTTTTTTTTCCTGTTGTACTATTGCTGTGCCACGCTGCCTCTCTCAATTGACGGTCAAGGGCGACCTATCATCAAGCAAGGGGGGCGTGGATGTTTGCATGCAGAGAAAATCCCGATATTTCTTTACCTGTATGTGAATTAAATCCCTGCATTTTAGGAAATAATGACATTATTCCTATTTAACGTGTTGTGTTGTTCCATTGCGATCACTGTGTGTTTGGAAAAAATTAACAGGGTGTAGAGACAATGGGAGGGTGACCAATTCGTAGTGAACCATAAGTGCTGGTCATTTCTAATGCTGAACAAGAGATTTTGGAAAGAATAGGATGGATTACATATTTCATGAGGATGCGACAACCTCACGAAACAGTGGCCACAAAATTTTTACAGAACTTGCAAGGATTCTCCATGGTTAGAGGAAGACAGATAGCTGTATCTAATGAAATAATTGTAGAAGTATCGGGCATACCAGTGCAAGGAACTATATGGACGCAGAAGAAGCTTAGGCTTCAAGAAGCCATTAATATCTTTCAGGATGACGGACAGAAATTGGTTATAAAAGGAAAATGAGTTCAACCAACATCATTGGGAGAACCATGGATGGAATTGGCCAAGATTGTGCAGGCCTACATAATGTGCGACGGACGAAAATTTGTGGTAAGACCTCGCCACCTTAAGCTACTGGTTGTATTAAAATAGAAATGCACTATCAATTTGCCTGAATTTTTAAATTCCCTGTTGTATGATATTGCCCGTAACATAAGAAAATCCCAGCACGCAAATATGGTGGTCAGCCACCATTGCTTAATTCGATTAATAGTAAGTCGTAGCCTCACCCAGCAACAGACCAGCTGGGAAGAGTTGATATTCTCCATTGATGGAGGGTTGGCCTTACTTGCCCTGAAACGGAAGAGAATGGCTGACTCAATAGTCAAGCCATCAACTCACAGATATTCCCTCCATTCAAAACGAAGTAGGGGGATGATGGAAGGACTTCCGGGAAGCAGTAGCCAACCCCTGGAATTGCACAGCTCAAAGGATGAACAACCTCCAAAATTGGAGGGAGCAAGCCCTCATACTGATGAAGAAGAGGAAATGGAAGGAGAAATTCGCTACTCGGACGAAGAAGAAATAAGCCACCATAGAAATGGTGAAAAACAATCCAGTGCAGAGGAAGGAAATACTGAGGAGGAGGAAATTGAAGGATAAATTCGATATTCGAATGAGGAAGAAGGAAGCTATCATACCTGTGAGGAGAACGAAGACAATCATAATAGCAAAAAAGAAGGAACAGAGCCTCCCGAGAATGCTACCATAAGCCCTTTACAGGAAGACCAATTGGCCCAAATTTTGGCCAATATGAGTAACTATGTGCAGCCTCATAGCCCTTTGGATCTTAATATTGATAAGTTACAGGAGTACTCTGCAGTCAGCAAAAATACAGCTGAAGAAATTATGGATGAAACAACAAACCCTAGTGAAGCTAGGGTTGCCTCCCCTGAAAGGCATGAACAAGAAAATGAGAACACTGAAGTAATACCCAACTTGGAAGCCCTCAGGAGATTGCAGAGTTAACCAAAGATATGATTCCTGAAGAATTTAGCCAAGGGCATATGAATGTGGAAGAGGAACCCCAAGCAGAAGACCAAGAAGAGAACTTAATTGAAGGCACTGTTGATATGGACCAACACCCTGTCGAGCAAACGGGTTTAGATAAAGGAACAACTGTCCCATTAAAAAAGAGGAGGAAAGTAACTGAGATTGAAAAGCTTTGCAGGGAGCGAATGAAGCTTCATAAACTCGTAGAACAGCTCAGGCAAACCATTAGGGTTTTGAGAATGAAACAAATGCCTAAGCAAGCCCCTAAGAGAAGAAGCATAGCTACTAAGCAAGCTTCGAAAAAGAGAAAAGCGGCCGCTAAGAGGAACCCCCAAGTTGAATAAGCCATGCATGAACCCAATTATGGAGATATGGAACAACAACCAGCTGTTCCAGCACAAGTGGTTCCAGAGGGACCTGTTTCAAGTGAAAACATGCAATCTAGTAGTGAGCATACTTTTAGTGACTCGACACTAGCCAGACTCCAAGAGGAGTTGGCTTAGGACCGAATAGAAAGACAAAGGTTGGAAGAAGAAATTGTCCCAAGGAAGATATATCAGGAACTGCATCAACAGATGAAGAGTATTCATGAAGCAGAAGCAGAAGCTCACGAAAAGTGTCGAAGAGCAGAGAAAAATACTGACAAGGTAATAAACCAATTAAAACTAGCCTACAATCGAATGAACACTCTCTGCTCCCTATACACTGATGTCTTAGCCTATAGATGCCCCACCAAAAACTATACTTTATTTTCACTAGAAAGATATTTACAGCTAAAGATCAAGGCAGTTAAAGTAGGGAAATCCATAGAGCTAAAATCTATAGATGACTTTGTATCATGCTGCAAACTTTATGGGATCAAAGTACAGCGCCTTTTGTGTGAATTTTATTTACATAATCTAATACTTGAAAATGATTGTGAATCAAACCCTAGCCCTTTTGTGGGAGATGTTCAATTTCAGGCATTCATTTCCTTTGTTGTAAATCAATTAAAATGGCTTAAAGTCTATAATTCTTTCCAAAGGCAAGAGAATGAATTAGATTTTTGGGTTAGGAGTGAACCTCAGAACCCATCCCAATTTTGGGCTAGGCACAGAATTTTGATGACAAAGGAAGGCCTTATCCAAGTATTGGGTCCTATCCAAAAATCGGTTATCTTGAATGGAATAGATTATTTATCATCCATTAGAAACCAAGCTTATATAGCAGCTAAGGTCCGGTGGAGAATTTCCAATCATAACGTGCAAAACAGAGAACCACTTAATTATAGAAACTTTGGGCTAGCTGCAGACCGCTTGATTTCCTATAGTCATCTCGTTTTAAAAGAAGGACCATTCTGGTTAGGATGTAGGTTCCGCAACCCTATTGCATGGTTTCCTACTTCAAACTAAAAAGTTGTTTATGAACTCCCCGAAGGACAAACAGAACATGTTTTTGAGGAATTAGCTGCACTACATGGTTTTAGACCTGTCGATGACAAACCTTATCCGGCTTATTCTTTGAGTGCTCTCCATGTGAACTATAGTTTTCATGAGGACATGAAAAAGATTAAGCAGGGGGGTATGTTGGGCAGTGAAAAAGGTATGAAATTACTGTATATTTTCTCATTCTTTTACTATGGACATACTCCTTTTTGCCTTGAGAAGTTAATTTATTATAAGAATTATGATGGGATTGGAAAGATTTACGTTCATGACTAAAGGATGCTTTTTGTTGATAAAACAGGGATTGACGAAGCGAACAGCTATACCAAAGGCGAGGCTGAGATCAATGTAACTTCTGCTCCATCAGCATTGAACCACATCCAGCCAAAGGCAAGGAGATCCGAACGAATTTCCAAGAAAAGGCAGGGGACAGCTCGGCCTCGATCAAAGCAGACAAGTTGATAACTAAACAAAGGGGAGTGAATCCCTAAGGATCCTTCAATCCTGAGGGATCGCTGTTCAAACTCATCTTATTCCTCGTCTTGTCCGTCAGGATTTGATATATAAAGAAATTTCCTTTAGTGATCAGGGAGTCAGTTGGTCGGAAAAAGTTCTTATATTCAGACATTTCCTCTGCAATACTATGTTTTATTGACTCTCCTCTTTGAGAGAACAACCTTTGTAATACTTTATGTTTAATTAATATCAAGCACGCGTTTCGTTTCATTTCTTAAGATCTGAAGTAGCCCAACAGTATTTCACTGGCGCTAAGGGCCCAGCTCTGGTGGAATTACTTTGTTGTTTGTATTCTTAACCTTTGTTTACTGTTGTGTGAAGTTGTGTTTACAGTTTATTTTGATTGCAGAGTTGATTGACTGTTGATTCATTAACAAATTGCATTGCTATTTTACTCTTTGCAAGAAAGACATCTGCTGTTCATTTATTCTGTTATCATTGTGAAGTTTTCTTGTTCTGTATTCGACTTTAAGTTATTATTCTCTTAGTTTACGATTCTTTGTGATCGATTGATCTGTAAGTATTGGCCGGCCATAGATTGAAGTTAGTTAAGTTTGTAATTGTTGTTCAAATTATATTGATGTTCCATTTCTAGTTATTGCTTATTTATGATTCATAGCTTTACTTTAGTAGATAATTTGGTTACAGTTGCCGTGTATGCGTAGGAGTTACAAGATTGTTGTTCCTTTTTAGCCTTTGCAGTTCCTTTCAGTTATCTTTATCAACAAGTAGTTCGAGTTTGATTTCATTCCGATTGTTTTAAGATCACCAACTGTAGAGGACACTGGTTATTGCTTCCAAGTCTCTAGATTGGTTATCTTGCATCGATTTCTAAGGGAAAGAGTTATTTCTACTGTATCCCTGATCGATGTTTTACAGTTTGATTTAATTAAATTTTCAGAGCATTTCCATTTGTAATTAGGTTCCTTTACAAGCATTTGTTTATTCTTGTATTCAAAATTCTGTACTACATCTTCAGAGCATTAATCTTAGATAATTGTAGCCTCAGACAGAGTACACTCTTGAAATAAAAAGTCGCTCCCAGATTAATGATTAATGTAAGCTAATTAGGTGTTTTAAAGATACCTCTTTATGGCTTGACAATACTATGGAATAAATTTTTATTGATGATGATGATGATGGTTAACGTCCACTGAGACCAATCTCTAGTCTATCAGACCTAAAGGAAAGACTTATTTAGTTTGATTTAAGATTTTATTCCTATCCTTGAAAATCTTGGAGAGAAGCCTCCCAAGCTCACTATAATTTTGAAATCTTAAAAGGCTAGGAAGGTCAATATTGCAAGAAATATTATGAAATTGAGCTCTAATGTGGTTGTAAGTGGGGCACTCTAAGAGGAAGTGATTTTCATCCTCAATGTTCATATTCTCATAGAGATGGCAGATCCTTTCCATCCATGGTGTTTTAGGAACTGTCCAATGACATGTTTCACTATGGAGCTCATGAGAGTTCATTCTAATCTTGGCTATATTAATTTTCTTCTTTGAGCTAGTTAAAACAGAGAGATACTTTTGATCTTCTAGGGTGGGGTTGATGACCTCCTTATAATATCTTAATTTTCTTTTAGCTACTAGATCTTTCTGACGCCACATTTTTTCTTTCAACTTAGAAGTAACAATTTTTTTAATGTTATTAATGTTTTACAATGCAACATTATCATCGATTCCCCAATGATTTAACCAGGCCCTGGTGTGTTTATACCAGCCTATTTTAAGCCTTAGGTGGTTTTGGCTGGAATTTAAAGCTATCTTAGAAAGTTTATGGTCTCCTATACTATTGAGCTTGTGCTTGTACAATAGAAGCCTAGTCATAGCTAGGCTCTCGATAGGGGAAAGACCCACTTCTATAAGGATAATAGGATACGGTGCATTTCTTTTAATTTTAAGGTTATATGTTATAAAATGTTTCTGGATTTTCTCAATCTTTCTCCAAGATTCTCTTGAGATGCTGCAACCCCAAACCTCACATCCATATAAGATAACAGGAGTGACTAAAGTTTCAAAGAGGAACTTCTATCTATCCCACATTATGAGGTTTTTCGTTTTACAATTATTTTCAAGACCAAAATAAGCTTTCCACCCCCCATTAATCCTTTTCTGAATGCTATAGTTCCAGTTGAGCTTGTGATGAATATCAATTCCTAGGTACTTGTAAGAGGACACTTCCTCCAAGTTACTATTGTCATACATAAAATTAGCATAATTTTCCTTCTTGGATTTGATAATCATAACTTTTGTTTTGTCAATGTTAACAAACATACCCATTGTAGAGCAGAAATCCTTAAGAAGTCTAAGTTTCTTATCGAGATCAGATGGGCACCTTGCGAGAAGAACAATATCGTCAGCATAGAGAAGAAGGATGATGACTATCCCAGCTAAGATCATGCCAGCACATCCTGCTTCCTCTAAACAACCTTCTAGCTTGTCGATGTAAATTCCAAATAGGGTAGGGGAGAGGGGAAAACCTTGTTTAACTCCGATATTACACATAATATCTTTCGACCACCCCTCATTTCTCTTTAACTTGGCAATTACATTCTTGTATAACCTTATAGTGGCCGCTCTTAGCTCTAAAGGAACATTTAGCTCTTCTAATCTATTCCATAGGTTGTTTCTAGGAACCATATCGAAAGACTTTCTAAAGTACACAAAGAAACACAAGAGATTAGATTTATCATTGCAGCATTCCTCCACAATGATCCTAAGTGTAACGAGGTGGTCCGTTGTTGAGTGCTGCCTAGTAAATCCCGCTTGGCCTTTAGCCCGCTTACCTTCACTTTCAAGCCAAATGCTCCACTTCTTTTCCAAAATAATACCATATAACTTGGCTAAGAGAGGGTTGATCATAATTGTTCGATAATTAGAGGGGTTATTTGTATCCCCACTTTTAAAAATAGGGATAATGAGGCTCTGAGTCCAAGGTTTAGGGAAGCCTTGCTTAACCACTTGGTTGAAAATCTTGTGGATGTAGGGGATGAGGACAAGACCTCCAATTTTTAAGATTTCTGCTTGGTAACCTTCAATGTCTTTAGCTTTCCCATTTGCAAGGCATTTAACCCCAAAATCAATGTCTTCTAATGAGAAAACTTCTTTTGTTGTGAGCAGGGTTTCAAAGTTATCCTTGGCATTTGGAGATTCATAAAGCTTTTTAAGATAGGAATTCCAGTCATGTAAAGAAATTTTATTATTATCTTTAGTTTTCCTAGTTAGAATCTACCTCCAGAATTTCTTAGGAGCCACCTTAGAGAGGTGTAAGAGATTCTCTAGTCTTTTACGAATATATTGCCTTTTTCTCTTTTAGTTAGGGCTCTGTAGATTTTTATCTTGTCAATTTTGAGAGATTCATCAACAGCTTCCTTAATTTCTCTCCTCGCACTTTTACAATCTTTTTCATACCATGGGTTGTTCTTGTTATTAATAGCATGCAAAAAAAAACATTATTGAGTGAGAAGCGCATTTGACCTCGATGTGTAAGTATGTCAGAAGCCAAAATAAAAAAAACTAAAGAAAATTTAAAAAATAAAATCTCAATAATGTCGCCTTAAACAATAATTTAGAAAACCATATAAATAAATAATTAAAAAGTTATTAAAAAATAAATTTATCAAAATATGAAGAGGTTTACGAACACTAAAAAAATATATGGTAAATAAATAAGTAAATTTATCTTGTCCTGATGATGAACCACACTGCTGGTTCGAAACACGTCGACCAAATCTATTTTGATGTGATTTTCACCGAAAGATTTTAATCACAATTTATGGATCACAGAAGCAAAATTCCTAAAATAAAAATATAAATAAACTAGAGTTATGGTAAATAAACTAAAGGAATGGTAAATAAATAAAACCTATTTTTATATATTTACTCTGTAAACCTCTATATTTACAAAACTCAAAAAAGAGGTTTTATTTAGGTGAAGCCTATGGGCCAAATACCATGGGACAAATACCATGGGCCAAATACCATATTTATAAAAGAGGTAAGGTAAATAAATAAATATAAACGAGGTATAAATAGGTAAGATAAATAAATAAAAATATATCAAATAGGATTAGAAATGAACATCTAATTATATATGAAGTCTATGGCCCAAATACCATGGAATAAATTATTATTAATAGCATGCAAAAAAAAACATTATTAACCCTACAGCCCATCATGACCCCAAAGTGTAAGTATGTCTCAAGCCAAAATAAAAAATAAAACAAAAATACAATCTAAATAATGTCGACTTAAAAATAATTTACACAACCAGATAAATAAACAATTAAAAATAAATTTAAAATATATAAATTTAAAATATGAAGAGTTTTAAGAACACTAAAAAAAAGATATCGTAAATAAATAAAAATATAAATAAACTATAGGTATGGTAAATAAATAAGCCGTAGTCTAACTAGCCAGAGGAATCGCCCTGAAAATCATTAAAATTCCGATAAGATTTTCAGAAAATCCGGCAGGAATTTTTCTAAATCCATGTTATAACTATCAAAGTTTAATATTTTGGGTGTCCTACAGGTTTTTTATGGTGCTGAATCCATTTCCAATGTCAAAATCAGGATTCAAACACTGTTTCTGCAAGATTTTTTAAATTTTTTTGGCCCAGATTCCGGCCAATTTTGACCGTCCGGGCAATTCCTCCGGCTCGTTAGACTCGAGAGGTATGGTAAATAAATAAAACTTCTTTTTATATTTACTCCATAATCCTCTTTGTATTTACAAAAACTTAAAAAAGAGGCTTTATTGAGGTGAATCTTATGGGCCAAATACCATGGGACAAATTATTATTAATACCATGGGCCAAATACCACCACCCAATACTATATTTATAAAAGAGGTATAAAAGGTAAGGTAAATAAATAAAAATATATCAAATAGGAGTAGAAATCAACATCTAATTATATATGAAGCCTATGGACCAAATTAATAATAATAGCCCAAAAAAAACATTATTAACCCTAACATTAATATTAGAATACTAATATTAATGTTAATATTATAATTAAATCTAATATTCATATTAATATTATTAAATTTAATAACTTTATATATATATATATATATAAAGAACAAAGAAATATGATAGAGGTGGAGAAATAGCCAGAGTGACAACGGAGATATGGAGATAAATGAAGGAGAGGGGAGAGGAGGAATGAAGAGAGAGAGAGGTAGAGAAGGGTAAGAGAGGGAGAGGGAGAGGGAGATATAAAGATGGATGTGGGAGAGAGAGAGAAGGATAAAGGATTGGAGGGTAGAGAGAGAGAGAAAGAAAGAGAGAGAGAGAGAGAGAGAGAGAGGGTAGTGGGGGAGAGAGAGAGGGAGGATGAGAGGAGGAGAGAGAGAGAAAAGAAGAAATACATAGAGAGTGAGAAGTGGAGAGAGAGGGAGTGACAATAGAGAGATAGAGAGAGAGTATGTATGTTTAGGGTGAGATAAAGAGACATAGGAGGAGTGATTGAGACAAGGGGAGAGAGAAGGAGATAGAAGAAGAAAGGGATGGATATAGTAACATATTTAGAGAGAGAGATAGAGTGATGGAGGAAGAGAGATGATTTCAGAGAGAGAGAGATATAGAGAGGAAGATGAGAAGGGAGAGAGAGAGAGAGAGAGAGAGAGAGAGAGAGAGATTAAGGACGAGAGAGAGGAAGAGAGTGAGGGGGGAGTGAGATGATTGTATTGGAATGAGAGAGAGAGTGTGAGTGATGTGAGAAGAGAGAGGGAGGTAGGAGAGAAAGGGAGAGAGAGGAAGGAAAGGAGAGGGGACTTGAGAGAGAGCAGGAGAGAGGGAGGGAGATAGGATGAGAGAGGGAGGGAAGATGACATGCATCGAGAGTGACAAGTGGAGAGAGAGAGGGAGTGACAAGGGAGAGATGGAGAGAGAGAGTGTATGTTTGGGGGTGAGATAAAGAGATAAAGAAGGAGAGATGGAGAGAAGGAAGGAGAGAGAGAGAGAGAGAGAGAGAGATTAACAAAATTGGTAGGTGAAGATAGAGAGAGAGAGGTGGGAGAGAAAGGAAGAGAGAGAGTGGAGAGAGGTAGGGAAATAATGATGGAGATCGAGGGGCAGAGAGAGGGAGGTAAGAAGAAATACAGAGAGAGTGAAAGCTGGAGAGAGAGAGAGAGAGAGAGAGAGAGAGAAGGAATATGGAGAGATAGGGAGAGAGGATAGTAGGAGGGAAGAGAGATATAAGCGGGGGAGAGGGAGAGAGGAGGAATAGAGAGAGAGACGGGGAGAGGAGGAGGGAGTGATAGAAAAATAGATTGGAGAATGAGAGTGTATGTTTTGGGGTTGATATAGAGAGACAAAGGGAGATAGAGATATAGATGGAAGGTGAAGAGAAAGAAGAGATAGATGGAGACAGGGAGGGAGGGACAAAAATATTGATAAATATGGAGCAAGAGAGAGTGTGTGTTTGTGGGGGTGAGATAAAGAGACAAAGAAGGAGATATGGAGGGACATATAGATAAATATGGAGATGGGAGAGAGGGAAGAATTTTTATTGCAATAGATGCATTGATTTCAGTGTAGATGGTGATTTCTAATCCTATTTGATTTCTTGAACTAGATGCATTGATTTTAGTGTAGATTTTGATTTCTAATGATATTTGATTACTTACACTAGATTTATTTATTTCAATGTAGATGATTTCTAATCCTATTTGATTTCTTGCACTAAATGAATTTATTTCAGTGTAGATGGTTATTTCTATTCTTATTTTATTGTTTGCATGTATTAATTTCAATGTAGATGTTGATTTCTAAATATATTTGATTTCTTACACTAGATGCATTGATTTCAATATATATAATTTATAATCCTATTTTATTACTTTCACTAAATGCATTGATTTCAGTGTAGATGGTGGTTTATAATCCTATTTGATTGCTTGCACTAGATGCATTGATTTTAGTGTATATGTTGGTTTCTAATCTTATTTTGTTACTTGCACTAGATTCATTGATTTGAGTGTAGATGTTGATTTCTAATCCTATTTGATTACTTGCATTAGATGCATTGATTTCAGTGTAGATGTTATGTTATAATATTATTTGATTTTTTGCATTAGATGCATTGATTTTAGTGTAGATGTTGATTTCTGATATGATGTAATTGGATGTATAATGGTACATTAATTTTAAAGTCGTTGGATTAATAATTTGCATTGATTTCAGTGTAAGCACAAATAATTATTGACAATCTAGATTTTTTTTTGTGTTATAGTAATTAAACCTAGTAATATTGGAGAGCAAGAGAGACAAGGGATGATGTTTACTACAAGAGCTCGAGCTAAATATTTAAATGGTTTATGATTTCAGCTACCTTTTTCATATAATCGATATGAAAAGACGACAAAACTAACAAGGGTGACAATAAGAATACTAGAAGAAAATAGTTTGATATTGATCACAATGAAGGCTATTTGTAATTTAATACATTCTTATTATTCACATTTTCTATCATTCAATATTATTGCACTGTCACTTTGCATTCAAAAGTTTTATTTCATCATTTTTCATCATTAAAGTTATTTTACAATATTTATCATCTCAACAAACTCAGGTAACTAAGCAAATTTGAAATTGAAATGAATCCATAAATCTCAAACATATTCAGCATATTTAAAATGGTTATATTAATAATAGATGTATTTATATATTATTGATAAAATTAATCATATGTTCCTTATATTATCGATAGATTTTCCTTGGTTGCACACAACTGAAACCAACCTAGATCCATCTTAACTCCAGATCTATCAAGCGCGGAAAGGGATAGATCGATATGTTTTTCCTCCAGATCTATATGTTTTTCCTCAAGTTTTTCACTCAAAAAAGAGGTTTTCACCTCGAGAGATTTGATCCCTCTCGATGCTTGATAGATTCAGAGTTAAGATGGATCTAGGCTGGTTGCGCCGAGAGGTGCATTCTACAACCCAGTATGACCTCGATGTGTAAGTATGTAGGAAGAAAAAATAACAAAAACTAAAGAAAATTTAAAAAATAAAATCTCAATAATGTCGGCTTGAACAATAATTTAGAAAATCATATAATAAATAATTAAAAAATCATTAAAAAATAAATTTATCAAAATATGAAGAGGTTTACGAACACTTAAAAAAGATATGGTAAATAAATAAAAATATAAATAAACTAGAGGTATGGTAAATAAACTAAAGGCATGGTAAATAAATAAAACCTATTTTTTATATATTTACTCCATAAACCTCTATATTTACAAAATTCAAAAAAGAGGTTTTATTTAGGTGAAGCCTATGGGCCAAATACCATGGGACAAATACCATGGGCCAGATACCATATTTACGTCGTAAGGCGTTATTATTTGAAAACAACTTTCCTAACTGTCTTTCTGTCCTAATATGTACCCTTAGATCCTATGTTAGACGATTAGATTATGCACAGCCATTGATTAACACTAACAGGTGGCAACAGTTGCAAAGCAATTGCAAAGCCATTCCAAAGCTCCTCATGTCGATAGTTTTATTTGTTCTCTAGTTGTCCATACCCTCGGGCTTCAGTTACTTTCTCTGCTTTATTCTTAATAACCATTTACAGAGCGCTTTGCAAGATAGTTGCTTTGCCGTTCCAAAGCTCCTCATGTCGGTAGTTTTATTTGTTCTCTGGTTGTCCATACCCCTCGTGCTTCAGTTACTTTCTCTGCTTTATTCTTAATAACCATTTGCAGAGCTTCACCAAACTGATATTGTCAACATGCTGCTGTAATAATAATGTTGTGTAGCTTAGCAGGCGATATTTGGTCACTCATCATTGCAGAGGCGAAGAAGGAATTGAAAGTGACATAAGCTATATATATATATATATATATTGAATATATCGGTAAAGTCGGAACTAGAAGTGAGAGAGCACATTCTACATTCCAAAATTTGCTGTGAGAACACTGAGAAGTTGAAATTTCAATTGCATCATTGCAATATTGCACTGGATGTGCCATCTGTCTTCAAGTTCCGGCTCTCCCGATTAAAAACGTAGAATAGCTTTCTATCAACTTAGGTATGTACCATTTTAACCTACCGGCATAGCTTTGTTTAATTCTATTCAAGGTAATTCATTCAATTTGTCATAGTATCATTTAGGTTTAGTTTGTTTCGTTGAATAAGCTACAGCACTCACAATTATCTCACAAGCAGATTTATTTCACTTTTTTGCGTGCACTGGAACCCCGTGCATACGACCAGATTGTATTTCAGGTATTATTTGGACATGAGTATATGCGAGTGACAGGCGCTGGAGCATTAAAAACAACTGCGGCGCAGAGATAATGGTTGGGCATTGTGAGATGAGCCTAGCAGATGTAAATAATTGTTCTGTTGGTTTTTTTTACACAGTGGGAAAATTAGTTAGTTAGTTTGTTTTTTTTTTAATATTTCAGTATCTTCAAATTTATGGTAATGTTAAATAATAAGCTTTTTATGTAGTATTGCAAAATATACATATTTTTGTAGACTTAGTAGTAAAATGGCTATTTTTAAAAATTTTATATATATTCATTTTATAATATTTAAATGTAATTTTAATTAATTAATTATTTATTATTATTTTTCTTTTCACATGAAAAAATATTACAATTTCTTCAAATTTACAAACCATGTATACTTTAATAAAAATATAATAAATACTATGAATATTATAATAGTTAGCTTGAATTTAACAATATTTGAATTTAAAATCCATATGGTTAACTCAAATTTGCTGAAAAGTCAACTCTATTTTGATTTTGAAGAATATCTATATATATATATATATAATTTTAATATTAAATTTAAATTTAAAAATAGAATTATAAAATTTAATTTAATTATCATAAATAATATGAAATAATTTGAAAATAAATTATATATATAAATAATTAATTTACTTTAATCAATTTTATTTTAATATATTATAATTGATTTTAATTTAAAATTTAAAATATTTTATATTGCTTTCATTTTCTTATTTTTTAAACTATCTTGTAAAAGTTTATCTACTTTTTAAGTTTTATAAATAGTTTAGAAATTAAACTAAAATACGAGTAATCAATTGATCTTCTTTAAGTTTTATAAATAGTCTAGAAACTAAATTAAAATTCTAGTGTTTAAACCACTAATTTACACTTTATAAATAAGTTATGGTAAATTAAACTTATTAACATTTAAATATTTTACATTTTAAAGTGTTTATTTTTCAGTGATTTTTATGTTTATTGTTGATTTAACAAATTTGATGAATATAAGTGAGAATGACTATTTCACTTCACTCATATCTATCAAATTTCTAAATATATCAATAAGCTCAAATTTTTCAAAAGTTAAAAATTTTTAAATTTTTTTGTTGGTGAATTTGTAATTTTACATTCAGAAATTTTCATTTACTTAAACCCAATCAATTAATTCAATTAAGTAGAACAACCTTGATATGAATTAATTCAATCAACTAGAACCATTAAATGAATCAATTAAATGAAGTGGAATAACTTACTTAGTTACGAAGTTTCTACTCAAAATTTTACCCATAAATAAATATTATTTTGTTTTACATTTGATTTTTATTTTGTAGACATGTCAATGTAGCTTTTGAATTTTGTAACTAAATATGAATTAATAAAAAATTAATTAAATATAAATTGTTTGTTGCTTTCACCATTTGCAAAGTATGGTTGCATTGTTGTTACATCTTGCTATTGCCCTCAAAGATGTTAGTGTAAAAAAGTTAGACATTTCAGGTTGTTCTTTGCTGTTATAGATATGTCATTGTCACAAAACTTATAAAAGTTAGACATTCCAGCTTGTTATTTACTGTTATGATTTGTTTAGCATTTGTATTTTTATGTAGATTGCAGATTTTGAATCTCCAATAAAAACTTGAATTTACTTTTCTGTTTATTTTTTTCTATATTTATTAGATAATTAAATTTACAATTAATAAAAATTTAAAATAACTTATTTAATTCATAAAAAAAAAAAAAAAAATTATTTTATTTAGTAATCCTTACTCCATTCATACTTTATATAATATTTGAGATAAGAAAACTGTAAATAGCTTTTTATTCTAACTTTATCTTTACAAATTTGGACAATAATCTCTTGGCACAAAAACTTATATGCAGAGACCGTAACCTCACAGCCCCTCATATCTTCTGTCTTTTTGCCTTTTCCATTTACATAAAAAAAAATATCCCTGAAAGACATGTAAAAATAATTAAAACCAAAAAGTGAAGTTCACGTTCAGTTTATCCATCTCATAGAAGAGGAGGGAAAGGTTAAAATCCATTCAATAGTATGATCAAAACATTTTCCCCACATTCACTGAGCTTCATTATAACGTTCCAAGGGAATCGAAGTGTTGAGATGATAGAATTCATGCAATTAATTTGTATACCTTCCCTTTAGATTCGTTATCTTAAAAGTTAGGGCTTTATTTTTACTAAACACTTTTTTAATAAAGACATTTTTATTTAACAGGAAAATACATGGTCAATGTTTTTTTATTTTATTTAATAGGAAAATACATAGTTGATGTTTGTAGGTTGTATATGAATGATAAGTTTAATTATAATATAGTAATTATAAAAGAGTATTCAATTATATTAATTTTTTTAGAATTTTTAGAATTGTTGTTAAAAAAAGTTGGTTTTAACTTTCTTAATTTCATTTTTTTTTTATAGTATTTTAATTTTCTTCTTATTTTTAATTCTTTATCTTACTGTAATTAAGTTGTAAGGCGTTTTTATTTGAAAATAACTTTGCTAGCTCTCAATGTGAATGTTAGCTCTCAATGTGAATGTTAGACGATTGAAATAAAATAAAATAAAATAATAATAATAATAAGCTATAAAAACAACCCATGGTATTGACCCATGGTATTCACGTGGAATATATTTCTGAGTCATTGGATCAAATGTTAGATGATTGGAATGTTTTACGCCATTAGATCTACAAGTAAATAGTTTTATATATATTTTTTTTTTATAATGTTATTTTTTTTTTCTTTTTAATAAGTTAGATTGATTTTAGGTGTATAATATAAATGTTGTAATATCATGTTTAACATTTAGACTATGTTAAATTACAGAAAAATAAAAATAAAAGTAAATTAAATAAAAATATTGACATAATATAATGAACATTTTCACTAGGTCAAAATACAATAAAAAATAAAATAATAATAAGCTATAAAAACAGCTCATGGTATTGACCCATGGTATTCAAGTGGAATATATTTTATTTAAAGGGCCAAATTAAGATGGCCTAGATCAATTTTGACTCTGGATCTACCAAGAGCCAAGATGGATCAAATGTCTTCATATGCAAACCTCTTTTAAAATATGTGAAATTATTTCATAGGACATGATTTATCTTGAGAAATAATGATGAATGTTTATAATTCTCATTTATTAAATAACACTAAATTTACCTTTAACTACTTAATTGTAATAGTTTGTAACTACATAACAATTTGTAACGATATACATACTCTTTCCGATTTTTTTTTGTTAATGAATATCAATTTTCTTCTATTAAAAAAAAACTATATATGCATATTTAATTACCTAAGTGTAGCTAAAAAATATTACATCACATTAGCTGACAAAATATATCTAATGCTATAAGGATCTGAGATGATAACAATGTTTTGAATCATGATAACTAGATGTCAACCAAAAATAAGTTTTAGCCACAAGAAAAAAAATCACAACAACTCACAGAATATATCCAAGGTTGCAACTAACCCCATACATAGTGATGGACATCATGGGAATTTTAGTGAACATAGAACACCACCTAAAAATTCTGTACTCTTCATCAATTTAGAATAACCTAAGATGTCTAGATTGGATGCCGAGGTGGGTGTGGTACAATAATTGAGGATGCTTCTTAAAGGGTAAGGGGATTTAGATACTCTATCCTTCCACCAAAGCTATAAAAAGTGAGACTTGTAGATTATAGTTTTACAAAATTGACACTATGTGATTAAGAATAAGTTACAAACATTAGGTATTTTAAAAGGTATTTAAAAGGTAATAAGAGGAAGGTACACAAGGGCCATGGTAACCAATGTGATTCTTTGTACTATTTTTAATGATTCAATTAAGATTAACATTTGTATGTTGTCATGAGGAGATTTTTTATTTTTCATGTCAATTACCTTTTATAACTCTAGGAGGTTCTTAATATTGCCTTTGTTTTTAATAAATAGAACTCAATTATATATTTAAAAATATGATTAGGTAAGAGAATTTTAGGATTATAATAGTTTTTTTCCAAGTTGACAATGTGAATGTTTATTTACTTAAATTTGGCTCCCATGTTCAATACCTCCCCATGGGGTTTGAAGATAATAGGTAATGGAAATTCAACAACATATAAAACAAATCATTTATACATCGGAAAATCAGTTCTATATATTATAGTAGTTCTAGCTCAAGAGCAAACTTTCAATTTGGCATTCAATTCTTTATTAATAAAGTTGTTTTACTTAGTAGGGAGTACAATAATTTTGTAATCAAATAATAGGAGAAAACATATTCACAATATAATCTATTTGAATAAATAGATGTGTGTAAAATAATTTAATAAGAAATTAGATTTGTAATTATAAAATATAAAGCTATAATTTAAAATTGTGAAATTACATTGTATTTTTTGTTTCTTATGTATATAGAGAAAGAATAAACGAAGTTTGGAGTTAAGAAAATAAACCATAACATAAAGAAAAATATATCCTTCCAAAAATGTCTCCATATTAAAATGACATTCACAATATAAATTATTTGAATAAATAGATGTGTGTATAATAATTTAATAAGAAATTAGATTTGTAATTATAAAATATAAAACTATAATTTAAAATTGTGAAATTACTTTGTATTTTTTGTTTCTTATGTATATAGAGAAAGAATAAACCAAGTTTGGAGTTAAGAAAATAAACCATAACATAAAGAACAATCCCTCCTTCCAAAAATGTCTCCATATTAAAATGACATTCACTTTCTTGTATACCAAGATTATTGTTATTCATATACAATATACAATTTCTGACAAGCATGAAATTAGCACTGGGATATGTAGATGAACTTGGAGTAAACTCTATTTCTATTAATAAAAATTCCTTTTATTTACATCTATTCTAGATAGGTTGTACTTGAATGTATTTAAAATATCTTATTTGAGTTAGCTGCTCATTTCATGTTTGTTTCAGAGGATTATTAATCACCAAAGAATTTTCACCCCCAACTTCTTATTTCAATATCTATAACAAAAAATTTTGGTTCATAACTCTTATCATCGATATTTTTGAAACCTTCACGACCTGCTTCCATGGAAGCGAAAATTGCCTTTCATTCCTTCACGATGGATCCTTATCTACAACAACTTATTTCTTCTAGACTAATCTTTCCTATGGTATTTCCTTGCGGCGTTTCTTTTGCAACATGTGGTGCAATTGCTAGTTATAAAAGAGGTATGGTAAATAAATAAATATAAAAGAGGTATAAATAGGTAAGGTAAATAAATAAAAATATATCAAATAGGATTAGAAATGAACATCTAGTTATATATGAAGTCTATGGCCCAAATACCATGGAATAAATTATTATTAATAGCATGAAAAAAAAACATTATTAACCTTGCAGCCCATCATGACCCCGAAGTGTAAGTATGTCGGAAGCCAAAATAAAAAATAAAATAAAAATACAATCTCAATAATGTGGACTTAAAAATAATTTACACAACCAGATAAATAAACAATTTAAAATAAATTTAAAATATATAAATTTAAAATATGAAGAGTTTTAAGAACACTAAAAAAGGGATATAGTAAATAAATAAAAATATAAATAAACTAGAGGTATGGTAAATAAATAAAAATTCCTTTTATATTTACTCCATAAACCTCTTTGTATTTACAAAAACTCAAAAAAGAGGTTTTATTTAGGTGAATCTTATGGGCCAAATACCATGGGACAAATTATTATTAATACCATGGGCCAAATACCACGGCCCAATACTATATTTATAAAAGAGGTATAAAAAGGTAAGATAAATAAATAAAAATATATCAAATAGGAGTATAAATCAACATCTAATTATATATGAATCCTATGGGCCAAATTAATAATAATAGCCTAAAAAAAACATTATTAACCCTAACAATAATATTAGAATATTAATGTTAATAATAATAGTATTATTAAATCTAATATTCATATTAATATTATTAAATTTAATAACTTTATATTAATAATATATATATATATATATATATATATATATATATATATATATATATAGGAAGGAAGAACAAAGACATATGATATAGGTGGAGAAATATCCGGAGTGACAAAGGAGATATGAAGATAAATGAAGGAGAGGGGAGAGGAGTGAGAGACGTAGAGAAGGGAAAGAGAGGGAGTGTAACAACTTCCAATTCAAAAAAATAAAAAAAATTTACTTCCACTAACTCCATCAAAATAATTACAACTTTACCATGTGAAATATCATTTAATTGATCTTTATTACATTACCCCAATCATTACTGTGATAACATTGCAATTGACATCTAATACAAATAACATTGTTTTTCTAACTATTCATAATAATAAAACCCTTCTATACTTTACGAATGTATTAATTTGGGGTTCTATTTATGTTTTATGACATAGAATTGTTTTCAACCTTTTTTATCTTACAAATGCGTTAACTAATTGTGAAATGGTACCCACATACATGAATTTGTCCATTCAATAAATTAAATGGGACATGGAATACCACTATGGCAGATTTATGGCAGTAGTGCTAGAAATCAATTTCTATGTGACATTTGTAATGCCACCAGAGCTACAGTCATCTCCCTTCACGTGCCCGAACTCTCCTTCGTCGTTCGATCGGTGATAGGTCAATGATATAGGGATTTGGAAATAATCCAACCTCAGGATACTCCGTAACCCTAAACCCTTTCCGCCATTTTCTCCCACTTAGCTGAGTCGAGGTTGCTCCTTCTCGGTCTTCATTTCTCCAGTGTTGAAAACTGATAATGGCTCTGCTAACCACCGATACCCTTAACTGTGAGCTATGGATATGGCAATCCTCCGCATTACATCTTGTGGCTGGGATTTTGCATGCTATCAACTCCTCGCAGATCCATCGGGTTAAAATAGACCATCATTGCCGCTTATTCAGCTGTGCATGCAACTTGGATTCAACAGGTGGCTATTTTCTCAGAGCTCCGATATCGTTTTAGTTCGAATTCTGATTTTATTTTCTATGTTAGAGATAGTATATTACAAACTATCTTATCTGTTTTATGCGTAGGGTTTCACTGAAAGATGCGTTGAGCTCTCGACTTCACTGGTAAGCTCTGTTAAAATTTCTGCTTCCCTAATTCTTCGTTTTCTTTTCGCATTACTATTATTTCATTGTCTTTGAATCTTACATTCTTATGAATTCTTATATGTGTTTTCTTTTGCATGGTTAGGTTGCTACAGGCAGGTGAGCTCTCCTCCATGGAAATGGTTTACATTTTGATTTCTCTTTGAGGGTCGCATGCCCAAGTCTGACCATTTAATTCTCTGGTTCGTTTTCTACAGGTACCGATGGATTCAATGAATCCCATACTTAGCTTAGTGCTGCCTATCAGTTGATAAAGAGAATATTTGATTCTCGCTCGTACGTGTATTGTAATGAAAATGACCTCCTCAAAGAGGGGATTACTAGGGTCTGGATTCTTAACTATATATTTTTATTTTAATTAGGCCAAAAGGTCTCTTATTAGACTGTAGTAAGACGACCGATGCCAGGACCTCATGGTTTGTAAACTGTGATAATTTCATTTCTCAGGATTTTTTTTATTGAGAGAGGTATTTACTATCTCATTGTATATATATTTCATGGACTGTTAAGTCTCTTGTCGGGTTTGAGCTGTACATTTACAATTTTCAATTTTTTTTCAATTTTTTTTGTTTAAAAGAATGGGTTTGCTAAGTTTTAGAACAGTATGATTTTCTTTTATAGATATTTTACTCTTCTTTCCTGATAATGAAAGTTCCTCATTATAATTTCTAGCTATGAACTCTCTATATGCACATTATTCACAGTCTTACTGTATACATGCAATAATAGGAAATAGAAGGAAAAAGGAAACCTCATGTCGATCTTTAGTCCTTAGTTTTTGAGAATAAAAATTCTATTTCTTGCAACTTATCTGTCTGAAGTTTTTATATGAGCATGCAATGACTAAGTTATTTTCTAATATATATATATTTTTTTAAATGGATTTTGGAACTTGGTTCTCTCTATTTATTTTAAGAGGAAAAGTCTACTTGTTTTTGTACATACTCTAACATTTTCTTTAAGAGTATTTTTCTGATTTACTGCTAATATTATCATCCTCTCATTGCTTATGGTGACCGAACCACCCAAAAATGCTCCGTGTATAGTTAGACAGGATTTGAACGAAATATTCTGGGTTTCACTCTGTTATGCAGAGTTAACAGTTCGATCTGACTGCTAGGGTGTTTGCTAGTGATACATCCTCATTCATTTATCAAAATTTTACAGTATCAGAAAACTTAATCTCTCTTTACATACTACTTATTACAGAATATTAATTTTCACCATAGAATTGAAATAATTTATCACAACACATTTATACTTTTCATTCAAAATGATAATCATCAGTTATTTCAACTCTCTATCTATCTATACTTAATAACAGTTGTCAGCTCTAGTATTCAGATCATATTACAATGAATACTTATCTGCAAAATTGTATTTGTCTGGTTGATGTTCCTCCCAACCTTAAGAGTGGCAATAATGTCTAGCTCTTCCCCCGTGCTTCCACTGGAAAGCTCAGGTTGGCAATAGACATGATTCTACTATAACCTCATGACCTGTGGTCCAGTCAAGCCAAAAATCTTTAGGATTTCAGAGTATTTTCCACTGGTACACCCCAGCTCAAGAAAATATCTCCCTCTATCTAACATTCCCAGAACCCCCACTCCCTCTTGGAATGAATCTCTTATCCTGAGAGGAGTGGGTAACTGCTCCAACTGCCCAACCACTTTCCAGTTCTTGGAACAACATTATCATCAACCCTCATTATTTTTACTTTTCTCCTTGATCTCATTTTTTTTTATTATTTCAAAATAACAAGATGGAAAAATAGTCTTTACATCCATATAACAATTTTCTCAGTGTTTTTTTATTAAAAAATAACAATAAATATTACTTAACTAATTTAACCCATTAGTTAGCAATAAATGTAAGTGTCACAACTTCCCCCCTGGAAGTAACACCGTCCTTGGTGTTTCACTTTAGCTCTGAAAAGAGTTCTGGGTAAGCCTTCCGTATGAAAATAATGTGTCCCAAATAATGCATTTATGATTTAAATAAATCACACTTACTGACCTTTGCGTACAGCCGATGTTTCCTTAGCATCTCTAACATGATATTCAAATTTTCTTCATGCTCTTCCTGGTTCTTGGAATAGATCAAGATGTCATCTATAAAGATAAGCACAAAGTTATCCAGAAAAGGATGGAATACCCCATGCATTAACCTCATAAAGGTTGTTGGTGCATTTATTAACCCAAAGGGTAATACTAAAAATTCATAATGACCATACCTTGTACGAAATTTTGTCTTGCAAATGTCTTCCTCCTTGATTCGAATCTGGTGATAACCTGATCTCAAATCTATCTTGGAAAACACCTTGGCCCATTTCATTTAATAGAATAGATCATCAATCCTGGGTAAAGGGTACTTATTCTTGATTGTTAATTTGTTGAGCTGCCTATAATCCATGCACATTCGCTTGGTCCCATATTTCTCTTTGACGAACAAAACAGGTGCTCCCCAAGGTGAAACACTTGGGCGAATATAGCCCTTATCCAGCAGTTCTTGTAGCTACATTTTCATCTCTGTTAATTCTTGCACACTCACTCTATAAGGAGGCCTTGACATAGGAGAAGCCCCGAGCATTAATTCTATAGTAAAATCAATGTCCTTTTTTGGTGGTAAACGAGGAATATTTTCTAGAAAAACATCCAGAAATTCTTGCACTACTGGTATATTTTCCATTGTAAGTGATTTTTCCTTATAATCTACATATCCCACTTGAATATTATATAGCTGGCACCCATTCCTTATACATTTATTCATTTGGGATGCTGTTATTGGGCGTAACTGCAATGGTTTCTTGATCCCTTGGATTTCCTTCCAGGTTTCGTCCTGCATTTTGTAACAAATAAATTTTTCCTTACAGTCTACTAGGGTCCAATGCTTTTCTATCCAGTTCATGCCTAACAATACATCATAGGATCCTAATGGTAGAATCTTCAGAACTACTTGCAACTGTTGATTCGAGATTTCTAATATGTAGTCCAGAATTTTAGCAGTCACTTTACGCTTTGCCCCTGTGGCTAGCTGCACTAGCTAGGAACTTTTAAATTTCTTCTCTTTCAATCTACAAAAATCTACCATCCTGGGACTAATATAGCTTAGACTTGCGCTTGGATCTACTAAAATAGAAACAGACTGAGTTAGTATTTTACCTTCCATCTCAATCATCGTGGGCTGATAATCCACTTTCCGGTCCTCCAATTCCGCATTAATATGGGGGATGTTTCATGCTACATCACCCACAGTAGAAGCTTCTTGCAAGTTTTCTACAACATCATTTCTTGTTCGCTGTGGGCAGTTTTTGTAGTAATGCGCTTCCCCACAACCCCAGAACTGTAAAGGTGGTTTGGTCACTTGCCCTTGATCAGGCTTGTTGTACGCTTCTGTGGGTTTTTCATCTGCTGGCCATCTAGTCCTCTAACGATTTCTGCCAAACTACTTGCTGCCAGGATTTCATGCAGAATTCTTAAATTTGCCACTATTGGCACCCTTGAAATTTGAATTACTTTTTTTGTCCTTTATTTGGCTACCAATTCTTGCTAACCTCCCCTTTCGCCTTGGACTATTGATAGCACATTCTAGCTTTACGAATGGCTTCATCCATAGTCTGAGGATTTACAAATTCTATTCTTTCTTTCATGTGCATTGGCAAACTGCTCAAAAATCTCTGCACCTTAGCCTTCTCCTCTCGAATATATGGAACATAACGGAATAGGGAGGTAAACATAGTAATATAATCATCCATGGTCATCTGTCCCAGCTTGAGATCATGAAATTCTTTAGCCTTTTCGTCATAAAATCTTTCGGTCAGGTACTTGTCCTTGAAGTATTGCTGGAATGATTCTCAGGTGACATCTCGTTCTTCAATACTACGTATATTCTTCACATCCTCCCACCACAGAGTGGATTTCTCTCTTAGCTGGTATATTTCCAATCTGGCCTTCAGGTTGCTATTATATTCATACACCTGAAAATACTTATTCATATTTATTAACCATGCCTCTGCCACCTCCTCAGCCTCACCATCAAATGTTGGTGGTTTTATTTTACGAAATTCTCCTTGAAGTTCCACTTTCTACCTCTTGACTTCTTGTGGATCTGACAAGTTGCCAGATTCTGCTTCATTAAAAATTTTATTCTTACTCTGCTGAGAGGGGCTCCTTTCCACTCTTTCTGTGGTGTTATTTCCTGTTTGTTGCTCATTTTCTTCTTGCACACCTCTATCAGTACCAGGATGTTCCACCTCTTGGTTTTGTTTATCTGACATACCTTTTAATATCTTTTCCTGGTCTTGCAGTAATCGCTCATTATCTTTTCAAATGCACACCATTTCCTCCTGCAGCTGTTGAACAGTATTTAACAAGAAACTAGTTTGGTGTTGTTGTTCTTCCAACATCCTACTGGTTTTTTGTTGTTGTTCAACACTTAGCTGAACCCACATCTCTGGGTTCATCACTGGTTGTACTTGGGGTTCCCCTGTGTCTCGAGGGGGTTGCAACGGGGTTCCTCTTCTTATTATGTTCTTTGTTATATGGCTAAATTGTATGCATCAAGTCACACATATCTTGAAAGTTAGTTTGACCCCTAGGGAACTTGGCTTTGATACGACTTGTAACAGCTTCCAACTCAAAAAAATAAAAAAAAATTACTTCCACCAACTCCATCAGAATAATTACAACTTTACCATGTGAAATATCATTTAATTGATCTTTATTACATTACCCAAATCATTACTGTGATAACATTGCAATTGAAATCTAATACAAATACCATTTTTTTTCTAACTATTCATAATAATAAAACCCTTAGACTATACTTTACAAATGTATTAATTTGGGGTTCTATTTATGTTTTATGACATAGAATTGTTTTCAAACTTTTTTATCTTACAAATGTGTTAACCAAATGTGAAATGGTGCCCACATACATGAATTCATCCGTTCAATAAATTAAATGGGACATGGAATATCACTCTAGCAGATTTATGGTGGTAGTGCTAGAAATTAATTTTTATGTGACATTTGTAATTCCACCAAAGCTATGGTCATCTCCCTTCACGTGCCCGAACTCTCCTCTGTCGTTCAATCGGTGACAGGTCAGTGATATAGAGATTTGGGAATAATCCAACCTCAGGATACTCCACAACCCTAAACCCTTTCCGCCATTTTCTCCCACTTAGCTGAGTCAAGGTTGCTCCTTCTCGGTCTTCATTTCTCCAGTGTTGAAATCTGATAATGGCTCTGCTAACCACTGATACCCTTAACTGTGAGCTATGGATATGGCAATCCTCCACTTTACATATTTTTTTCGAGATTTTGCGTGCTGTCAACTCCTCGCAGAGCCACCGGATTAAATTATACCATCGTTTCCGCTTATTCAGCTGTGCATGCAACTTGGATTCAACAGGTGGTTATTTTCTTAGAGCTCCGATATCATTTTAGTTCGAATTCTGATTTTATTTTCTATGTTAGAGATAGTATATTACAAACTATCTTATATGTTTTATGCATAGGTTTACGTTGAAAGATGCGTTGAGCTCTCGAGTTCACTGGTAAGCTCTGTTAAAATTTCCGCTTCCCTAGTCCTTCGTTTTATTTTTGCATTATTGTTATTTAATTGTTTGAAAATCTTACATTCTTATGAATTCTTATATGAATTTTCTTTTGCATGATTAGGTTGTTACAGGCAGGTGAGCTCTACTCCACAGAAATGGTTTACATTTTGATTGCTCTTCGAGGGTCACATACTCAAGTCCACCCATTTACTTCTCTGGTTTGTTTTCTATAGGTACCAATGGATTCAATGAATCCCATACTTAGCTTAGTGCTGCCTCTCGATTGATAAAAATAATATTTGATTCTCGCTCATACTTGTATTGTAATGAAAACGGCCTCCTCAGAGAGGGTTTACAAGGGTCTGGATTCTTAACTATATTTTTTTATTTTAATTAGGCCAAAATGTCTCTTATTAGACCGTAGTAAGATGGTCGATACCAGGACCTCATGACTTGTAAACTATGATAATTTCATTTCTCGGGATTTTTGCTATTGAGAGCAGTATTTACTATCTCATTGTATATATATCTCATGGATTGTTAAGTCTCTTGTCGGGTTTGAGCTGTACATTTACAGTTTTCAATTTTGTTTTGTTTAAAAGAATGGGTTTGCTAAGTTCCAGAACAGTATGATTTTCTTTTGTAGATATTTTAATCTTCTTTCTTGATAATGAAATTTCCTCATTAGAATTTCTAGCTATGAACTCTCTATATGCACATTATTCACAGTCTTACTGTATATATGTGATAATAGGAAATAGAAGGAAAAAGGAAACCTCATGTCGGTCTTTAGTCCTTAGTTTCTGAGAATATAATTTCTATTTCTCGCAACTTATCTTTCTGAAGTTTTTATTTCTGCATGCAATGACTGAGTTATTTTCTGATATATATAATGTTTTTAAATTGATTTTGGAACTTGGTTCTCTCTATTTGTTTTAAGAGGAAAAGTCTACTTGTTTTTGTACATACTATAGCATTTTCTTTAAGAGTATTTTCCTGATATTTACTACTAATATTATTGTCCTCTCATAGCTAATGGTGACTGGACCACCCAGAAATGCTCCATGTATAGATAGACAGGATTTGAACGAAATATTATGGGTTTCACTCTGGTACCCGGAGTTAACAGTTCGATCCGACTGATAGGGTGTTTGCTAGTGATACATCCTCATTCATTAATCAAAATTTTATAGTATCAGGAAAAATTATCTCTCTTTACATACTACTTATTACAGAATATTAAGTTTCACCATAGAATTGAAATAATTTATCACAACACATTTATACTTTGCATTCAAAATGATAATCATTAGTTATTTCAACTCTCTATCTATCTGTACTTAAGAACAGTTGTCAGCTCTAGTATTCAGATCATATTACAATGAATACTTATCTGCAAAATTGTATTTTTCTGGGTGATGCTCCTCCCAACCTTAAGAGTGGCAATAACATCCAGCTCTTCCCGCGTGCTTCCATTGGAAAGCTCAGGTTGGTAATAGACACGATTTTGATATAACCTCAAGACCCGTGGTCTAGTCAAGCCAGAAATCTTCAGGATTTCAGAGTATTTTCCAATGGTACACCCCAGCTCAAGAAAATCTCTCCCTCTCTCTAACATTCCTAGAACCCCCACTCCCTCTTGGAATGACTCTCTTATCCTGAGAGGAGTGGGTAACTACTCCAACTACCCAACCACTTTCCAGTTCTTGGAACAACATTATCATCAGCCCTTATTATTTTTACTTTTCTCCTTGATTTCATTTTTTTATTATTATTTCAAAATAAAAAGATGGAAAAATAGTCTTTCCATCCATATAACAAATGTCTCAGTATTTTTTTTATTAACAAATAATAATAAAGATTACTTAACTAATTTAACCCATTAGTTAGCAATAAATGTAAGTGTCACAGGGAGAGGGAGAGGGAGACATAAATATGGAGATGGGAGAGAGAGAGAGGGTGGTGGGGGAGAGAGAGAAGGAGGAGGAGAGGAGGAGAGAGAGAGAGAAAGAAGAAGAAAGACATGGAGAGTGAGAAGTGGAGAGAGAGGGAGTGACAATGGAGAGATAGAGAGAGAGTATGCATGTTTAGGGTGAGATAAAGAGACATAGGAGGAGTGATTGAGACAAGGGGGGAGAGAAGGAGATAGAAGAAGAAAGGGAGGGATATAGTAACATATTTGGAGAGAGAGATAGAGTGATGGAGGAAGTTATATGATTTGAGAGAGAGAGAGAGAGACAGATGAGAAAGGGAGAGAGATGAAGGATGAGAGAGAGAGAGAGAGAGAGAGGTAGATGAGAAAGGGAGAGAGATGAAGGATGAGATAGAGGAAGAGAGTGAGGGGAGAGTGAGAGGATTGTATGGGAATGAGAGAGAGAGAGAGTGAGTGATGTGAGAAGGGAGAGGGAGGTAGGAGAGAAAGTGATAGAGCGGAAGGAAAGGTGCGGGGACTTGAGAAAGAGCAGGAGAGAGGGAGGGAGATAGGATGAGAGATGGAGGGAAGATGAAATGCATAGAGAGTGACAAGTGGAGAGAGAGAGGGAGAGACAAGGGAGAGATAGAGAGAGAGTGTGTATGTTTGGGGGTGAGATAAAGAGATAAGGAAGGAGAGATGGAGAGAAAGGAGGAGAGAAGGAGAGGGAGAGACACATATATTAACAAATTTGGAACGTGAAGATAGAGAGAGAGAGGTGGGAGATAAAATAAGAGAGAGAGTGAAGAGAGGCAGGGAAAGAATGATGTATATGGAGGGGGAGAGAGAGGGAGGTAAGAATAAATACAGAGAGAGTGAAAGCTGGAGATAGAGAGAGAGAGAGAGAGAGAGAGAAATAGAGAGAGCGAGAGAGAGAGATATGGAATATGGAGAGAGAGGGAGGGAGGATAGTAGGAGGGAAGAGAGATATAAGCGGGGGAGAGGGAGAGAAGAGGAATAGAGAGAGAAGCAGGGAGAGGAGGAGGGAGTGATAGACAAATAGATTGGAGAATGAGAGTGTATGTTTTGGGGTTGATATAAAGAGACAAAGGGAGATAGAGATATACATGGAAGGTGAAGAGAAAGAAGAGATAGATGGAGACAGGGAGGGAGGGAAAAAAAGATTGATAAATATGGAGAGAGAGAGAGTGTGTGTTTGTGGGAGTGAGATAAAGAGACAAAGAAGGAGATATGTAGGGACATATATATATATATATATATATATATATATATATATATATATATATATATATATATATATATATATATATATATATATATATATATATGGAGAGGGGAGAGAGGGAAGAATATTTATTGCAATAGATGCATTGATTTCAGTGTAGATGGTGATTTCTAATTCTATTTGATTTCTTGAACTAGATGCATTGATTTTGGTGTAGATTTTGATTTCTAATGATATTTGATTACTTACACTAGATGTATTGATTTCAATGTAGATGATTTATAATCCTATTTGATTTATTGCACTAAATGAATTTATTTCAGTGTAGATGGTTATTTCTAATCTTATTTGATTGTTTGCATGCATTAATTTCAATGTAGATGTTGATTTCTAAATATATTTGATTGCTTACACTAGATGCATTGATTTCAATATATATGATTTATAATCAAATTTTATTGCTTTCACTAAATGCATTGATTTCAGTGTAGATGGTGGTTTATAATCCTATTTGATTGCTTGCACTAGATGCATTGATTTTAGTGTATATGTTAGTTTAATCTTATTATTTTCTTACTTGCACTAGATTCATTGATTCGAGTGTAGATGTTGATTTCTAATCCTATTTGGTTACTTGCATTAGATGCATTGATTTCAATGTATATGTTGCTTTATAATATTATTTGATTTTTTTCACTAGATGCATTGATTTTAGTGTAGAGGTTGATTTCTGATATGATGTAATTGGATGTATGATGGTACATTAATTTTAAAGTCGTTGGATTAATAATTTGCATTGATTTCAGTGTAAGCACAAATAATTATTAACAATGTAGATTTATTTTTGTGTTATAGTAATTAAACCTAGTAATATTGGAGAGCAAGAGAGACAAGGGATGATGTTTACTACAAGAGCTCGAGCTAAATATTTAAATGGTTTATGATTTCAGCTGCCTTTTTCATACAATCAATATGAAAATATGACAAAACTAACAAGGGTGACAGTAGGAATAGTAGAAGAAAATAGTTTGATATTGATCACAATGAAGGCTATTTGTAATTTACTACATTCTTATTATTCACATTTTCTATCATTCAATATTATTACATTGTCACTTTGCATTCAAAAATTTTATTTCATAATTTTTCATCATTAAAGTTATTTTACAATATTTATCATCTCAACAAACTCAGGTAACTAATGAAATTTGAAATTGAAATGAATCCATAAATCTCAAACATATTTAGCATATTTAAAATGGCTATATTAATAATAGATGTATTTACATATTATTGATAAAATTAATCATATGTTCCTTATATTATGGATAGATTTTCCTTGGTCGCACATGACTGAAACTAGCCTAGATCCATCTTAACTCTAGATCTATCAAGCACCGAAAGGGATCAAATCTCTTGAGGTGCAAACCTTTCCTCAAGTTTTTCACTCAAAAAAGAGGTTTGCACTATTGCATTGAAAATTGTCATCTTGACATTCTGCTATCTGTATGAGGTCATTATCACTCATACTTCCTCCTTTGCAAGTCTAACACATCAGTTCCTCATGTCAAGCCTTAAAAATAAAAGAAAAGCTCTCAAAAATCTCTTTAACTCTGGTATCGCACTTTCTCTTTGTCTTACCTACGGTCCCACACCTAATGTTCATGACTCCTGCGTACCTGAATGCACTTTCTCTATGTTAAGGGTGAAAACCCCTGTAAAAGATTAAAAACACACAAAGTAAACATAGAAGTAAACTTTCAGTCATTTCTAGAAGCTTCTAGAAGGAATCTTGTTGTGGCAAGTTTGCTCTTTTTACATTCATGCATCCCATGCCTTAAGGAGCTAACCCCTTGATGTGAGGAGCTTATCCTTTTGAAGGAGGATTATATCCCTTCATAGTTGGAACTAAAACCTCCTCTTTTACACTATAAAAAGAGGCCTTGGGTAGCCTCAAAGGCAGTTCAAGCTTTAGAATTATTTGAGGTAAAGTGTTGTTGGGATTCAGACTCATTTAACTAAGCTTTTGTGAGGAAGGATCACATACCTCTATCTATCTCGGTTGGAAGAGTGCAAGGCTTGTCAAAGTAGAGGAGATTCCTACTTTCAGACCCTAGGAAGGCCTGTTCAACATCAAGGCTAAGGTTGTAAGGTTTTCTTTCATTCAAAGTTAATACACATGAATTCATTTTTCTCAATAAGCTGTTAATTAACTATTTATTTCATGGATTCCTTGATCACCATGATAGGCATGATTTATAATATTTACTATGCAGGCGCTATTTAATGTTTGCTTGTTTGTGACTGCAGGTCTTTAAAGATAACTCCTTCGAGTGACCGAAGGACAACTACTTCGAGCAAGCATTGGATCTACGGTAAGACCTAAACACCTTAATAGTATTCTTTTGTAAATCGCATATGTCTAGACAAAGATAGGTTCGTTTGGCTATTTGTTGCTAGATTACCTTTTGGTACTAGGGAGATTGATATTGTCCACAAGATTGATTTATCCGGTCAGCAAATTGGCGACTCCACTGGGGAAGGATTCTTCTTTTTTGGTTTTCCTTTGTTTGGACTTGAGAAAATGATTTTTCTGGTTTTTGATTGATGGATATTCGCCTGGGTAACTTAGGTTTACTTTGCTTTGAAAATTTTTGAAGTCTTTTGTGTTTTTATTGAACTTTTCTAGGGATTGCACTTTGTTTTCCTACACAGTGCAGGCAGTTTCGCACTTTCCTTGAGTAACCAGCGCGGGACCGCACTTGTTACTTCTGGGGCCTACGGACCCTGTTAAAATTTTTGAAAAACTTCAGATTTCTTCTTCCAGTTTATGTTTAATTTGATTTAGGATTTCTAGTATCTGCCCAGATCTGTATTGTTCCTGTCAAAAACCTCTTGTGAGTGAGTTCCAACAGTATTTGTGTTTTGAGTGATTTTCTAGAAGTTTTGCATACTTGGAATAGTTTTCACTTGGTCTCCATAGTGACTAACAGATTGGAAGCTTGAAATACCTCAGATCACACTAGCCTTTTTTTCTTCTTGATGAGTCTGAATTGGTTGTGAAGTCCATCCTTTTTGAGAAATAGATCTAGTTTTCTCTTTGCAAATCTTTGAACAAACTTTGTTATAAGTTTTGAATTTCATTTTTATAAAAGAAAACATATCTGGATGTTTTTGATTTATTTGTTATTCTGGGAAAATGAATCCTTAGTTTACTGAACAACTAAGCGAAACATTCTCAAAAAAATTGAAGCTTTTATTCAATTAGATTTTCAAATTTTGTAGACCTCAAAATTAGTTTTTCTTACTTTTGAGTGCTTTTTCGAACTTGTAGATCTCTTTTGAAAGAAAAGTTGTTTTTATAGTTTCGAGTCTTGAAAGTGAAAGGGATTTATTGTGAGCATTGATTATTTGTCTCGTTTTGAGTTCTTATTGAGAAAACAAAAATATTTTCTTCCATTTATTCTTCATGTTCAAAGAAATAATTGTCTCTGGAAAGAAATTGCATTCTTGAACTCTTTCTCTAGCTACAATTTCATTGAAAGAAAAACGAATTTTTTATCATTTTAGGTGCATTTTTTTAGTTCGTTTGGAAGTCGAGTCTTCACACCATCAAAGTTTCATTTCCATACCTATTGACTTAAATAACAACCATAAAAACAATGCTTAATTAAAATTGAACTAGTAATATTTTCTATTTCTAGGGCTCTTATCACCAATATAGCTTAGGCTAGTATCTTGGAGTAGGGAGTAATTAACTCTCCAAGATAGTAAAAACAAAAAAGTAGATAAATCTTGTGGTAGGAAATAAATCCAATTGTAATTGGTACAATCTGGGAAGCTTCTCTTAAAGGAGTTAATCATGAGATCATGTCCGAACCTTTGAGACAATCAATTCTGTTTCATTGGGAAAGATAGAAGATCTGCACGCATTACAAATAGTAAACCTCGGATTAACCATTGTTGAGGAGCTTGGGGTCACTTTTCGGTAAACCTCGGATTGACCATGTCGAGGAGCCTTCAAGGGGATTGAGCTTTGTTACTCTGCCCTTGCGCGTGGAATCAGATCGTAGACTATTCCCCTAGTTGTATTTTTTACTGTTGGTAACCTTAGTGTCCATAAGCTTAAGATTATTTCCTAAGGTGACGGTGAAGGAAAGATCTCACTGTACCTAGAGCAGATGTCGACTAGACTCACTTGGACTCTCTGGGGGGTTCTCTTCACTCAAGATGGTTTTGTGAAGAAACTTGTGCCAGTCTGTTGCATTAATCAGGTTGTTGGGGTAATTGTTCCAACCACCATTTTTGTATTAAACTTCTACTAAGTTGGATTTCATCACCAACTAGTGTTTTTAGTATGGGAAGTTACTGTTTTTGCGTGGTTTCAACTCATAGATTTTTTAGGCGTGTGATTCAGCTATTTGTTCCTTTAGAGACTTTAGGTGTTTTTATTGAAATTTTCTTTGTTTGTGTGTGATTGATTAATATTTAATCATGGCAGAATTACCGAGACAGTCTCGGAGACTTCAGGGGAAGCCCCCTGAGTATACACCAAGTTAGCTTGAAGGGTTGCACGCTCTAGTATCATCTAGTAGTGGTAGAATTAGATCAACAGAAGTCGGAATTTCATCTATCGTTGTTCATCCTGATCATCAAATACCCATGATAGAACATATTCAAGAGTCGATTTCAGTTTCTGAAGTTAATGGTAGTATTTCTCCTTCCAGTGAACTAGCTAAAGAACCTGAAATTTCTAAGCCTGACACTGAACCTTCTATTTTGGAAACATCCTTAGGATTTATTACTCCAACTTCTAGTGATCCTGGTTCACCTAGGGTAAGAAATATTGTTACTGAAGATCTTCCATCTGATCTCATTTCTATTGAAGAACTTTCCAGTCCAGACGAAGAAGTATCTCTTCCCAAATCGCCACAGTCTTTGAATCCTAGGGAGCGTGAATCCATTTTCTACAGCCCTATTAGGAGTGACGCTTGGTATTTATCTTTGACAATTTTTTTAGAAAACCCGGGTCTTGCTTTTTCACCACCTTGAAAACGTTTTCATCCTACACCCAGAGGTTACTATCCTTCATCGATCATGTCAGGAGAGTGATCTATGTTTTCCAAAACACCAGAAACATTTTTATACGATGGTCCTTTTGTTCCTTCAGGGTACCAGGCTCTCTCTGGTACTTTCTCAGGAGCAACTCCTCGATCGACTGAACAAGTATTATCATCTGGTATTAATGGAATTAAAACTGAAACGTCGAACGCAGAGCAAATATTTATGATGTCTAGTAATATTCCAAATCCTCAACCTCAGGGTAGTGAGTTACCGCCTGGGGGGCAACCTCAGGGCAGTCAGTTACCGCTTGGGGGCAACCTCAAGGAAGTCAATTACTGCCTGGGGGGTAATTTCAGGGTAATTTTTTCCCAGGACAAACTGTAGGACAATATTATTTTGGAGAACAACCTCAAGGATAGTACATACCTCAACGTTATCAACCTTCAGGATAGTACATACCCCAAGGTCAACCCTAGACTCAGTATATTCCTTAAGGTCCTTATCAACCCCAGATTCAGTACGCACCTCAGGGTTATCAACCTCAAGGTCAGTACCCAACTCAAGGTTTTCAACTGCCTTTTGGTCAATCATTTGTACAAGGAGTTGGAAATTTACCACTTAATTATCAAGCCTATGTTCAACCAGGCTATGGTCCTTGATATGTACAACCTTCTACGGGACAATACCCTGGAATGAACATGGTGTGGGATCCATCCAAAATTCAACAGACTATGCAACCTAATGTGCAGTTATCTAGTCAACTTGGACAGCCTTTGGTTTCTAGTCCAACCCAGCAACCTATCCAGCCTATTGTTCAAATCCCTACACCTGGTTCTGTTTAGCAGTCTGGGTCGAGTGCACCTTAGACTCTGCCTCAAACTGCTGCAACATCCATTCAACCTATAACACCTATTTCTGGAGTATCTGTAGCTCCAATTTCTTCTATCCCTGCATCCGTGCAAATTCCTCAAGTCTCTGTACCCCAGTCAGGACCTACAATTCAGACTTCGGTCCAGATACCTATAGGACAAGCTGGTACAAGTACGATTGTCATGAGTCAACCGAAATTCACATATCAATCATACCAGGGACAGTGTCAATTCGGTCTCGTTACACAAAAACCAGTTTATCAGTATCAACCGTACCCTGGCTATACTTATCAATAGCCTCAATAACCACAGTTTGGTCTGGTTAATCCTGGTTTCCTAGGAGGTTATACCATTCCTAATGCAAATTCGATTTCCAGTTATCCTGGGTATCCTCCTCCCATAATTGCTCTTATTATTCAAGGTTTTTGCAACCCTAACCGTCAGTTACCATTTATTGCAACTTTGGATTTACCTGATTTTTCGTGCCTTACGAATGATCCAATTTACTATCATCCGTATTGGCTGCCAATGCCGCATAAGTTGCCCAGTGATATACTGAAATTCGAGGGTAAGTCAGGAGAGGATCTGTCAAATCACATTATAACTTATCACCTCTGGTGTGCGTCTAAATCAATAAATGATTATTCAATTCGCTTACGTATTTTTCAACGAACTCTTATTGGTCTTGCTGCCAAATGGTACATTGAGTTAACACGAGGCTCTTTTAATAATTTCAATCAGTTAGCAATTGCTTTCTTAACTCATTTTCAGTTTCCTTTTAGATACGACAATGGCACGGAACTATTGACTTCACTAAAACAATCCATGTCCACATATATTTCTGATCATATTCATGAATGGCAATGTAGAAGGCGTTTAGTGAAAGTTTTCATTCCAGATCAAATTTTGGCGGAATGGTTTATTAAATCATTATTACCCAAAATCACTGAAGATGTAGCTAAGGGAGGAGTTGTTACTGAAGAGCAAGTCATTGCTCAAGCTCAATACCTTGACCTTTTTTACACACAGTCAGGTACTTTACATGAAAAATCCTCGATCTTCCAAAACACAGTCAAATAACTGCAGCTCCTTCAGGGTCTCATACCGTTGATGGTATGATTGGTTCAATTAGTACTAAAATAAAGAAGAAATCTTCAAAGAATTATTCTCCTATAATAAATTTACCTGATTCCTCGAAAGGAGAGTCTTCAGCTGAAATTTCTACCGACATTCATGTCGTAGAGACATCTACGGCCAAATATAAATCTAGAAGTAAAAATAAGGGGAAGAATAAAAACAAACAGAATTCAAAATTTAAAACAGATAAAAATGAATCTAATGACGAAAAACACAAGCCTCGCTATCCTTGTTTCATTTGCGACGAGGATAATTTTACTAAAGAATGCCCACATCGAGCAAAGGTTTTGAAATTCGTTAAAGGTTCTCAATAGCCTGTTGTCTTGAAGGATCCTTTTCCTACTCAAGATAGTAAGATGATTGGTTCCACCTCGAACGCCTCATAAGAACCTGTTATGATGATGTCTCACGTTAGGATTGCGACGCGATCACAAGATTATGGTAGTAAAAGTCCTGTTGGTTGTAAAGAAGCATAATCTTCTAATTCAAACACATCAACTACACCTCCTCCTGTTTATGATCCGCTACAGATCGAGAAACCCAATTCAGACTTAGTAATCAAACTACCTGCTAAAGGTGTACTTCTTAAATTAGCTTTCAATCCACTTGCGAGAGCTGCTCAGAATTACAACGTTGTTGAGGACTTAGCTATTTCCCCTTCAGCAATGTCGGCTTTGGAAGTGCTACAATCGTGCCTAGCACAGCGTAAATTACTTTTTTCTGCCATAGGAGCTGTCGATATTCAGGATTCGAACCTAATAATCTTCGATTTAGAAAATAGTACACCCCACCTACCTCGTCAAATGGCATTCCAGATTCCAGTATTAGTCAAAAACAGACCCGTCTTTCGGATTGTGATTGATGAAGGGGCTTCTACGTGTATTATGTCAATCCAGTGTTGTAAATTGCTTGGTTCTCCTACACTCAATCAGTCTCCGACAATTCTAAAGGCTTTTGATGGCCGAGGGTTCCATCCTTTCGTTAGTTTGCAGGATTTACCTATAGGGGTCGAAGGCAAAACCATAAATCTAGATGTGGAGGTGGTTGATGCCCCTCTAGATTACAACCTTCTCTTGGGTTGTAGTTGGTTTTATGCTATGACTGTTGTTGTTTCATCGGTATTTCGGCTTATCAAATTTCCACATCAAGGAAAGATCATTACAATAGACCAACTTACTTATTTCTCATCTGATCCAGCCTCTACAGAAACTATCCAGCACGTTGGTAAAACGGCTATCCCTTGCAAGGATGTTGATGTAGGTTTGATTAAATGATTTGGTTTACTAGGAACCTTTTCCTTTCCTGCTCCTAACGTATCACCTCCTATCGCAAATATTCATATGATTTCATCGAATACTGTTACTTTTGATGATCCTTGGATCGTACCTTCCAATTTTGAGTTGGATTCATTTGATGGCACGATTCCTTTGAGTCCCCTTCAAATTGCATATTAGGCTGTACAGTTGCTTTCTGATGCTTCTTCAACCGAAACTGATCCAACGAATGTGATCCATGAGGAATCACTTTCTATATCTATTGAAAACATTCATATAGGTGCTTGATGTACGGATGATGAACTCCAATCTTATAAAGCCCTATTTCAAGAATTTCGTGATGTGTTTTCCTGTTCATACAAAGAAATGATAGGAATCGATCCGTCAATTGTTGTACATGAAATTAAGACTTACCTGGATGAAAAACCTATTCAACAAATCTTACATCAGATACATCCGAGAAAAGTTGCTGCTATCAAAGCTGAAGTTGAGAAATTACTTCGTGCAAGTTTCATTTATCCAATTCCTTTAACTGATTGGGTATCGAATATTATTCATGTTAACAAAAAACAGGGAACAATAAGAGTATGTATCGACTATAGGGATATTAATCGAGATTGTCCTAAAGACAGTTATCCAACCCCCTATATCGATCAAATCATTGATGATTGTGCCGACAGCGAAATGTTCTCCTTTATGGATGGTTTTTCTAGTTACAATCAAATAAACATACTCCCTGCTGATCAACCTAAAACAACATTCATTTTTCCATGGGGGACATTTTCTTATTGCAAACTACCTTTTGGTTTGAAGAATTCTAGGGAAACTTTTCAAAGGGCTATGTCTTACGCATTACATGACATTAAGCACATTGTGCAGCCTTATCTCGATGATTTACCTGCTCATTCATCATGTAGGGCTGACCATCTCACTCATTTACGAGCTATATTTATGAGATGTAGGCATTATCGAATTTGGTTGAATCCACACAAATGTGTTTTCTGTGTAGAATCGGGTCGCTTACTGGGATTTGTTGTTTCGAAAGCAGGCATTTGTGTTGATCTGTCGAAGGTCGAAGCTATTTTCAATCTACCTCCTCCTTCGACTCTACGCCAACTCCAAAGTTTGCAGGGGAAAGCAAACTTTTTATGTCAATTCATTCCTAATCACGCCGAGTTAACAAAGGGTTTTACCAGGTTGTTAAAACAGAATGTTCCATTATTTTGGGATGAGATCGTTGATCGATATTTTGATGCACTAAAACACGCGTTGACCCATGCACCGTTATTGCATCCTCCCAATTACAATCGGGATTATTTTTTGTACCTCGCCACTTCTCATTCCACCATTGGGATGGTTTTAGTTCAGGAAGATGAACTCAACAATGAACATGTGATTTACTATCTTAGTCGAAATCTGCATCTGACTGAGATCAAATACATGCATGTGGAGAAATTGGCCTTGGCAGCTGTTCAAGCTATCCAAATATTTCGTCACTACATCTTATTACGCAAAACCACAGTAATTTCTAACTGTAACCCTATGATGTACATCTTGACCAAAAAATTTCTAGGGGGAAAGTATTCCAAATGGATAGTTATCCTGCAGGAATTTGACTTGGAATTTGAAAAATCCAAGGCAAAGAAATCTTTGGTTTTTTTCGAATTGATGTGTGATTTCCCGTCTACTGATACTAAAATTGTGGCGGAACAACCCATTGCGGACGAATCCTTGTTTCTTATTAGTACTCTTGATCCCTGGTATGGGGATATTATTGTTTATCTCCAAAACCAATATTTTCGGCCTAAAATCTCACGATCTCAGCGATGGAAAATACATTTCCAATCCCAACAATACAATATTATTGATGATACACTCTATCATCGTGGAGCAGATTCTATTTTCCGACGCTGTCTTACTCATGAAGAAGCTGAGAAGGTTATAAATTACTACCATTCTGGAGCATGTGGTGGTCATATGTCTGGGTATGCCACAACCCAAAAGATATTGCGTGCTAGTTAGTTTTGGCCGTCCTTATTCAAAGATTGTATCTATGCAATCCGGAAATGCCACAATTGTCAGGTCTTTGATCATAAAATGCATGCACCACCCGCCCCTCTTCACCCTATAATTGATGTCGGTCCTTTCGCAAAGTGGGATATCGACTTTATTACATGTAACCCTCACTCGGTCGGGGGGCATGCATATATTATCTTAGCGGTAGATTATTTTACTAAGTGGGCCGAGGCGATGCCTACATTTTCGGTAGATGGCAAGACTGCTGCAACTTTCGTGTTCAATCGTATAATTTCTAGATTCAGTGTTCCTCAAGCCATTATTATAGATCATGGAAGTAATTTTCAAAATATCATAATGACTGAACTGACATATCAGCTTGGCCTATGCCATGATAGTTCTACTCCATATTACCTGCAGGCTAATGGTTTGGTAGAAGCTATCAATAAAGTTTTAGTCACTATGATCAAAAGAATTATTGGTATTCATAAGTCGAATTGGCATTCCATGCTCTTTTCATCACTTTGGGCATATCAGACCTCAGTAAAAACATCAACTGGTTTCACTCCCTTTCAACTAGTTTACGGTTTGGAAGCTGTGTTGCCTATTGAATGCGAACTTCTGTCATTACAATTAGCCATAGAATTACTCCCAGCTACGTCTGAAGAGGAGAAAATTTTTTTGTACTTAGCTTAGTTAGATGAGAATCGAAGAAATGCTGCATTAGCAAACGAAGCTCATGTCAAATGAATAAAAGCTCAGTACAATAGAAATGTTACACCTCGCAATTTTTCAGAAGGAGACCTAGTTTTAGTATACGATCAAACTAATGATAAACTAGGGGCTGGAAAATTTGTGCCTATGTGGCATGGTCCTTTCATTGTTAAACGAAAGTTAGCAAAAGGGGCCTATGAGTTGATAGATTTGACGGAGTCTCTTTAGATAAACCCAGAAATGGGCTTTATCTGAAGAGATATTATGCTTAAAATTTCGAGTGGAGATTTTTGTTAGATTAGTTTCTTTACTGTTGGTGTGTCTTAGATTAGAAAACGTGCCTAGTTTAGAGTGTGCTCTTATCGCTATTCCTTCTTATCTGAGTTTTACTCTTGGTATTGCAGATGTCGACGTCTCTTCAGACATACATTGGTTTTGTTGATGGTGCTTGTCATAGTACATGAAACATTTCTTCCGCAGCATGGGTTATCTATTCACCCTCTGACGAGTTAGTGTCCATGCATGGGGTAAGCCTCAGTCAAACAACGAATAACATTGCAGAGTATAATGAAGTGATTGAGTTATTATCTGAGTCCATATCGTTTGGAATTCGGAGTTTGATTGTTAGGTTTGATTCTGAACTCGTTGTATTACAACTTAATAGGGTTTATGCCATTAGAAATCCAGTGTTATTATGGTTATTTTTAAGAGTTCATCTCTTGGAACGTGAATTTGATTACATTTAATATCAGCATATTCCAAGACATTTAAATTCTTTAGTAGATTCAGTTGCTTCTAGTATGATAAATAGACATTTGAAATAATCAAAACAGTAAATTACACAACATTCGATAACATGTTACACAGATAGCCGGTAATAATGATATATCAAAGCATAGAAGTGTGTTCCAAAATATACATCGTCTTCGATCATAGGTTGAAAAACACCTTATGATCGGCAAAAATAATAATACAAAAGGTCAAAAATGTTATGATTCTACAAATCGATCATCCTATCCCTAGTGATGATCACGATAAGAAACCACTGCTCGGGCCACCCTATACAGGAACCTCCTAAAAGGTCCTAGGACACCAATCACACATATCTGTAATCTAAGCGAAATATCATCTATATCAGTCTCTGGAATGTCTAGATTCAAGCGCTCTAGGTGATTCTCCAAATCGGCCAGGATCTCTACTGATTGGCCCTGTGAGGCTGGTGCTGCTACAGCTGGATGTCTCCTCTCATAAGGTTGGAGATTGGCTAGTCGTCGTGGGCCCAAATATGCATTTAAACTTTTGATTATTAGTTTTGGGATGATTAAAATACAAAAAAAAATTAGAACTTAGAAATTGTTGAAAATGATTTTTACCTGAATCATCCCACTGTTCTCCTGCTGGGAGAGCCATGTATCTGTCACCGTGGTAGTCCATCCCAGCGTATGGAAAGTCCTCTATAACAAAAATTTGGCGTTCCAGCCAATGAAAATATGTAGAAAGAAATCGAAGAACCTCAATGCCCTCAGCATGACGGGCCATCAAAGCAACCCAACAAACCATCCTAGGTTCTCGAGGTCGACCGACATCGACAGGAATGTGCTGCGGAGCTAACATGGGGATCCTCTCTAGAGAAAAGGTGACTACAATGGATCCATATCGAAAGTTTTTTATCTTTCCATTCTTTGCTCTGGTTAGTTGGCCTTTCACATTGGCCAACACAGCTTCGCACCAGTTAAAAATGGTGCCTCGAAAACAATCTACTGCAATGTGCATCTGGGAACTGGTAGCCACATGCAACGCTGCACTCCCGCACAGTCTGGTAATAGTAAATGGAATAACTTTAAGCTCAGGACGTATGATAGTTTTTATATCAATTTGTTTGTCCTTGGGGTCTGCCCGATCATCGCAGAACTCTAGTCAAAGACTAGCGATAGACTGGCCACCTGGCCTAGTCCTAAACAGAGAAATTTGTTCACCCCTCTTGGACAAACCAGTTAAAAATATATATATCCTCCAGCTCAATTTTGAGCTGGTGGCCGCTAATAACAAAACACTAGTCCTGTACGTTCCATCTATTCACTAGCCACGTCAGAAGGTCTACCTATGCCCTCATGCCCTGAATGGCCCAGAATTTGTATAAACCACATGATCTCAATGCCTGCATTGAAGGAAAATGATTCATTGCGGCGTCATCTACAACCTCATGCTTGCATTCTCTCCAAACAAGAATTTTGAATGTCCTACAATGCATAAAAAGACATATTAGAACAATCTAGTTTGAAAAATTTTAGGCGGAATTTGAGAAATTTAAGTTTGAAATTTCATTGAGTGAGGTCTGCACCCTTTGCTCATACACAGTGTGTATATATGCATAGGCGTTATGCAATGGGTGCAAACCCATAACTTTTTTCTATATAGAAAAAATTCGGGGTCTGCAGGGCCCGCGTGTTGCACCTGCGGACCCCTACAAGCGATTTTTTCAACCTATTTTTCCTTAAAAAACAGAATTTAAAGCCTAAAAATGAAATGTAAATGGACGAAATGCAATATAAGGAGGACGTGGATTACCTGGAGCTGATGGTTCTCGATTTCACTGGACGGATTTTCTAGAATCTTTTCAGGAACTTTTTAACCCAAAAGCTCTCACTTTTCACTCTGAACTCAAATGGTAAAAATGAAGTTAGAAAAACCCTTTTTATAAGTTTTTTCGAATAGATGAATTTATAATTTGTTTATTTTTCACTTTAAAAAGGTAATTTTTGAAAACACTTTTATTTATCTTAAACATGTATGTGTAATGTTTCGAGTTTTTGTGCAGAAAATTGGATTTTTCGGGAAAATTGATTGTTTTTCAATAAAGAGCATACTTTTATCACTTTTTCAGACTCTTTAAAAAATTTACGAAAAAGAAAAAAACGAGAGTCCTCTTTTAAGCTCTTTTCAGACTCTCAAAAATTGAAAAGATTGCCGAGCACTTGATTATTCGAACTCGTTAAAATAAATGAATGATCGTCCTTTCAGTATAAGTTTACCCCTTTTACGGACTGAAATGGAATATTTACAAAAAAGTATACATTGACTAATTACAGTCAACAGAGTTCTCTCGCGCATTAATTTATCTTTTTTAGGGCTCGAGAGACTAAATTTACGAAAAAGTGCACCAATGGAGTTTTCTTAAGTTTTTCTTCTGACTCCCTAAAATTGAAAAACACCAAGTTTCTCCTATACTAGACTCATTAAAATTTAACAAGAATAAACCCCGTTCAATTATCAATCATGATCAGAACGAACCACTCCTTCTTAGGGTTCGAATCTTAAACTAATTTGGAATCATCCGAAGGATGAGCTTGTAAAACAGGTAAATGTTAATCCCAAGCTTGTCAAAAATAAAGAGGTACTTGCCAGAAATGGTGGGGGAAAAGAGAGAAAAATGAACTTGTTTGTTGTATTTTGATTATACGAAAAGCCAGTTAACCACTCTTGAACATGACACTTTTGTTCACCTAGGTTGGGAAAATCCTTTGCCTAACAGTTAATCAAACCATATTGAAAGTCTTCAGCCGGTTTTTGGGTATTAGCTTTGAGTCAATTGTTGCCAAGCCATCTTCAGTGTCGTTATGTGTTCAAGAGGATAGTTCAAACAAACCATTTATATGAAAAATATTTATATTCCATTTTGACCATCCTTGAGTCAGTCCTTGCCAATATATTTCTTCAAAACTTGATCTATGATTTCGTGTTGTGGGCTTGCCTACGACGGATCAGTTCCTATCGATGACAGCTCATTATCTAGGAAGTTGATCTAGAAATCATCAGTACCTTGAAATCTGCATGCTCAATGGTAGGTTTCTCGCCTTCAAAGACAGGTTGCATCATTGACCTTCGATCGAATGATTCTGTGACATGTTCGACTCAGCTCATTCATTCACATTTCATGGATTGTACTGAGTACTTTGAGGGCCATTGACATTACTGGTGGTTACTCTCACACTTGTTAACAGTCTACATTATTGACTGGTAATCAAGTGGTTTCTACCATGTTCGACTTCGACACATTTATTCACATGGATAGAATCGTACTGGTTCGAGAAACTGAAATCAAGACCCTCGATCTAGTTTTGTACCATCCAGGCTACGAGGAATTTTTTTATTCATTTATACAATGGACTATTCATAAACAGATGATTGCGTCCATACTGTGTCTACATATGTCTATATTGTTGATGTATTGAAAAGCATTCTTGTATCAGAACAGTTTAAATCAGTTTTCTAGTTAGTTTTGATCTGAGTATGGGAATGCCTACCTCAACGATGATATGTTTACATATATATGTTTTGCATTAAATTTTTTTATAGGTTTTGACCGGGGTGTCCACAGAATGATCTTTAAAATGATAAATTACTTCACTCTTCATACATGACAGACTCTATCTTCATCTATTACAGACTCCGCACTTTAGGGGGAAATTTGTTGCATTGAAATTTGTCATCTTGACATTCTGCTATTCGTATGAGCTCATTATTGCTCATACTTACTCCTTTGCAAGTCTAAAACATCATTTCCTCATGTCAAGCCTTAAAAATAAGAGAAAAGCTCTCAAAAATCTCTTTAACTCTGGTATCGCACTTTCTCTTTGTCTTACCTTTGGTCCCACACCTAATGTTCATGACTCTTGCATACCTGAACGCACTTTCTCTATGTTAAGGGTGTGGACCCCTGTAAAAGATTAAAAAGGCACAAAGTAAACCCAGAAGTATACTTTCAGTCATTTCTAGAAGCTTCTAGAAGGAATCTTGCGGTGGCAAGTTCACTCTTTTTACATTCATGCATCCCATGCCTTAAGGAGCTAACCCCTTGATGTGAGGAGCTTATCCCTTTGAAGGAGCATTCTATCCCTTCATAGTTGGAACTGAAACCTCCTCTTTTACACTATAAAAAGAGGCCTTGGGTAGCCTCAAAGGGAGTTGAAGATTTAGAATTATTTGAGGTAAATTGTTGTTGGGATTCAGACTCATTTAACTGATATTTTGTGAGGAAAGATCACATACCTCTATCTGTCTCAGTTGGAAGAGTGCAAGGCTTGTCATAGTAGAGGAGATTCTTGCTTTCGGACCCCAGGAAGGCCTAATCAACATCAAGACTAAGGTTGTAAGGTTTTCTTTCATTCAAAGTTAATACAAATGAATTCATTTTTCTCAATAAGTTGTTAATTAACTATTTATTTCATGGATTCCTTGATCACCATGATAGGCATGATTTATAATATTTACTATGCAGGTGTTATTTAATGTTTGCTTGTTTGTGACTGCAGGTCTTTAAAGATAACTCCTTCGAGTGACCGAAGGAAAACTACTTCGAGCAAGCATTGGATCTATGGTAAGACCTAAATACCTTTATAGTATTCTTTTAAAAATCGCATATGTATATAGAAAGATAGGTTCGTTTGGCTGTTTGTTGCTAGATTACCTTTTGGTACTAGGGAGATCGATCTTGTCTGCAAGATTGATTTATTTGGTCAACAAATTTGAAATTGAAATGAATCCATAAATTTCAAACTTATTCTGCATATTTAAAATGGTTATATTAATAATAGATGTATTTACATATTATTGATAAAATTTATCATATGTTCCTTATACTATGGATAGATTTTCCTTGGTCGCACACGACTAAAACCAGCCTAGATCCATCTTAACTCCAGATCTATCAAGTGCCAAAAGGTATCAAATCTCTTGAGGTGCAAACCTTTCCTCAAGTTTTTCACTCAAAAAAGAGGTTTGCACCTCGGGAGATTTGATCCCTCTCGGTGCTTGATAGATCTGGAGTTAAGATGGATCTAGGCTGGTTAACCCTACAGCCCATCATGACCCCGAAGTGTAAGTATGTTGGAAGCCAAAATAAAAAATAAAATAAAAATACAATCTAAATAACGTCGGCTTAAAAATAATTTACACAACCATATAAATAAATAATTAAAAATAAATTTAAACAATATAAATTTAAAATATGAAGAGTTTTAAGAACACTAAAAAATAGATATAGTAAAAAAATAAAAATATAAATAAACTAGAGGTATGGTAAATAAAAAAAACCTATTTTTCTACTTACTCGGGAGGTATGGTAAATAAATAAAACTTCTTTTTTATGTTTATTCCATAAACCTCTTTGTATTTACAAAAACTCAAAAAAGAGTTTTATTTAGGTGAATTTTATGGGCCAAATACCATGGGACAAATTATTATTAATACCATGGGCCAAATACCACGGGCTCAATACTATATTTATAAAAGAGGTATAAAAAGGTAAGGTAAATAAATAAAAATATATCAAATAGGAGTAGAAATCAACATCTAATTATATATGAAGCCTATATTGGACCAAATTAATAATAATAGCACAGTAAAAAACAATATTAACCCTAACATTACTATCAGAATATTAATATTAATAATATTATTATTATTAAATCTAATATTCATATTAATATTATTAAATTTAATAACTTTATATTAGTAAAATATTATATTTGTTATATATACATATAAACTCTAGATACATATGGGAGGGAAGAACAAAGACATATGATAGAGGTGGAAAAATAGCCGAAGTGACAAAGGAGATATGGAGATAAATGAAGGAGTATGGAGAGGAGGAATGAAGAGAGAGAGAGGGAGAGGAGTGGAGAGAGGTAGAAGAGGGTAAGAGAGGGAGAGGGAGACATAAAGATGGAGGTGGAGAGAGAGATAAGGATGAGTGATTGGAGGGTAGAGAGAGAGAGAGAGGGTGGTGGGGGAGAGAGAGGGAGGATGAGAGGAGGAGAGAGGGAGAGAAGAAGAAAATACATAGAGAGTGATAAGTGGAGAGAGAGGGAGTGACAATGGAAAGATAGAGAGAGAGTATGTATGTTTAAGGTGAGATAAAGAGACATAGGAAGAGTTATCGAGACAAGGGGGGAGAGAAGGAGATAGAAAAGAAAGGGAGGGATATAGTAACATATTTGGAGAGAGAGATAGAGGGATGGAGGAAGAGAGAGGATTTAAGAGAGAGAGAGAGAGAGAGAGAGAGAGAGAGAGAGGCAGATGAGAAAGGGAGAGAGATGAAGGATGAGAGAGAGGACTTGAGAGAGAGGAAGAGAGTGAGGGGGGAGTGAGAGGATTGTATGGGAATGAGAGAGGGAGAGTGATGTGATAAGAGAGAGGGAGGTAGGATAGAAAGGGAGAGAGAGGAAGGAAAGGAGATGGGATTGAGAGAGAGTAGGAGAGAAGGAGGGAGATAGGATGAGAGAGAGAGGGAAGATGAAATGCATAGAGAGTGACAAGTGGAGAGAGAGAGGGAGTGAAAAGGGAGAGATGGAGAGAGAGTGTGTATGTTTGGGGGTGAGATAAAGAGATAAAGAAGGAGATATGGAAAGAAGGGAGGAGAGAAGGAGAGAGAGAGACACATATATTAACAAATTTGGAAGGTGAAGATAGAGAGAGAGAGGTGGGAGAGAAAGGAAGAGAGATAGTGGAGAGAGGTAGGGAAAGAATGATGGATATGGAGGGGGAGAGAGAGGGAGGTAAGAAGAAATACAGAGAGAGTGAAAGCTGGAGAGAGAGAGAGAGAGAGAGAGAGAGAGATAAGGAATATGGAGAGAGAGGGAGAGAGGATAGTAGGAGGGAAGAGAGATATAAGTGGGGGAGAGGGAGAGAAGATGAATAGAGAGAGAGGCAGGTAGAGGAGGAGGAAGTGATAGAAAAATAGATTGGAGAATGAGAGTGTTTGTTTTGGTGTTGATATAGAGAGACAAAGGGAGATAGAGATATAGATTGAAGGTGAAGAGAAAGAAGAGATAGATGGAAAAAGGGAGGGAGGGACAAAGAGATTGATAAATATGGAGTGAGAGAGGGTGTGTGTTTGTGGGGGTGAGATAAAGAGACAAAGAAGGAGATATGGAGGGACATATAGATATATATGGAGAGGGGAGAGAGGGGAGAATATTTATTGCAATAGATGCATTGATTTCAATGTAGATGGTGATTTCTAATCCTATTTGATTTCTTGAATTAGATGCATTGATTTTAGTGTGGATTTTGATTTCTAATGATATTTGATTGCTTACACTAGATGTATTGATTTCAATGTAGATGATTTCTAATCCTATTTGATTTCTTGCACTAAATGCATTGATTTCAGTGTAGATGGTTATTTCTAATCTTATTTGATTGTTTGCATGCATTAATTTCAATGTAGATGTTGATTTCTAAATATATTTGATTGCTTACAGTAGATCCATTGATTTCAATATATATGATTTATAATCCTATTTTATTTCTTTCACTAGATGATGGTGTTTTATAATCATATTTGATTGTTTGCACTAGATGCATTGATTTTAGTGTATAAGTTGGTTTCTAATCTTATTTTCTTACTTGCACTAGATTCATTGATTTGAGTGTAGATGTTGATTTCTAATCTTATTTGATTACTTGCATTAGATGCATTGATTTTAGTGTAGATGTTTTTTATAATATTATTTGATTTTTTGCATTAGAAACATTGATTTAGTGTAGATGTTGATTTTTGATATGATGTAATTGGATGTATGATGGTACATTACTTTTAAAGTCGTTGGATTAATAATATGCATTGATTTGAGTGTAATCACAAATAATTATTGACAATGTAGATTTCTTTTTGTGTTATAGTAATTAAACCTAGTAATATTAGGGAGCAAGAGAGAGACAAGGTATGATGTTTACTACAAGAGCTCGAGCTAAATATTTAAATGGTTTATGATCTGCCTTTTTCATACAATCTATATGAAAAGATGACAAAACTAACAAGGGTGACAATAAGAATAGCAGAAGAAAATAGTTTGATATTGATCACAATGAAGGTTATTTCTAATTTACTACTTTCTTATTATTCACATTTTCTATCATTCAATATTATTACATTGTCACTTTGCATTCAAAAATTGTATTTCATCATTTTTCATCATTAAAGTTATTTTACAATATTTATTATCTCAACAAACTCAGGTAACTAAGAAATTTTGAAAAATCAAATGAATTGATAAATCTCAAACATATTTAGCATATTTAAAATGGTTATATTAATATTAGATGTATTTACATATTATTGATAAAATTAATCATATGTTCCTTTTATTATCAATAGATTTTCCTTGGTCACACACGACTGAAACTAGCCTAGATCCATCTTAACTCTGGATCTATCAAGCGCCGAAAGGGATCAAATCTCTTGAGGTGCAAACCTTTCCTCAAATTTTTCACTCAAAAAAGAGGTTTGCACCTCGAGAGATTTGATCCCTCTCGGTGCTTGATAGATCCGGAGTTAAGATGGATCTAGGCTGGTTAACCCTACAACCCATCATGACCCCGAAGTGTAAGTATGTCCGAAGCCAAAACAAAAAATAAAATAAAAATTCAATCTAAATAATGTTAGCTTAAAAATAATTTACACAACCATATAAATAAACAATTAAAAATAAATTTAAACAATATAAATTTAAAATATGAAGATTTTTAAGAACACTACAAAAGAGATATAGTAAATAAATAAAAATATAAATAAATTACAGTATGGTAAATAAATAAAACTTATAGGTTTTATTTAGGTGAATCTTATGGGAAAAATACCATGGGACAAATTATTATTAATACCATGGGCCAAATACCATGGGCCCAATACTATATAAAAGAGGTATAAAAAGGTAAGGTAAATAAATAAAAATATATCAAATAGGAGTAGAAATCAACATCTAATTATATATGAAGCCTATGGACCAAATCAATAATAATAGCACACAAAAAAACATTATTAACCCTAGCATTAATATTAGAATATTAATATTAATATTATTATTATTATTAAATCTAATATTCATATTAATATTATTAAATTCAATAACTTTATGTTAATAAAATATTAAATTTGTTATATATATATATGGGAGGGAAGAACAAAGACATATGATAGAGGTGGAGAAATAACCGGAGTGACAAAGGAGAAATGGAGATTGTTGGAGTTAATGCTTACATTCCATATTTGAAAAGTTGGTTTGTGATGGTTGAGGAATTCTCTCAACCTCTCTCTCTAAATTAGGAATAAGTCGGATCTCAGAAACTCTATTTAATAAATTAATTTGAATGTAATGTGTGTGTGTGTGAGTGTGTTTACACATACATCATTTGTATATAATATATAAGTTTGTTTAGTAATTGTGTGTTTTTTAGCTATTTCTATATTGGTATCGGAGCGCATAAGATGAAAGACTTGTGTGATGGCATTGTGTTTATACTCTGAGGAAGTGTTGTGTCTAGACTTTGAGGAAGTAAGGATATAAGAGTTGAGATTTCGTTGCAGCGTTCTGTTCGTTGCATGACGGCCGCTGCGATGGTTTGACACTTATGACAACATCACCGTCATGGCCGAGTTATTTTCTCGTAGATGGATGGAATCTAGGATGATCGGAGGAATCGACTGAGCTTGCGTATGCTGCATACCTTTACAAAAATCATTTTCCTGACTTATCAGTGTGGATATTGTGATTGGTTAAGCATTGGAGGCAGAAGCCTGGAGAGCCTGCGTGGAGTTGCGTCAAGATAAGTTGCAGCAGTTTACATACTTGGAGAATTTTTTTTTGGTGAAGGCTCTTTTTCCAGATCAGAGTCTGTAGCTGGCATTCTAGAGGGTCTATGATAACGGCACTGCATTTGATGCGGCTATCAAACTGGTGAAATTTGTATCTGCTACCAGGGAAATTTAATAAGATCTAGGGTGTGCAAGAGGATGCACCGTCGTAGATTTTCTAGGACAATTTCTTGGTCTGCCATTCATCCCAACGTGTTTGGATCCATCAACAAAGGGACAAAGGGTTGCAAGAGGGGTGAATTATGCTTCTACTGCTGGGGGCATTTTAGATGATACTGGCTAGAACTATCCGAATATCGTTCAACGACCAGATACTAAATTTCCAGAACACCCTAAAGGACTTGGTTGCACAGTTGGGAACCTCACAGGCTGAGGCAAAAGGTCATTTGACTTACATTGTGTGAGCATCGTATATCTTTTTGGAGTTATAACCGTCCAATCGACAGAGGCCGAGAAACAACTTCCAAAAAAGCAAGACCTTGCCACCATCGTGAATGGGAATGTAACGTTGTTGTGCAATAACTTTAAATAAGCATGCAAAGAAAGAGAGTCAACACAGATCTGTTGTAAAGAATGAGAGCACAACTCTGTTAGTTCAGAGTCCTGTTAGTTTCTCATTCCGGGTAGCTGTGGATTGGACTACGGATTACATCTCGGCCCTCAAGAAGGTGGTTCAGGCCATGGAGGTACTTGCTGACTGTTGTTCAAATTTTACAGGTCATTCTACTAGCCAGATCTAGTTTCAACTAGGATTGAATGTGTAGTATAGTATTTCCAAGCTTAGCCTTGTGAGAAGTATAGTAGTGTCTAGTAGTTTGTTAGTATTATAATTTGTTTGTAAATTATGTGATGAATTTCAAACTAGATAAAAAGGTTATTTTGCAAAACTCATTCTAGATACATTCTATATCTAGACGGCTTTCCTAGATAACTGGTGAGTACAGCGATTAGCACCCATGTATTTCGGTGGATGGGAGCTTGTCCATAAAATGACTAGGAGTTCAGTGATTGCAATCAATTATTTTCAAAGAAATCAAGTGGCAGTAAGGCTCAATATGGATGGTTGTCCAGATAGTATGGAAGTTTTGGATCTAGGGAAGGATCCCTCATTCATTGAATACATAGAGTGGTCTTTTAATGAGGTTATGCGACAGATTGGGATTTTGTCCAACAATTGACTTCGGGAGGTCCTTGATTCGGGAGTTGAGAAAGCGAACTCGAGAATCCAACTTGCCAACTACACCTTTCCAAGGGTTATGAGGCAACTTGATGGAGCATCTACTAATAAGTCTAATTATTTTGTTATTTATGAGTGAATTCAATAAATCCATGTAATGTAATCATTAAGGGGGGATGTTGGAGTTAATGCTTACATTCCATATTTTAAAAGTTGGTTTGTGATGGTTGAGAAATTCTCTCAACCTCTCTCTCTAAATTAGGAATAATTCGGATCTCAGAAACTCTATTTAATAGAGTAATTTGAATGTAATCTGTGTCTATGTGAGTGTGTTTACACATACACCATTTGTATATAATATATGAGTTTGTTTAGTAATTGTGTGTTTTTTAGCTATTTCTATTAGAGATAAATGAAGGAGAGGGGAGAGGAGGAATGACGAGAGAGAGAGAGGGAGAGGAGTGAGAGAGGTAGAGAAGGGTAAGAGAGGGAGAGGGAGAGGGAGACATAAATATGGAGGTGGGGGAGAGAGAGAAGGATAGAGGATTGGAGGGTAAAGAGAGAGAGAGGGGGTGGTGGGGGAGAGAGAGAGGGAGGATGAGAGGAGGAGAGAGGGAGAGAAGAAGAAAGGCATAGAGAGTGAGAAGTGGAGAGAGAGGGAGTGACAATGGAGAGATAGAGAGCGAGTATGTATGTTTAGGGTGAGATAAAGAGACATAGGAGGAGTGATTGAGACAAGGGGGGAGAGAAAGAGATATAAGAAGAAAGGGAGGAATATAGTAACATATTTGGAGAGAGAAATAGAGTGATGGAGGAAGAGAGAGGATTTGAGAGAGAGAGAGAGAGGCAGATGAGAAAGGGAGAGAGATGAAGGATGAGAGAGAGGAAGAGAGTGAGGGAGCGAGTGAGAGGATTGTATGGGAATGAGAGAGAGAGAGAGAGAGTGATGTGAGAAGAGAGTGGGAGGTAGGAGAGAAAGGGAGAGAGAGGAAGGAAAGGAGAGGGGAATTGAGAGAGAGCAGGAGAGAGGGAGGGAGATAGGATGAGAGAGGGAGGGAAGATGAAATGCATAAGAGGAGGCCAAGGAGAGAGAGAGGGAGTGACAAGGGAGAGATGGAGAGAGAGTGTGTATGTTTGGGGGTGAGATAAAGAGAGAGAAAGAAGGAGAGATGGAGAGAAGGGAGGAGAGAAAGAGAGAGAGACACACATATATTAACAAATTTGGAAGGTGAAGATAGAGAGAGAGAGGTGGAGAGAAAGGAAGAGAAAGATCGGAGAGAGGTAGGGAAAGAATAGATGGAGATGGAGGGGAAGAGAGAGGGAGGTAAGAAGAAATAAAAGAGAGAGTGAAAGTTGGAGAGAGAGAGAGAGAGAGAAGGAAAATGGAGAGAGAGGGAGAGAGGATAGTAGGAGGGAAGAGAGATATAAGAAGGGGAGAGGGAGAGAAGAGGAATAGAGAGAGGAAGGGAGAGGAGGAGGGAGTGATAGATAGATATATTGGAGAATGAGAGTGTATGTTTTTGGGTTGATATAGAGAGACAAAGGGAGATAGAAATATAGATGGAAGGTGAAGAGAAAGAAGAGATAGATGGAGATAGGGAGGGAGGGACAAAGAGATTGATAAATATGGAGTGAGAGAGAGTGTGTGGCTATGGGGTGTCTGGCAGTAGTTGGTGATTTCTAATCGTATTTGATTTCTTGAACTAGATGCATTGATTTTAGTGTAGATTTTGATTTCTAATGATATTTGATTACTTACACTAGATGTATTGATTTCAATGTAGATGATTTCTAATCCTATTTGATTTCTTGCACTAAATGCATTGGTTTCAGTCTAGATGGTTATTTATAATCTTATTTGATTGTTTGCATGCATTAATTTCAATGTAGATGTTGTTTTCTAAATATATTTGATTTCTTACACTGGATGCATTGATTTCAATATATATGATTTATAATCCTATTTTATTGCTTTCACTAAATGCATTGATTTCAGTGTAGATGGTGGTTTATAATCCTATTTGATTGCTTGCAATAGATGCATTGATTTTAGTGTATATGTTGGTTTCTAATCTTATTTTCTTACTTGCACTCGATTCATTGATTTGAGTGTAGATGTTGATTTCTAATCCTATTTGATTACTTGCATTAGATGCATTGATTTCAGCGTAAATGTTGTTTTATAATATTATTTGATTTTTTGCCTTAGATGCATTGATTTTAGTGTAGATGTTGATTTCTGATATGATGTAATCGGATGTATGATGGTACATTAATTTTAAAGGTGTTGGATTAATAATTTGGATTGATTTCAGTGTAAGCACAAATAATTATTGACAATGTAGATTTATTTTTGTGTTATAGTAAGTAAACGTAGCAATATTGGAGAGCAAGAGAGACAAGGTATGATGTTTACTACAAGAGCTCGAGCTAAATATTTAAATGGTTTATTGATTTCAGCTGCCTTTTTCATACAATCGATATGAAAAGATGACAAAACTAACAAGGGTGACAATAAGAATAGTAGAAGAAAATAGTTTGATATTGATCACAATGAAGGCTATTTCTAATTTACTACATTCTTATTATTCACATTTTCTATCATTCAATATTATTACATTGTCACTTTGCATTCAAAAATTTTATTTCATCATTTTTCATCATTAAAGTTATTTTATAATATTTATCATCTCAACAAACTCAAGTAACTAAGAAAATTTGAAATTGAAATGAATTGATAAATCTCAAACATATTTAGCATATTTAAAATGGTTATAGTAATATTAGATGTATTTACATATTATTGATAAAATTAATCATATGTTCCTTATATTATCGATAGATTTTCCTTGGTCACACACGACCGAAACCAGCCTAGATCCATCTTAACTCCGGATCTATCAAGCGACGAAAGAGATCAAATCTCTTGAGGTGCAAGCCTTTCCTCAAGTTTTTCACTCAAAAAAGAGGTTTGCACCTCAAGAGATTTGATCTCTCTCGGCGCTTGATAGTTCTGGAGTTAAGATGGATCTAGGCTGGTAAATACTGAGTGAAAGAACAACTGGAGGTTGTTTAATCTTGGAGGCAAGTACTCTCAACTCAGAGGTGAACCTGAGGAAATCAGTTCTACATTGAGTGTAGGCGCTCGAATTTCCAAGAGATACTCCTGAGTGATTATTTTTATTTTCATTCAATTTTATTAACTTTCAAGTTATATCTTTGTTTACCTTACAGGGAGTGTATATACGTTATTCTCATGTACGAAATGTTGCGATGTAGGACCTTGGGGTTATTTTCTGAATGAAAATTTTATACGAAGATACTAACAAAATCTTAAATTGAACATCGAGTGATTCCATGTATATTATGGACACAGGTCCAATAGTGACCATCGTAGATATGGAAGACTTACAAGGGAATATTAACTTCAATAATATTTACCCTGGACTTTATAATTGCGCTAGTGAATACAATAACTACGAGTTAGCATCATTAATTGGTAATGGCACAAGGGTGGCTGAAGGGTGGCTGGGGATTATTAATATCATTTTTGTATTCCTTAGTTCGAAATTGGAGGAAATCGTCTAATCATAATAGGCATGCGAGGAAGTTGTTCGGTACTAAACTAACTTAGAATTGGGATTAAGGAGGAAACGATAGGTACAATATTTGAATTAGTAATGGAGATAAGTGATCTAATATAAACAGATCAGATTCCTAAACTCGATTAGAAATCCGAAAAGACTGAAATAAATACATCTAGTCATTATAACATAAATGAGTCCAACTATCGTGGGTAGGAAACTATCCAAATAAGGTTAGCACTTTGCTCATTATGGAGGGACGTTTGTGTTTCAAAGAAGCAGAACTGGATCATAACAGAGTTGCTCTAGGAATGGTGCGGATTGGAGAATGAGATTGCTCGACTAAGTGGGGAAGTCGTAGGAGGAGCAGGGATTTACGTATGCAAAATTTAAAAGGAAAAGGTTTGGAGTTCGCAAGCGAAGGAAACTGAGAAAACCTGGCTCTCTTCTTGTTGCAAGCGCTGAAAGATTTAGAAGAATATATTTCTACGTCATTATGGGTTGCAGAGTTGGTTGTGGCGGTGGAACTCGCAGGTCTGGCTGCTGCACCACCTACGAAAGTTCGTTGAGTAGGATGAACACGAATCTGAACAATGGTTCATCGTCTGTCTAGAGGCGACTTCCTCTGTTAATCGTATTCACGTAGATGGTAATGGTAGATATTTTGGGTTTGAAGTCCGCTTCCATAGAACGAAATGGCTGCTAGGTGATAGTTCTCGTAGAGGTATGGAATTGATTGTGAACACCGCAGATGGCTGGCTTCCAACATATGTATCGTAACAGGGAGTGATTTGAGGCTCTTCCTAGATTTCATGGTTAATCTCGATGGGCATGGGAAAGGTATGCTATCTTCTAATTGAGAGATAGGCAGGATTAATCTGCCTTATGGTTTCTTTGTACAAGGGGGAGGTGGCTTTACTCCTTTGCTTCGGGCCGGAGTGAGAGGCCGAAGGTTTTTGGTGTTTGCTGGGTCTAGGTGATAGTTCTGGTTTTTCCGACCTGGTTTTCTGATCGGCCATCGGACGGTTTCTTTTTCAAATTTTATCGGAGAAGGGGGCAGTTTTCAGACTTTCCGTTATGGCTGTCATATCTGAAGGACGGTACGAGAGTTTAAGTGAGAGAGTGTTCGTAGTGCGATTGTTTAACTACTTCTGACAGAGGTAGTTGAGCTCTTTGTACTTTTGCGGAGAAGTTAGTGGTAACCGGTCATATTTGCTCCTAGGGAATATCTGTTCCGTGCTCAGAGTGATCGATCAAAAGCCGTCGTTTTAAAGGTTTTCTAATCCATCTGCCGGAGGAGTTGTGCTGACAATGACAGTTTAAACGGATATCGGTGGTGGAGCCACCTGAATGGATGAATTGGAGGCTTTTTGTAGCCAGGTGTGACAAGGAGGTGGTGGACTTGTTGTTTTTACGAAATATTGGGGTGGCGGAAAGCCAAGGGATCACTCAAAAATCCAGTGAGACTGCACCGGGGGCTTTGTCTAAGGAACGCAATCTGAACTTAGAATCGGCTGTTAACTCCATTGAATTACCACTACAGAGGGGGACTAAGAAACCCATCAGACCGAGTGAGGAGGTGTGTTTGTTAAGCTTTGGATTCGATGTGATGTGGGATCGCATCGAGGGGCTTTCGAACAGAGCTGTGTTGGGAAGGTGGAAGTTTCAAAACTTCGGGAAATGAAACTTAATGGAATGGTTGATGTCGTCATGGGAGAAATTACTGGGGTATAGGCCGAGGATTAGCAGACTTGAATGGGATTGGTTTTGTTTCCATTTACTGAAAGATGAGGATGTAGCGGAGGTTATGGGGAGGACAAGGGTGGCTGGTAGAAGTTTTCTGGCTCTACACCGGTGGGATGCCGGCTTTCATCCCCGCCACAACGCACCAATCAACCCCCTGATGTGGGTTAAGTTGGACGGCCTGCCTCTACATTTCTGGAGTCTGAAAGTGTTAAATGCAATTGGGGATAGTATTGGAAAGTGCCAATATGTAGCCCCGAAGTGCTTTGGGATCTATGATAAAAGGGTCGCCTGGATTTTGGTCGAAGCATCGTTTGCGGGCGATTTGCTAGCCATGATCAACTTATCCTGAAACGGGGTGGTTTATAGGCAATCTATTGACTATTGGAAGATGTCGTTCAGGTGTTTTTTCTGTCACACATCGGGCCACTTAATTCAAAATTGTGTCAAACGACGGGACGCTGTAGTGGGGAGGCGGGACGGAATGCTCATGCAGAAGAGTTCGATTGGCTCAGATCAACCTGCTGTGGAAAATCATCGGGACGATGTGTCAGCGATCACTACAGATAAGTCAACTATGCTTTTCTCTGATAGACATGCCGCTTTTGAAACACATGATTCTATCCCTGAAGAGAATCTTAACTATTGGATGCCGGAGTCATCTTCTCCCTTGGTCGGGGGTGGGGGGACTTCAGTGATGGACTGTCTCCATATTTTTCCCAGGGGCTGCGATTATATCAATCCATGTCAGAGCCCAACTTGCCAGGGGGTGTCTCTATTCCTTTAATCCCTGAGCCGGAAACCTCTATTTCGGTACCAAATCTTGCCCACCTTGTTCGGCCTCCTTATGATTTTTCTGAGTCTTTACATTCGACTTTTGAGCCTAGGTCCCTGGTTATGGGTGACCAAGCACTGTCGTCCTCAAGAAACTCGATCGGGAGTGATCTAGAGCTCCTTCTGTCGGGTCAGGATTCTTTACTAGAGCCCCTGCTGATTGACATGGGTAAGGGGTCAACTCTGCCTGTTGTTATTAGTCCTCAATCTAGATCTAATGTCACGATTAGACGAGATCGAGTGCGACAAAAACGAAAGAAGAAGCTAAATCTCATCTTTGATATCTCGGATTACTCTCCGGAAGGAAACTTTCGTGAGGTGTCGGTATCACTTGCCATCGGTCGGGTCCTTGGAGCATTGACCCCAAAGCCAGTGTTTCCTTGATGAAGTTAGTCTCTTTAAATTTGTGGGGTTTGGGGGATAGGGGTAAATTTCTGTCTGTGTTGGATTATTTTTTGTTATGCAAGCCTACTTTTATTTTTATTCAGGAGACTATGCAGCTTGATGTCTGTGCTATACATTATTTCTGTAAAATGCTTCCAGATTGGCATTTGACTGCAAAAAGTGTTGCGGGTTGCTCTGGAGGTTTAGTGGCCAGGTGGGATCCAAGGTGGGCGTCCATGAAAGCTTTTAACTTTTTTGGTGGCATCCTCTTAATAGGTTTCTACCGTGGTTTTCCAAAAATAATGCACTTCATCAACATTTATGCTCCTTATATGGAGAGACTTGAGCTCTGGAACAGGATGGAAGAATGTGGTATGCTATCCTTAAGCAACCTAATGATCGCAGGTGATTTTAATTGTGCTTTAAATGATAAGGATTTATGGGGGGTGAAATGCAGGCAGGATCCTTTAGCTAATGATATAAAGGGGATCTTTAATAATGATGGTTTGTGTTTAATACAGTTTAAGGAATATTGTCTTACCTGGTTAAATGGGCGGACAAGGTTGGAATTTATAGGGAAAAAGATTGATAGGTTCATCATTTGTAATGGCCTTCAACTCAGAATGGAGAGTATCCAGGTAGAGGTGGAGGACCTCACAGTGTCGGATCATAGACCGATTTTTATAAAATGGGATTTCGAGATGCGGAAGGGTGGCATCCCATTTAAATTCAACCGTACGTGGCTTGAGGATTCCTCATTCAATGAGCTGGTTAAGAACTATCTAAAGGAAAATAAGAGGCTGGATGGTATGTCATCGATGGTTTACTTTAAAAACATCTTGAGGAATCTGAAAAAAAAGAGAGGTTAAAATATGGGATTTAGGACAAAAATTTAAAATGAAGGATAGGATTAGAAACATAAGGATGGAAAGGACTCAGATCCTGAAGGATGTGGAGGAGGGGAGATCTCTCCCGGATTACTGGGTGAAGTTAAAGGCTCTAGAAGAAGAATACAGAAAATTTCTTCTAATTGAAGAAAAGGGGTGGAGATTAAAAAGCAGAGTTACGTGGCTTCAGAGCGGGGACAAAAATACAAAATTCTTTCATAAGGTTGCAAATGGAAGGAGGAGCGCAAATGCCATCTGGAATATAGAGGTGGAGGGTAAAAATTTTAACTCCACGGAGGGGATTAAGGGGGCTGCGGTGGACTATTTTGGCAAGCTTTATAAAAAACAGGAGCTGGTTGATATTGTGGGACAGATGGACTACATAAATGAGTTCCCAGTTATGTTTTCACATGAGGAATTATTGAATTTGAAGAAGAAGGTTAGCTCTGATGAGGTGAAATCGGTGCTGAAGTCATTTGCATTGGATAAGAGTCCAGGGCCAGATGGCTGGACCCCGAACTTTTTTCTACATTTCTTTGATGTTTTTTCAAAGGAGCTCACAGACATGGTGGAAGAAATAAAGATGTCGGAACGGATCCATGGGGCCATTAATTCCAATTTTTTAGCCCTGATTCCAAAAAAGAAAGGAAAGATCTCATTTGAAGATTATAGACCTATTTCCTCTGTAATACTTTGTACAAGCTTAACTCTAAAATCATTGCAGAGCGTATTAAAGGGGCCTTTTCAAAGCATATCACTGAGGAGAAATCAATATTTCTCATGGACAGAAGTATCCATGACGTTGTGGTGGTCACACAAGAAATGATTCACACCATTCAGACCAAAAAATTGAATGCAGGAGTTATTAAAATTGATTTAAACAAGGCCTATGATAGGGTTGATTGGAATTTCATTAGGTTGATTTTGTATAAAATTTGTTTGGACCGGGAGATGGTGGAGTGGATCATGGGTTGTATCACCTAGACTTCAATGGCGGTGCTCATAAATGGATCTGCCTTTGAGTTCTTCAGTCCGGAGTGGGGGTTGAGACAACGATGTGCCTTATCCACTTTGCTCTTTATCCTGAATATGGACGCTTTGAGCCTGAAGATTAAAAGAGCCATGAGGTTGGGTACTTTCAGGGGGATTGACATCTGTAGACATAAGAGTGTGTCTCATAGTTTGTTCGTGGATGATATCTTGATTTTTGGAGAAATGATAAGGAAAAGTTGGGGGGAGTTTAGAAACATATTAAGTGGTTATTGTAGAGCATCTGGGATGCTAGTCAGTTATGATAAATCCTGCATATATCATGGGGAAGGTGAGGAAGGAAACTTCTAGGATCTGGGAAGGCTTTTAAACTTTAAGGTTGCCCCACTTTGAGATGGATTGTCTTACCTTGATTTTAGACTGAAACCCACTCTTTACAAGGCAAAGGACTGGAGATGGATACCAGAGAAAATCCAGAGGAAGATACAAGTTTGGTTGACTAGGTGGCTCTCAAGAGGGGGTTGGCTCATTTTGATACAAGTGGTCTTACAACAGTATTCGTTTTATTGGGCCCATCTCTACATCTTACCAAAAAAAACTACTGCGGAGATTAAGAAGCATATTTCTAGTTTCATTTGGCATGGGGGGAGGGATCGTAAGTCATTTCATTTGGCCCGTCTGGGTAGCATAACCTTACCAAAAGAAAGAGGAGGATGGGGAATTATAGAGATTGAATCTTTCGGCACGGCTCTAGTTCTAAAATATTTATGGAGAGGACTTACAAAGGTAGGTTTGTGGTCAGAGATCATCAAACACAAATATCTAGGACAAAAAGGGGTTGAGGATAGTCTGATGACAGGTTGGGACTTTGTCCATCGTAGATCTGAAATATGGAAAGGTTTCTGCAAGGTCAGGTCTATATTTGAGGAGCACATTGAATGGAACTTCGGAGATGGCAGCAAAGTACTAATTGGAAGTGAACAGTTTATGGACCAAGGCAACCCGATTAACCTTAGCAGAGAAGTCATAGCACAGATAAATCAGAGTGGCTTTTTCTACATGCGCCAGATGGTAAAAGTTTGGGAATTTTACATTCCTAGATGGAAATCATACAAGGAGGTTGCTCTAAATGAGATTTGGAAAGCGGAATGGGATAAATATATTCTTTCAGTGAAAGGAATGGGACTGAAAAAGGATGTAAAAGGAGATAGTCTGACATGGGGTAGGACGACTATGAAGGAGCAGATCAACACAAATGAAGCATATAGAGTTATTCTTAAAAGACGTCTAGGTTTTGAACAAGAGTGTTGGTTCAAATACATGTGGAAATTCAAGGTGCAGATCAAAATGATCATTTCACTGTCGTTGATATGGAGAAATAAAAATCTGACGTGGGAAAACCTACAGAAAAAGGGATGGCAGGGGCCCGGCATATGCATATTATGTGGGAAAAATGAGTAAGGAAATTCACATATTTTCTGTAAGTGTACTTTTTCCACAGAGACTTTAAGTCTCTTGTGTCCCATATTAAAATTGTCCACTCCATATTATACTTCAACAAAGGATTGTGTCAAATAGTGGCTCAGGAGGGGTAAAATCTGGAGAGCCATTCCTTTTCTATTTCATTGGCATATCTGGATGAGCAGAAATAGAAAGATTTTCAAAGGAAAAAGGTGCACCTCACAGGAGATTTGTATGAAGATCTATAGTTCAGTGGAAATGATGAATTTGCCGAAGATGAAACAAAAGCCCGCTTCTGATATTAATAAGAGACTTCGTCCTTTCGAAATCCACTACCTAACTGGATTCTTTGATGGGGCTTCCCAAAACCAGAACTGTGGTTGTGGAGCATGGTTAATGGTGGCTCCAAATTGCCACTACAAAATTTACTGGAATGGGGGAAGAGGCACCAACACTAGGGTGGAAATAATTGCTATATGGAGATTGTTATGGTTTGCATCCAATCTATATCTGGAGGATTTGTGGGTTTATGGGGACTCGAAAGTGATCATTGACCATTTGAATAAAGGAACACTTATGAATCCGACATATCTAAACCATTGGATGGAGCGGATATATACTTTGAAGAGTTATTTTAGCCACATAACTTCCATCCATATGTACAAGGAGAAGAACCAAGAAGTTGATCGTTTATCTAAGAGAGGATTAAATGGTAGATTTGAGAAATGGAATACGAGTTTTTTAACTCAAATGGAGTTGGAGCAGTGTGAAAGGTTAATTTTAATTAAAGCAATTGACAAAATTAATAGAAAAGGAAGGATAAAAAGAGTCATCCAATGAAATTTGTTTTTGTTTTTATTGTTGCTTTTTGGAGGGAAGTCGTATAGGACAGGAACTAAAATTTTTGTGGAAGACAGGAATATGTGAAGAACTTCTGACTTTTTGATATAGGATCTATAGGAATGTAAAAGAATGATAGTTTTTAAATATGTTTTTCAATGTTATTATGTGAAAAGATATGTGCCCTGGTACACTATATACACCACATGTATTTTTCATGCTGAAAAAAAAGGAAACATAATATAAGTAACGAAGGAAAATTTCAAGTCAAGCTTAATTTTTTTTGCAAATACCACTTAGGGTGTATGCTAGAATTTACCAATATAGCCAAGCCACGCACTTCCATATAATTATTTTCCAGGATAGGTCTTAATTGAAAAATTAAGATCAATATTAATTGAAAAATTATGATGATAAGAGTATGGGAAATAATTAAACAACCTTATCAAAATTCCTACATCCAAGTGACAGATGCTAGTACGATACTCAAAAGTAAAAAAATAAATTTTCTAGTATTTTCGTAGAGAGGAGGGTAGAAAATATAAATGCATGTGTTTTTTTTTTTGAATTTTACGAAATAGGGTATTGAGTTATCTATTCCAAAAAATAAAAGAAGCAAGCTCCCATTATAATAAGGAGGTTAGAGATAAGCAAGCTATTTAATTTAAGAGTGGGAGTGCAGTCCTTATTACATATAGCCCAACTTCCAAAATTCCCAGGATTTCCTACTTATACATTCTTGGCATATTGTATAACATATTGATTAAGAAAAAGTACACATTTACATAACATATTGGAAGATGATATTAGATGTCAAAAGGAGGTATTTTATTCACTTATAAGTTCTTCTAGTTGTTGACTGATGTTCTTGCTGGGATCTATGTATGCTTCCTTGATAGTTTGAATTCTCCCCTTCTTGATTCAGAGTGACGCTCTTGAGGTAGTTGATCAACTCTTCCATATGAGTACATTTGTTTTTTATAGCTGCTATTTTTTCCTTCTAATCCTCGACCTTCCTCTTCAATAAAGTGTTCTCAGCCTTTGCTTGGTGCCTCATATCTTTCATTGTCTCCCTTAGTTTATCAATCATAAACTTGTTGGCTCTGCACGTGGCATATTTTTCATTTTGTGATGCTCTTTCAAGTGGATTCAGTTCCATTGTTGCGTGCATGGATGTCTTCTTGTTGGTCTGCTAATGGAGAAAGTCATGGAGAAGCTGCCACAAAGTTGTTAAAACTATGGAAGCTACTCTGTCTCCAAAATGATCTCTATTGACAGAAGGAGAGGCTTAAAAAAATTGTTTTCTAAAAAACACAGAGCAGTGGAGGATCTTGTAAGAGATGAGAATCTCAATGTAGTGTTGATGGAGATTGGTAGGGGAAAACCTAAGCACGTTGGGTGGAGGCGATGTTGATGGTGACGGGGATGAGCAAGGTTTTTTTAAAAGGAAGGAGGGACAGATAGAAAATTACAAGAGGCTCAATCGTGCTTGATTAAGATCGCACTCACGATCTCATCAAAGGAAAAAGTGAGAAAAGGGGAGAGCTTGATCAGGATCACACTCACAATATCGTGCCCAAGTATGATTAAGAGGCCATGAACGAGGCCATTAAATGGAGAAACTGAGATAAATTCGGATAAGGCTAAGTCACGAGAGAGGAGTGACTTGTCAAGCTTGATATTCAAGAAACAAAGATTACCATGAGCATTTTGGATTTGTAATGGATTTTTGGATTTGTGCAGAAGATGTACTTTTTAAATTTTTTTAGCCAGTCTCCCAACCTACAATGTGACTATGGCAGGGGAAGGGAGCAGGGAAAATTATGGTATTGGGATGAGAGATATATCATGATGAATTCTAGATTCCCCTTCAGGACGAGCCACTACCAGGTTTGCAAGGAGGTTAGAAAGGCCGTTATTTTCTGGCAAGATGTGTTTGAAGGAGACATGGCCCAAATTTGCTAGATTTTTCCTAATTCGTTTGACTAGCTGGCCCACTGTTGCAATAGGAGGATTTATTTTACTTATCATGGCTTGGATGATTATAGCTGAGTCTCCTATGATGATTAGACTCTGAATTTTTTTTTGTTTTTAGTGTTGAGATTCAACAAGATGATGATCCGAGTGAAAATTAAGCACCTTCACTAGATGGGGCTCGCAGGCTATTTTTAGGTGTATGTCTATTTTTAGAATGGCGAGCATATTCTAAAATTAGTAGGATGTTGATTCTAGATGGTTGAGAAAATTCTATCTTTGGATTAATTTCTATTTTTAGAAGATGGGCGAAGTCTATTTATAGATCGCTAATCTAAAAATAGAATGCATGTCGATTATTATTAGTCCTTAATAATAAATAGAAAATAAATAGTAACTTATTCTCTTGGAGCACTTGATTTCAGTGAACAGATGTGGCACATCAATGGGCTGAAGGAATTACGCAATTCTTAGGGTGGTTGGTGACTCATGCATGGAGGACTTTGTTATAACTGACTGTGGCAAGTTATAATAGAGTTGGAAGAGTAGTTATGGGAGATGTTATTTAGTTTAACTCAATTAAGTAAGTTAAATTCAGTTGTGCTAGTTGTAACTAAATATACACTAGTGAAAGATGAGTGAATTAATTATTTAATTAATACATAAGTAGTGTCTTACTTGCAACTAAAGAAATACGACAATTAACTACTTGCATGTCACATGCAATGGAGACCAAGTGGAGAGATAGGTGAAAGGGTGTGTTTGACTATCTATTGTGACTATTGTGATGCATTCAATGCATCTACACACACATTTGAGATGCCAATGAGGATTGTGTAGTCAAGGCAAGGCAAGGTCGAATTCATTCAGGGATCTTCTTCAGCAATGATTGCGCAGTGGAGGCAGGCTGTCAGGAGGAAAAAAATTGGTGCATAGATATGAAAATTTCTGCATGACAGTGTGTGACAATTGTATATTGTACTGAGAGCTCTATGAGCTGAGCTTTGTATGATATTGTTACATGTTCCATTGATATACATAATATATGGTAGTTGTATTTTTTATCTTTAAGCTTTTCTGGTAAAACATCTTGTTATGTGCGATTGATTTTTCTTCATATGTTTGCAATTGGCGATTTAATTTCCGTAAAGAATTGAGTAGAAGGATTATGTATTTAACATAATATTTAATTTTTATATCAGGGGAGTCTAGAAATACATTATTGTGTTTATAAAATTTCTACATAGTATCGGAGTAGTGTTAATCACTGAAGATTGCAATATTGAAGCAATGCTGAGTTTTGTGATGGTGGGACAATTCGAATTTGCTGCAAGAATTTCTTGGTGCGACAGTTGAGTAAACATTGAAATGGCTTTCAATGGGTTGCAGTTGTAGTATGTACTCGAGGTCAGCTCTAACTACATAGCATGGAAGGACATGATGGAGGCGGTGCTTGAAGATAATGGCCTGAAGGAGTTCATCAATAGCAATGTTCCTAAGCCCACTTCGATGGATGTTGCATTACTTGACGCCTGGCAAAAGAAAGTAGAGAAGACGAGAATAATTCTACTGGAAGGTGTGAAATACCATATTGTGTCAAGCATTCATGGGAAATCCATTCCATTTGCAATCTGGAAGGCATTGATAGATCTTTTCCAAAGCAGCAGCGACCATAGGAAGTTGGCGCTGAAAGATAAACTTAGAAAAATCAAAATGGAGAAGGGCAACAGTATTCCAAAGTATCTCACGAAGTTTCCAATGTAGGGATGTGCTGGGGAGTGTGGGAATTACAGTTTTTGATGATGACTTGGTGAGCTTAGCTCTCCTTGGACTTCCGAAGAGTGGGCACAGTTATCAAGACTCTATCAATGGACGGGAAAAACTGCTGGATTGGGAGCGAATTTGGTCGGATCTAGTGTAGGAGAAGATAAGGTGGAGTACTAGGGATGGTTCTTCATCAAAACATGATCATGAATCGGATTGTGATTGGGCTGCCAAAGCGAGTAAAGGGAAGGGGAAGAAATTCCATTCAAAATCTGAGGCTAAAGACAAGAAGCTGGATTTGTCCAAGGTGAAGTGCTTTCACTATCACAAACATGGGCATCTCGCCACTAACTGCCCACAGAAAAAGAAGAACAAGAAGGTTGCTGAAGCTACAAATGGTAAGGCCCTTGCCTCGCAATTCGAACTTGTTTTCTCTTTGATCATATGCTTGGTTTCAAGCACAATGGGATCGGTGTGGTATCTTGATAGTGCTGTTTCCTTCCACATGATGGGAGATAAGGAGTTTTTCAGTGACTTGGAGGAGAAAGATCCCCAAATACATATAGATATGGGAAACTATGGATGATACAGTGCGACTGAATTGGTACCATTAACTTTGAGAGGGAGTCAGGTAAACAATTTCTATTGAAAGATGTTATGCATGTTCTAGGTATAAAGAAGAACTTGGTCTTAGTTGCGATGTTGGAGGACAAAGGTTATGACATTGTTTTCAGTGATGGAAAAGGTTTCTTGCGACACAAAACAACAGGTCAAACCAAGAGGATAGGGATTCGAGTTAAGAATCTCTACAAGATGGAGGTAGATGGCTACACTGTAATGGTGGGCAAAGAAGAAGAAGTGGTGAGTCGGGATGAGAGCGAATTATGGCATAGGAGATTAGGCCATCTTCACCATGGCGCCCTGAAGATTTTGCAGTCAATTTCTACTGGAATTACCAAGGGTACACTTGCCCAGTTAGATCAGTGTAAGGGATGGACTATGGGTAAGTTTGTGAATACCCCCTTTCATGAAAAGGAGAATCGTGCTTCGGTGATCTTGGCGAGAATTCACACAAATGTGTGTGGACCATTCTTGGTTGCTTCAATAACAAAACATAGGCATTATGTTATTTTTGTTGATGACTATTCTCATAGATGTTGGATCTTATTCATGCAAAAGAATGATCAAACATTCTCAAATTTCTGTGAGTATAAAGCATTGGTGGAGAAGGAGTCAGGGAAGCAAGTAAAGGCTCTGCGGAGCGATAATGGTGGTGAATATATCTCGAATGAATTCAAAGATCTCTATAGAAAAGAAGGAATTCGAAGAGAACTCATAGTCCCTCATAACCCACAGCAGACTGGGGTCATGGAGAGGAATAACAGAATGATTGTGGGTGCTACATGAGTTATGTTGCATGACCAAGGCCTACAAATGCACTTGTGGGCGGAAGCATGCAACACTACGGTTTATGTGAAAAACCATTGTTCTTATAGAGTACTTGGCATGAGTACACCTGAAGAAGCTTTTATTGGTAAGAAGCGTAATGTTTCTCATTTAAATATTTTTGGCTCATATGTTTATGTTCATGTGACCAAGAATGCCAGGAAGAAGCTGGAGCCGACTACAGAAGTTGGGATATTTGTGGGGTACACAGAAACACCCCATAATTATCGTGTGTATTTGCCAAATAGTCGAATTATTGTGGTGCGACGGGATATAAAATTCAATGAGGAGAAAGCCATGAAGTTGTCGCTTGAGAGGGAGCTACACTTGCATGTAGAGGAGGAACTTATGGTTCCCAAAGATGAGCCTCTAGATGCAGATCAGCCATAGGAGGAGATTCATGGAGTGGAGGAGTCCACTCATGCAGAACCAAACATTAGAAAAGGCAGAAAGTGTGCCACATAAGCTGAGACGCTGAAACTTGAAGTGGAAGAGGATGTAGGAGTCCCTACTTCATAGCACAGATTGAGACAATCACCTGAATGATTCACTAGATACATGGCTCTCATGAGAAGGTGTATCGTGACAGAGCCATCTTCCTTTGAGGAAGCAGTGCAGGAGCCCACATGGGTAGATGCCATGGTGGAGGAGTATGACTCCATTGTCAGAAACAGTGCTTGGGAGATTGTTCCAAGGCTAGTTGGTAAATCAATGGTAGGTTCAAGATGGATCTACAAGGTGAACCAAGCTACTGATGGGAATGTCAAGAAGTATAAGGCAAGATTTTTTTCCTAGGGCTTCTCACCGATCGAGGGGATTGATTATGAAGAAACCTTTGCACTTGTCACACGGTACTCTTCCATAAGGACCATCCTTGCTCTCTTAGTGTAGATGGGTTGGCACATTCATCAGATGGATGTGAAGACTATGTTCCTTAATGGGATCATTGAGGAAGAAGTGTACATTGAGTAGCCTAAAGGATTTGAGATCTTCAGCAGGGAGTTGGATGTGTGCAGACTCAAAATAGCGATGTATGGGCTGAAGCAAGCACCCCATGCTTGGTACACTTGGATCAATAGATATTTCACTGGACTTTGCTTCACTAAGAGTGAGGCAGATGCAAACCCATACCAAATTGTGGTGGAGGGTAAGCTTTAATCATTGTTCTTTATGCTAATGATTTAATACTGACTGGTGATGAACAACTGATACACTCATGCAAGGAGGACCTTGAAAAGGATTTTGAGATGAAGGATATGGGCCTCCTTCATAATTTCCTTGGATTGGAAATATGGCAGCGAGAAGGTGAAATATTTGTGTCTCAAGGAAATTATGCTCGGGAGATACTCGGTAAGTTTCACATGGAGGAGTGCAAACCCATGGATACTCATCTTCCAGGAAATTGGAGGAAAGAGGATGCTACATCGATAGAGGTAATGGATGCTACCGTCTATCGACATTTGGTGGGTTCGCTCATGTATTTAGTTAATACAAGACCATACATATGCTATGTGGTGAACTAGCTTAGTTAAGCAATGGTTAAGCCTACCAAGCTCTTTTGGGAGGTGGGAAAGCATGTCCTGAGATATCTCAGGGGCACATCTGAGTATGGCTTATGGTACAAAAATATGGATGAGGTGAATTTGCATGGCTTCACAGATGCATAGTGGATAGGCAGCCCAATGGACAGAAAGAGCACATCAGGAGGGGTTTTCAGTATTGGATCTACAACTGTTTCTTGGTACAACAGGAAACAGAGATGTGTGTCACTCAGTTCAGCAAAAGCGGAATACATGGCAGCAAGTCAAGCTTCATGTGAGGCTATATAGATGAGGAAGATCCTATTCAGTTTGTTCGGTTCTCATTTATATCCTACAATGATTCATTGTGATAATTATAGTTACATTAAAATCTTGATTAATCCTATGTTTCATGATAGATCTAAGCATATAGATATCTAATATCATCATATTAGATATTGTGTGTAGCGGAAGATCATGTTGCTTCAGTACATTCCTACAGAAGATCAGGATGTAGATATTCTGCTGAAGGTGCTCACCAGGAGAAAATTCGAATACCATAGAGACAGGATCAGGGTGAAGGATAATCCATTTCTTATTGAGAGGGAGTGTTGAGATTCAACAAGATGATGATCCTAGTGAAAATTAAGCACCTTCACCAGGTGGGGCCTGCAAGCTATTTTTAGGTGTATGTCTATTTTTAGAATGGTGAGCATATTCTAAAATTAGTAGGATGCTTATTCTAGATGGTTGACCAAATTCTATCTTTGGATGAATTTCTATTTTTAGAATATAAGCGAAGTCTATTTATAGATCGCTAATCTAAAAATAGAATGCATGTTGATTATTATTAGCCCTCAATAATAATCAGACAATAAATAGTAACTTGTTTTTTTGGAGAACTTGATTTCAGTGAAGAGATGTCGCACATCAGTGGACTGAAGGAATTACACAATTCCTAGGGTGGTTGGTGACTCATGCATGGAGGACTTCGTTATAACTGATTGTGACAAGTTGTAACAGAGTTGGAAGAGTAGTTATGGGAGTTATTATTTAGTTTAACTCATTTAAGTTAGTTACCCTTAGTTGTGCTAGTTATAACTAAAGATACACTACTGAAAGATGAGTGAATTAATTATTTAATTAATTCACAAGTAGTGTCTTACTTGCAATGGAAAAAATACAATAGTTAACTACTTGCATGTCAGATCCAGTGGAGACGCAGTGGAGAGATAGGTGAAAGGGTGTGTTTGACTATCTTTTGTGAGTATAGTGATGCATTCAATATATCTACACACACATTGGAGATTCCAATGAGGATTGCGTATTCAAGGCAAGGAAAGATCGAATTCATTCAAGGATCTTCTTTAGCAGGGATTGCACAGTGGAGGCAGGCTGTAAGGAGGCAAGAAATTGGTGCATAGATATGCAAATTTCTGCATGACAGTGTGTGACGATTGTATATTGTACTAAGAGCTCTATGTACTGAGATTTGTATGAGATTGTTACATGTTCCATTGATATACAAAATATATGATAGTTGGGGTTTTTAGCTTTAAGATTTCCCGGTAAAACATCTTGTTATGTGCGATTGAATTTTCTTCATATGTTTGCAATTGGTGATTAATTTTTGCAAAGAATTGAGTAGAAGGATTTTGTATTTAACATAAGATTTAATTGTTAGATCAGGGGATTCTAGAAATACATTATAATTGTGTTTATAAAATTTCTACATTGTAATATCCCAAAAGGGAAAACGCAATAATACTGAAACAAAATATAAGAACTCCAACAAAGTAAACAATAAATCTATATACACATCAGAATGCATAGAAATAGCTGAGTCATTTTATTATGTTGGAGGTGAAAAAGAAAGTACAACAATGCTCAAAATATGAGACACCCAAGCCACAAGGGTGGCCTAGAATGACCCTGCAATGATTTCCCAAGAGGGTCTACGTAACTATTGAACTATTAGAAGGTAAACTGTGTTGTCCCTATTGTAACCGCCTGAAAGATAGAAAATTGAATCTATGTATAGTGGGAGCTCAAATGATGCTAAAATTGTAGATCTGGGCTCAATGATGGATTCATAATATAACCTAGAAAGGGTTTCTCAGATCTATAAGTCTAAGAAATACACCCTCTTAGGGCTTCACATATATGTTGCTAGGAATGCAGATCTGAAGCTAGATTTGATGATATGATGACTGCAATGATGCACAATCAGATCTATGCAAGAAGGTCTAACCCTTTCACTAGATCCTTGAGCTAAAATCTCAAGATCTAGCTCCTCCAATCTCCTCCACTGAAAATAGCTACTAGATGAACAATAACTTCAGAAAACTATGCTGTCAGAGAGGGAGGCTCAATAGCCTACTGCTGGATGTGTCAAATCAGCTACTGAATTATGGAAACAATAGATCCAATGTGAGAATATGGTCCCTCACAAGATTTCCAGCTGAAATACTGGAAACTTCCGTCCTCCAATAGATCTACAGGACTGAACTGTGCAATCCTTGAAGGGACTGCTGCTGCATGGAGGTAAAACCCAATGGCTTGAATGGTGGATGTAGATCTACTACTCCTGAAAGGGTATATGTGAAGAATAAGGTGGTAGGATGAACCCTCCACTAGTTTCCTAGCTGAATTCTAGAAACAACCTCCTGAAGATTGCACCAATTCCTGATAAGAAATGAAGAACAATCCTCTTTCTAGAGCTGCTCAAAGAAAGAGGTGGGATTCCTGCTTGGGAACACCCTGCGCTAAACAACAATACAAACTCTACTAAATAGCCCAAGCCTGCATAGAAATGTCTTAAGACAAATCTAGATCCAAAGATATCAATAAGTGAATAATCCAAATCATGCCTTCAATTGTGCCTTCATCTTCATTATATGCATGAGCCTTCCATAGCCTAGGCCCACTCCAAATATGCGTTGTACATGTGGAAATAGCCTCCATGTTTGACTGCGTTGTAGCCTCATGTCCTCCATCAAGATCACATGGGGTGATCGCCCTCTCCATCATATGTGCATTAAACGCACCACTTCCTCCACTATCTTATCATAAGTGCTTCATGATCTTATTTGAATGCACTATGATCTCAGTTGACCTTATCAAATATCCTCATGATTTTATATTTAAGATCCATGATCTTATTTTATTGTTTTATCCTCCATAATCTATCTCATAAATGAGACATGATCTCCATTAATGGAGATGCTCCACTAGTACATGATTTTAGACCTAGATCTAGAATATCCACATACACACGTTAAAAGTGAATTTTATTTTCCTTTGAGGCATGTAGGTCCCTCCACCCTTTTATTTATTTAATTTATTAAAAATTTTAAGGACTCTAATATTCCAAATATGATGTGAAAATTTGGGAATATTACATTCCCCCTCGGAAAAAATTTTCTTGTCCTCAAGCAACTCCAATAGGAGATACAAAGCCATCTATTCCCCTCCCAATGGCATCCACATAAGGAAGGCTTCCTCCACTTGCTGCAATGTGTTATGCATGTTTGGTCCCAAAGTTGTCTTTCAAAAATATATAGAATGACCTCCAACTGTATGGTTAGATGTCCTTATTCCACCATGAAATACCAAGTGACAACCATATGATGTCCAACACCATCATTACTACATGACATACATAAAATAAAGTGGCTCTTCCCACAAAGGAAAAGCTCCATCTCACAATACATCTCTTCATCCCATGGTTTATGAATTTGATTGAGCATTGTCATGCTCTCATCCTTAGCCCTATTGGCCTTGTTGGATCCAAGCATCATTCCAACATTATGCAAAAGAAGGAAAGGAAATATATGGGTAGAAAAATATGTAAAACCATATTCTCCCAATAGTAGCACCAGAGTAAGGCCCTTTGCTGCCATCCTCCATCTCCTCCATGTGATATGGACAAGCCAATCTCTCCCAAAAGAAACCAAATAAACAAGAGATCTTGATGCTTTCTCTCCTCTTCATGTGCATCATGAAGTAAAAACATACTGATAGACATGTGAAATGTCACATCAACCCAATGCAAACAAACACCATCAATACACATCATGTGAGAATCATGCCAAATTTTACCCAATACAAAACACATAGACATAGGAGATTTCATGTGGTGGCGAAACTTTCTCAAGGGAAACCAAAATGAACATGCATCTTTTTTCTACATTCTATCATTGATACACAAGGAATGAATCAGAAAATATGAGCTATTTGGTGGTAACCATACTCACCCAAGAGCAGCCAGCACAGCCATGCCTCCTTCTTCATTTCATAAGTGTTTTTCAAGGCATGGATCAAAGAAATAGGTGCCTTTGGGTAGTGACAAAAATCACCCAAGAGAAACCAACATAATCGAGATTGCTGTCCCATATCATATATCTACAAGTGGTCATGCAACCCCTTGCTTATCCTTCTCATGCACTCATCCCAATGTCGATGATGAATGATGTACTGCATAATCATGGTATCCTCCCTTTGTAGAATACTATCTTCCCCAAACTAATGAAGAACTTTGCACTTCATGAAATGTTGAAGTGCACCTCTAATGAGATCTCTCAGGGAGATTCTCTTTTCACCAATGGCCCTCCAAAACCAATGAAGTTTTGGATTTGCTGCAGGTAGAAGTTTCTCTTTGAGCATGAGATGCACATTGAGAAAGTGTCATCTAGAAAGAAGAAAAAATTCCTCATCTCAAGATGTCTACCATCTACCATCTTTACCTCCATTGCTTCATGAGTGAATCTACCTTTAGAATGCTCCAAGGATGATGGGGCCTCTTCATTTTCATAGCTACTAAGTGACAGCACTGTAGATCTGCATGGTAATACATGTGTTGTCTCAAGGCAAGGCACAATACTGATCTCATAACTAGTTATTGTACACAGGATCATGCTCATCCAATTTTCGGAACTCTACACTTCAACTCAAAGGGTTAAATGTAGCTCAACAATGATGAACTGGGACAGTTCTTAACCTTCTCCTTGATTAGATCAAGGGTCCTCTGTCCTATGATATGTTTCTTCTTCAAATTAGCGTTTTGTTCTAACCCTTGGTTATGCATTGGCCTGGATGGCATGTATTCATAAGTTTTAATAAGATCTACTAAAAAAATATGTGATGAAAGCTTATGCATACCTTGGATCAAATGATGTGTGGAAACCTCTTGCCAAAACACGAGTTCCTCCAACCCAGACAATAGTGTCTCCAACTGCTGGTAAGAGTGATGGCTGCTCTTGTCCAAGTGTACCGGCACTAGAATCTTCCTCCTCTTCCTCTTGCATCTCCTAAATCATGCATGGGACTTTACGAGTCAAGAGCTCAAGACTATCTTACAAGGTTGCAAGTGTCTCTTCTCCGGATGCAAGTACTTCTGTAGCTGGTGGTGAATGTAGTGAATTCTTGTTGAGAGTGACAAGATTGAAATCCTCCCTTGTTTCCTTAGGAAATGCTTATTTGTGACACATCTCTAGTTTTCTCACATCAAACTTCTTCCTCAACTTGTGAAAGAAATCTAAATATTTAGTCACCTTTGCATGCTCCATGTGACCAAAGCACCAATCATTGGCTTCACCTAAAAGATGAAATGCTGCAAATGGATAGCCTCTTCTTCAGCTACAGGATGTAGCCTAAAAAATGCATCTAACTCTTTCCTCCAAGCCTTAATAGTGCTTGAGTAACATCCATCAAATTCAGGGAATTATGATCTATTATGCCTCTTTCTTCTATTGCTGCTACATGATCCTCTTTCTTCTTTGATTTTGAAGAATTGTTGGAGATTTATATTCTCCTTGAATGCTCTAGACTATGCTTTGTACTCTTCAAGATATAGACTGAGAGTCTCATGAGTCTCAGGTTCTCTTATTTCTTCACTGATATACCCTTCACCTTCTCTAAAGAAAGTGGGCATAGTGGATCTAGGAGGAGATTTATGATTCTCTGCTCTTCCTTTCTGCTGATAGGAAGTGCTTGGGCCTTCCTCATCAAATCTTCTTCTTGGATATTATTTTTTCCTTTCTATCTTAATTTCATAGACCTCATTGGAGAGATATTGCATGGATCTAAAGAAATGAGTGGAAGAATTTTCCTCATTCATGATAGATCTCATCTATCTACTTCTTATTTTGATGCAAAATATGAAGTGTCCACAAGCTGAGCCAAAGATCATGCTCTAATACCATTGTAATATCCCCAGTAATACTGAAACACAATATAAGAACTGAAAAAAAGTAAACAATAAATATATATACACATTAGAAAGAACAGAAATAGCTAAGACATTTTATTATGTTGGAGGTGAAAAAGCAAGTACAACTGATCCGAATGGAAAATGGCATCAACTCATGGTATTCATCTATCATATTATCCATCCACCCATGGAATTTACCCATGATATTGTAAATGGCATAAACCCATGGTATTCATCCACCCATGATATTTATTCACCCATGGTATTGTAAGTGACCCATGGTATGTATCCACCCATGGTATTCATCCACACATGGGATTTACCCATGGTATTGTAAGTGGTATCTACCCATGGTATTGGCCTATGGTATCTACACCTATGGTATTGTATCTCAAAAAAGGCTATAAATAACAAGCCTCACTTTGTAAAAGGACAGATTGTCCGCCACAATGTAGCTTCTATAGTTATTCTTTGTTTTAATAAAACAAGTCTATTTGTGGTTTTATTTTCTTTGTGTTCTCTCTTTTTTCTGGCATTCTAATTTTGCAGATCTTGTCAGATCCATTTCAAATTTTTAGATCTTGGGGGCCTCCCTTCAAGATCTGGATCAATGGTATCAGATTCAGGTTACGCCTCCATGGGAAGGAGGGTTTGAAACATATTTCAGTTTCAATATTTTGCAGCAATCTTCAACAAAATCCATGAATTTTTTAGGGCGGTGAGTTTTCAGATCCGATCTGAAAATTTTGGTGAAAAATTTACAAAAAAAAAGACCAGATCTGGATTCCTTGCGAAAAAATACTCAAATTCAAAAAAAAAATCGGCCAATTTGGAGTTCGGATGAGGGAGATATCGCTGATTCAAAATCAGCAATGTTGAAGCAATTTTTCTGACGACAATTCATGGACGGCGGCTCTCCTGTCATTTTTCGAAATTTTCAGTGCAAAATTTCAGAGGAATGGATATAGATCTGAGCTCCTCTTGAAAAATCACCCAATTTCAAAAAAAAAATCGGTCGAATCGAAGTCCGGATGTGGGAGTTATCGTTGATTTAAAATCAACTATTTTTTCAGAAATTTTGTGACGGAGAGATAGTTCCAGCGCGAATCTGAGAGTCTAGAGTCTCCAGATAGTGGTTTCAAACACATGAGAAGATGCAGAATGATCATTCCATTTCCAAAAATAGGTTATAATAAATATGCTGAGTTATATTGACCAAGTTATGCTCATTTTAAATCTGGAGCAGCATTCGGAGCGGGTTCCCTTTGGAGACGTGCCCTCCCACCCCGCTTTAGTAGGCACCTGCTTCACATTCATCAGTTTGATCATAGCAGCGTTCGGCTTGGGTTATTTGGAGATGTGCCCTCCCACCCCAAGCTATGTAGGCACCTGCTACTTCATCAACAATCAGCATCACAGTTATGGGTCAACCGCACAAAATCATTTTCATCGAAGTCCATTTGCTAGGCCGCACACTGTTAGTCACACAGTTGGTCACAAGTAGTACAGGGTATCTCTATCCTTGGATCTTCGTTCATCATGGTTTTGGTTCATCCACAAACCCCCACTTTATCGAAGTCCATTTGCTAGACCGCACACTGTCAATATCACAGTTGGTCACAAGCATTACAGGGTATCACTATCCTCGGATCTTCGTTCATCACGGTTATGGGTTAACTACATAAAACTCTTCTCTTCAGTGGCTCTTCATATTCAACAAAGGCTTCTCAGGAGGGAAATTCACGCAATGGGGACCATTGCTTCTTAAGGAGGGAGGAATGATCCGAATGGAAAATGGCATCAACTCATGGTATTCATCTATCATATTATCCATCCACCCAAGGAATTTACCCATGGTATTGTAAATGGCATAAAACCATGGTATTCATCCACCCATGATATTTATTCACCCATGGTATTGTAAGTGACCCATGGTATGTATCCACCCATGGTATTCATCCAGACATGGGATTTACCCATGGTATTGTAAGTGGTATCTACCCATGGTATTGGCCTATGGTATCTACACCTATGGTATTGTATCTCAAAAAAGGCTATAAATAACAAGCCTCACTTTGTAAAAGGACAGATTGTCCGCCACAATGTAGCTTCTACAGTTATTCTTTGTTTTAATAAAACAAGTTTCTTTATGGTTTTATTTTCTTTGTGTTCTCTCTTTTTTCTGGCATTCTAATTTTGCAGATCTTGTCAGATCCATTTCAAATTTTTAGATCTTGGGGGCCTCCCGTCAAGATCTGGATCAACAACAGTGCTCAAAATATGAGACACTCAAGCCACAAGGGTGGCCTAGAATGACCCTGCAATGATTTCCCAAGAGGGACTACATAACTGCTGAACTGTTGGAAGGTAAACTGCGATGTCCCTAATACAATTGTTGGGACTACAACTGCCTGAAAGATAGAAAGTCAGATCTAGGCAGAATGGGAGCTCCTATGATGCTGAAATTGTATATTTGGGCTCAATGATGGATTCCTATGATAACCCAAAAAGGGTTTCTCGGATCTGTAAGTCTAAGAAAACCACCCTCTTAGGGCTTCACATATATGTTGCTAGGAATGAAGATTTGAAGCTAGATCTAATGATATGATGACTGCATTGATGCACAATCAGATCTATGAAAGAAGGGCTAACCCTTTCACTAGATCCTTGAGCTAAAATCTCAAGATCTAACTCCTCCAATCTCCTCCACTGAAAATAGCTGCTGGATGAACAATAACTTCAGAAAACTATGTTGTTAGAGAGGGAGGCTCAATAGCCTACTACTGGATGTGTCAAATCAGCTCCTGAATGATGGAAACAATAGATCCAATGAGAGGAGATGGTCCCTCATAGGATTTCTAAACTTCCTTCCTGCAATAGATCTAGAGGACTGAACTGTGCAATCCTTGAAGGGACTGTTGTTGCATGGAGGTAAAACCCAATGGCCTGAATGTCGGATCTAGATCTGCTGCTCCTGAATGACTGGCTGTGAAGAACAAGGTGGTAGGATGAATCCTTCACTGGTTTCCTAGCTGAATGCTAGAAACAACCTCTTGAAGATGGCACCAATGCTTGATAAGGAATGAAGAACAATCCTCTTTCCAGAGCTGCTCAAAGAAAGAGGTGGGATTCATGCTCAGGAACACCCTGTGCTAAACAACATTGCAAACTCTGCTAAATAGCCCAAGCCTGTATAGAAATGTCCTAAGACAAATCTAGATCTAAACAGATCAAGAAATGAATATTCCAAATCATGCCTTCAATTGTGCCTTCATCTTCATTATATGCATGAGCCTTCCATAGCCTAGGCCCACTCCAAATATGCGATGTACATGTTGACGTAGTCTCCATGTTTGATTTTGTTGTAGCCTCATGTCCTCCATCAAGTTCACATGGGGTGATCACCCTCTCCATCATATGTGCATTAAATGCACCACTTCCTCCACTATCTTATCAATGATCATAAGTGCTTCATGACCTTCTTTGAATGCACTATGATCTCAGTTGACCTTATCAAAGATCCTCATGGTTTTATATTTAAGATCCATGATCTTATTTGACTATTTCATCCTACATAATCTATCTCATAAATGAGACATGATCTCTATTAATGGAGCTGCTCCACTACTCCATGATTTTAGATCTAGATCTAGAATATCCACATACACACATTAAAAGTGGATTTTATTCATCTTTGAGGATTGTGGGTCCCTCCATCCTTTTATTTACTTAATTTATTAAAATATTCAAGGACTCTAATATTCCAAATATGATGTGAAAATTTGGGAATATTACATATATTTAGAAGCATGGTGCCCAAAAGTAGACCATATGCCTCTGCCCTATTATTTGAGATTTTTCCATGTCCCCATTCAAAGGTGACGAGGTATTTTTCAACTAGTTCCAAGAGGATGCCACATGCACCAACACTCCCCGGGTTATTTTTTGATGCACCATCAAAGAAGAGACAATGTTTGTTGAGATTTTTAATCCAAAGGATGAATTCATCCCTTTTTAACCTTATTTTCCATTTATGGTAGACTGCCTTTATCTTGGGACTGCTTGACCAATTATTTCTAGAGATTGCAAAACTTATCCATATCCTCTCTTCTTGCTGGATCTGGTTAATGTCCATTGCTTTCAAACCTTTCGTTATTAAATAATATTTTGTGAGTCCCCAAGTCTTTGACAAAACCTTTCCTATGTTTTTGGGATGGTCTTTGAATATTTGTTGGTTTCTTGTTAACAATATTTGTCAGCAAAGGAAGGATGGTAGGCTTTCCCAAAAGCTTTTTATATTGTGGTTTTGCTTCAGTGGATAAGGATATTTTAATTTAAAAGCAATGAATAATTCATTAAAGGTTCCTGAGAAAGTCAGATCAGTTTCCAAAATGCTCACTAGCAAGTGCCAACATTTTCTTGTAAAGGCATAATCTAGGAATAGATGTTGGATGCTTTCTTCACCATTCAAGCACATGGGCAAGCTAGAGGGATGTGAGAAACCATTCCTTTTGAGATTATTTGTTGTAAGAACTTATCCTTTTAATAGATTTCAAATGAATATTTTGAACTTTAGAAAACTTTATTATTTCCATATTGTTTTCCACGGTGTCCAATATTGATTATTTTGCTGAGATTGGATGGTTAAATACTCTGATTTGAACGAGTATCCTTCTCCGCTGAGATCCCAAATGAAGGATTCTTGAACCTCTTGGTTAGTTGGTGCAACTCCTTTGAGGTAGATGAATAAGGTGTCCCAAAGTTTTTTTTAGATTGTGTGGCATGTTAGGAGTGATCCAATCATCCCAATTTATGTTTTTCCAAAGAGAGATAGAGTCCAATTTGGTCAAACCCTTACAACACATCCACCTTTTTAGATATTGGAGGACAGTGTGGGCAGCTAGGGGAGTTTTCCCCATTATTCTGTCATCCCAAAGGTTGAATCTTATTTATTTCCTAGGGAGCTCAGAAGTATGCTTTATGATGATAGGAAGGAATTTTTAAACTATCTTCCAGACTTGAGAATAGGGTCAGATTGGTGCGGTTTCTTCTAGTAAGAGGGTTCAATGCTGATTCATATACTTTGATGTGAGAACTTCTTTCCATCGAAAATCATTCCCAGTGATAAGCCTCAAAGCATTTTTTTCCCCAAGGGCCACATTCATAGTTCCAAAAAGCTTTATAGATAGTTAAGTGATCCCATTTAACCAAACTGAATTTTTTCCTTTTTTTCTTTTCACCTTGCGACATAAATCCTCTTACTATGAGTTCTATTTGCTTGTGAATGCTACAAGGTGTCAGGATTGCTTCAAATTGGTAAATAGGTAGCAATGTAAGCATTAATTTGATTAATATCGCTCTTCCTGCTAGGTTAATCCATTGCATTCCCCAAATTTGATTTTTTTTCCTGATTTTTTTAATTTGGATGTTCTATAATTCTACCTTCAGATTTTATTTTGATATAGGTAGTCCTAGATAATTAAAGTGGCTCTAATTTTCTTGTGCAGGAATTTCTAAAATCTAGGATATTTTTTGTAAAGTGCTTGGGGGTGCATTCCATCCATGGATTCTTCATTTTTCATTGTTTAGAAGTCCTCCTAAGACCTCCATGAATTTTTGTAGCACTTTTTAAAACCTTCTTGCAATAACACATGAAGCCACTCCCATCAATAGTGTTCCATCAATTAATAATGAATGATTAATGGTTTTAACACCTTGGGAGATATGGAGACCAGTCAGTGATCGATCTCTTCTGATCTTCTCCAAAGAATGACTTAATGAATCTGCCATAATTATATATAGAAATGGGGATAAGGGAACCCTTGCCTCAACCCTTAGGAGCTCTGAAAAAGTTCACTTGCCCTTCCCTTTATCAATGGATAAATACAATTTCCCACAATGCAAGCTCTAATTACTTCAAAAATATCACTTGAGAATCTGAATTTCTTGAGGACCACTGATAAGAAGGATAATCTTACTTAGTCAAATGCATTTTCTATGTCCAATTTTATGATGATTCCTTACTCTTTCCTTAACATACTTGAATGTGAGGCTTCTTAGACAATTAATACATTGTCTAGGATCTATCTATTTGGCACAAAACATCCCTGGTTTTCCGATATCATATCATGTAGGAGAGGCTTTATTTGATTGGCTAGAATATTTGTAATAATTTTATAAGAGGAGTTACATAATGAAATTGGTAGAAATAAACTGAAGGTAGAGGGCCTTGCATCATTTGGAATTAGAGCAAGGTAGGACAAATTTTTGAATCCACCCACATTTTTTTTCTTGAAAACATTCCTTATAATTCTTGTTAGATCCTTCTTGATTATGTACCAATTTTTCTTGTAAAAGGCAATAGAAAAACCATCAGGACCTGGTACCTTGTCTGGATGGAGTCCCCAAACAACAATTTCAATTTCTTCTTCTTCAACCTCTTTAATAAGATTCATATTGTGTTCAACTCTTATTTTGTTGGGGACCTGTTGGGTGTGCTTGTTGTAATGATATTTTTAAAATGGTTATATTCTTCTTGTTTCAACTCTTTTTTTCCTCTGGTCTCCCTTTCTTCAACCAGAATACTGTCAATCTCATTTCTAGTTCTTCGTATTTTCTTTGAGTTGGGAAATAATGTTGTATTCTTGTCTCTTGCTTTCAACCAAAGGTTGCAATATTTTAATCTCCAAACTTCTTCCTCTGCTCTATGCTCTCTATAAATTTCCCAATAGAGAGATTTTTCCTAGAGTTGGCTTTCTTTTGTTTCTTCCTTCCTTTCCTTTGCTGCTTTAAGTATTTCCATTTTTTTATTAGTTCAACCTTCCTTTTTTGAGTTTTTTATGGTTTTACTTGGCCCAAATTTTCTTTTCCTTTCTCAATGTTTTAAGTTTGGCCTCCCACACAAAGTAAGGAGAGCCAATGACTTTTTGGGACCATAATTCTACAATTATTATTTTCATTTCCTCATTGTTGTTCCATGATGGGAAATATCTAAAAGGCATGGGTCCCTGATTTCCCATAGTCCATAGAGAGATAACCATTGGCTTATGGTCAGATGTTGAGGTATGAATAATCCTTGATACTACTGAGTTGTATTTAGATAAAATTTTTTGTTGGATTAGGATGTGATCTAGTATTTCTTTTATGTTACTGTTGTCAATTCTCTTATTGCTCCATGTGTACTTGCCATTTATGAGACGAATTTCATGAAGCTTTAATGATTCCATTATTTTTTCAATGGATTCCCTAGATGGATCTGCATGATAAACTCCTCCACATTTGAGACTAAATTGAGATCCCCTCCCAATATTATATTTCTGTTTTGGACATTATTCAGAGTGTCTTTGATGGAGTTCCAGCATAGTTCTTTCTCCCTGTAATGATTTGGAGCATATATGTTAACCATGAAATATTTCTCATCAATGGCTATACTTTTTATATATGTTCTAATCCAGTGTTGCTCTTGTTTTTAGTGGAGTAACTCCCATTTTTCTTTTCTCCATAGGGTGCAAATAAATCTTGAGGCCCCTGTTGCTTGGAGATTTGTGCCTTAATATATATATATATATATATATATATATATATATATATATATATATATATATATATATATATTTATTTATCATATTCTCGGATTATTGTGCATTTATTTTGGTCTCTTGTAGCATTAGAATATACGGGGTTTCCATTACTAATATATTTGTGATTTCATTTGTTTTCAATGATGTCCCCATTCCTTGAAAATTCCAGGAGACCAACATCATTATTCATTCTGATTGGAGGTAGAGGGACCTTTCCCTCTAGAGTGATGGTGATTTTTATCCTTGTTCCCTGAGATTTTTTCAAGGAAGGAATCCATGGCTTGTTGGGTTCCAATTTCCTGGTATTTTTTAATCTTCAAGGGAAAGTAGTGAATATTTTGAATGATTCCTTGTTAAGATTCAATCAACAGAGGGTTGTGGGGGGGGGGGGGGTGAGAGGGATAGAGGGGGAGGATGGGATGAGGAGAGGAGGGAGTGAATGATGAGTGGAGAGGGGAGGGGATGAGGAAGGGATGAGAGGATATTCAAGAGGACCAAAAGGGTTGGATTTAGTGAGAATGGAGGAAGGAAGAGGGGGGTTAAAAGGTGGGGCGAGGAGGAAATGGGGGTTTATTGGGAGGGAACCTCAGGGAGGGAAGAGGAGGACAGAATCTATTTTTTTGTTGATTTTTTCTTTTTTACTTGTTCTAAGTTTGGGTCGTGAGCTTATACTTCTTAATTTTCTTGTTTTTTCAAGCATCTTTTTGTAAAATGACTATATTCATGACATAACTTGCATTTAAAAGGTATATGTTAATAGTTTAGTTGTTTTATATGCATCTCGTTTTCAAATTTGATCTTCATTGCTTCTAGCAGGCCTTTCCCTATGTCGACTTCTACGCAAATCCTTGCACACACATGCTTGTTCTCCTTTGGCTCGCTTCTATCAATATACTTTATCACTACGTTCCTTATTTCCTTGACTAATTCATCTCCCCAACAATGGAGTGGGAGGTGAGGAACGTATACCCAAACAGGGAAAACACTTGGCACATCTAGTTCAGCGTCGAAATCCTCCATCCATATATTTAGATAGAGTACTCTCATGTCCATGAAGTATGGCCCATTTATAAATATGAGTTCCCTGCCTTCCCTTGTTTCAAAGTGGAAGGTATAGTACCCTCTTCCACATAACCTGATAGAAACCTTCCCATTTGTTGAAGAGGACCAATTCCTTTCAACCCACTTCTAAATATATTGAGGAGAAGGCCATAGGTTAGTGAATTGGCCAAAAAATCTAGGTTCAGAAAGGGAAAGTGTTGCTCTATGTGGGAGTTAAGGGGGGAGAATTATCTCAGGAATATCTTCTAACTTCTTCACAAAATTTCAGACATAAAGTCTTGTTATGGGAGGACCAATGGAGGTGATCACTAAAGCAAAAGCTTCAGTGTTTTCATCAGATGCATGATTTGAGGTGGATGGTTGAGGGTCACCATCTGGAGGAGGGTCTAGACGGACCACTGAGGTAGTAGATAGATGGCCAAATTGAGTAGGATTAGAGGGGAATAGGCCCTTAGGGCTCCTGTGCAGCAACAAGCTTTTCAAAAAAAATAAAAAAATAAAAAAATAAAAATACATACTTGTTTTGTTATCCATAAAGGCTACATATCATTAAACAGAGCTATGGGGACCATTTATATCCGATTTTTTTTTAACATAGGGGTATCATGGCATATTTCCAGGAGAAATTTGTTATTATCGATATAGAAAATTATTGCATGGGATGTAGAGGAAAATTTTTATGTAATGTCAGACAATTTGGGTAAACCCGAATCACACACAAAATCCAACAAGCATAGAAGTCTACATATTAAAAATAATGGAAATTATTGTACTTAGAAATGAACTCCAGTGAGAGCCACCAGAGTACCTAATTTGGGTTAGCATCGGAAAGGTCAAGCCTCAAGGAAGAATAAATATTCCTTTTAGTGGTACTCTTGCAGAAGAACCTAGATGAGATTTTGAAAAAGAAAAACTGAAATTGAATGAGAAATCGCGGAATTCTCTACTGAAAGCTAATTCTAGTTTATCAGTAGTTATGTTCTTGAGAAATAGACTACATATCGAAACATTTAAAAAGAGAATGCAATTAATACTTAGCCAATTTTGGAAAATGTTATGTTTTTTTAATGGTAATAGGTTGCTAAACAAAAAAATGCACACATGAACACCATATGAATAACATGGTAACCACCATATGTTTATATGATATTAAAATGATGGAAGGGGAGGCAAACTAAATATTTCACTATGCATATAGAGTGAGCATAAACTTATTCACATTTCCTATAAGTACATAACAGAGACAAATAAATGACTATCCAATGTTATGCTAACTGAATTTCAAGTAAGTGGCTGGAATTAGTGCTTCTTCAATGGCAAAATTTCATATTCAAAATGTATATAAATTATGGGAATGCACCTTTGAATTGGAATGACATGTGAATAAGCAATACACCTATAAAGTCTCATAGAAAACAATGGTATAACTATATGCTACCTATAACTGAAACCAATATTTTATCGGAGTATTTAATCTTGGAGGGTATAATGTTCGCAACATTTCCTGATAAAGAAAAAATTACCAAAATATGGAATGAGTATAACATCCAGGAAGTAAAAAAATATAGATTCATCATAGGGATACATAGTATTCAAACCAACTAAGTAATTGAAGTATCACTTCATTTCCTCTATAGTTCGTGGGACAAGAAGGAATTCCCAATAGGGCTTATGGGAGAAAATAGTTAACCGACCTGTAAGATTCATGAAATTCATTAGTAAACCATAGGCAATTCTTATGCAACAACATGGAATAGATTCTTCGGGAAAAAAAATGTGTTACTTGCAAATGAAGTGAAAGGCACATAATTGAGAGGCCAGAACTAATTAAACTCATATAAAGGAACTTAGATGAAGTTGGAGTTTATTTTTAACTGTAATTCGTAGTAGTAAGGAAAATAGGTTAGGCATTACCTGTGTAATTGATATGTCCACTACAATTGTGGATGAAGTCTATGAACGGAAAAATAGCGGTCAACCTTGGGTAGATCATGGGTAAATTCCAATGCCTAGAAGCAGAGAATTAGTAAGAAATATTTATTATTAAATAGGAAGAGTTTTAAAAATAAATTACCCAGTCAAGCACGTAGTAAACATTTGAAACCTTAGGAAAAAAATTGAGGCCAGAAGGGCCTTGTGTATCCTACAGTAGCTATTGAGAAAATTAAGCCTTTGCTGAAGCGAAGTAAAAAGGAAAAAAAAGAAAAATATTTCTAGGATATGTCATGGATACCTTGCAAGTTGTCGTAGATAAATGATGGTTGGCGATAGAACAGTGAGGTTGGACTGCAAAATAGGGTATTCTTCATCTAACAATAGTAACACGTAAGGAAAAAAAATGAAATAAAATAGAATGAGGAAGCACCCAGAAACATAAAACATGAATATGATTCTACCATGAATTCTAAAGTATAAAAAACATATACCTGAGTCAAATTTTGTGGGGATGTGGGGGCTTAACATGTTCCCAGCAAAATGGTGCACCCTATGCAACATAGTCGATGATAGTCATTCAAAATTGGATGGAAATTAAGCACAACATAATATTAATATTACTCATTATAGCATGTCCAATTGGGATAGGAAATCACCTATGGCAACCTATTTTAATTCAACAAAAGGAGACGGTATTGGAATTTCATGTATAAATTGGTTCTGTAGTAATTTTTCAGTGCTGCAGGGTGACATATAGTAGAATAAAACCCATCATCTACATACAACATTGAATGAGAAAAAAATAACACTTGCACTAGGCTAGACATGAGTATACCGTTCTTCACCCCTGCTCACCACTTGTTTTCTCTCAAGATATCACCAATTGTCTTCATCCAACAATTAGCGGTGCAGCTAAAAAAGTGGTTAGCACACCTTAGGGTTGAAAATATAACTGGCTAAATATTAGGGTTTTCTAGAATGAATAACCTTTGTTAGATCACCTCAATTGATCTTGAGCATCAAATTTTTTTTGAGAGAATACCATCCATCATTAGCCCATGTGATGCGCAGGTGGAAGATAAGGCATGGTAGAGTTTCATTGGTCACACAGTTGTCTAGGCACACCGCGGTATAGTACATGTCATGTTTGTATTAAATAAGTGGCATAAATATGTAAAAGATATTTTTAAATGGGTTGCAATGTGCATGGGGATGCACCAAGTTAAATTATTGATGATAAAATAAATTGTAAGGGGATTGACCAAGAAAAAGGGTTTAGATCTTTCAACGTTATGATAAAATTTAAACCATGAAGATAAAGGAGTGCATTCATTTACCATATTAATCATATCAATGAGATACACAAATATTATGAGTCTATGGTATTGTGTCTTACCTTATTAATGTAGAGAATTCATGGATTTAATTATATATATATATATATATATATATATAGGAGTAAACTAAGGTGCGTGACATGCCTCCTTTGTTTTTGGTTTGGGACATATGGCATAATCAAAACTGGGGGTTAGGCTTAACTACCCGCCCTCATCGTTCTACTCCCACCGATGGTTACCTCGATACAATGAGGTTTGAGTTTGGGTATAGTCCCCACCCCCCACACCTTCCACTCTTGTACAGGGTTCTATGGTTTGTTTGTGATTGGGGTTTGGGGCCAAGCACCTCGCCCCTTTTACCCAACTCGATGACCATTCAATTTTAAATATAACTGAAGCACCCAATGGGTTAATAAATAATGTGATGGTCCGAAGATAAGGTGTGTAGTTGTGTTGTGGTAGGTAGAGGAGTTCCACCCCAATGAGGCCATTGGTCCACCTTACAAATGTTTTGGACAACCACGAGGCACTCTCTCATTGGGGCACATGGCGCCTAATAATTGATTCACCTCACAACCAACTAACCAATGAAAAACAGTCATCTACCTTAGTACAACCTTGCCACTTGTCGAGCACAAGTTCGGTCAAAAATTCTACTATGCCTGCCCAGACAACTATTGATGTCAGCATATGGTCTTCCCAGTCAATTGTTGATGTCAACGTATGGTCTGCTCAGTCAGCATCCCAGTTAACCATGTTGCTAAATTTTTAATTATTTGGCCAAAAATTAAGAGCATCGTAACTTGAGCATACGATGTCGGTTTGAGGCAATTCAAGCAACCCTAGATTCAAGATGACGAGCACTACAATTTTGTGCTGTTTTCAAGCAATTTCGAGCACTTTTAATTTTGAGCATTTTTCAGATCCCTTGGATCATTCCTGCCCACTAGAAGCTTTTGGACCACCAAAAGGTTGTTTTCAGTCACCGAGTAGGTTAGGTTACAATTCCCTCATGGTTCCAATCTCAATCCAACTAGGATTACTTGGATTGGTTCCCTTGAGCCCCACACGAAGGTACTCCACATTGCCTCTGCATGAATCCTTATCCTCCTGTAAAGAATAATATCTTGTTGCAATTCTTCTAAGTATTCTGGAGAGAAATATTCTATTGTTGTAATATGTACATTCTCTCCTTAATAGTTAATCATAGGAGGCTCATATAATCTCAAGTTTTCTATATTTACAACAACATAAAATTGCATGTATGGTGGTAAATCTAACCAAAAGACATTATTACCATTATTTTCCAATATTTTAAAGGGACCATATATGATTGGTTTGATCTTTTTACCTTCTCCTTTGAGTCTTTCCTTATTGATGTAAAGCCAAATTTTATCTCCCACCTAGAAGATTTGGTAAACATAATGCTTATCATTTATTTCCTTGTACTTGGCTTGACCCTTTTCCAAATGTTCTTGTACCATTTGATGTACCAACTGAATTTTCAATGAACTACTTGGCCTTATCTATGTCACTGTGTCAATCCACACAACATATTTCCAAAACATAAAATCAAAGGGGGATTTTGGTAAATATCCCAAACATGCTTCAAATGGAGATGTTTGAGTCAAATAATTCTTAGCTCTATTGTAAGCATGTTGGATGTAATGTAAGTTTTTAACCCAAAGCTTAGGAATCTTGGATGTAATCATTGTATGATTTCTTCCCTTCTTCCAACCTCATAGCGAAAATTTCTCCTGGCGCTTGTGGGGTTCCCACCACAATTTGGGCAAGCTATCGCCTCCTTAATCACACCAATATCCCTTAAGCATTGGTCAAGGTCATATGGGTTCCATGTGGTCGGGGTTCGTGCTAACCGAAAGCCCCTGCCACTCCACTCCCCTGAAGCTATTGTCCCACTCGATCTTCCTCCTCTATTGTTGTTTTGAGACATATGGCATAATCAGAACTAGGTATCATGCTTAACCACCCATCCCCATGCTCTACCCCTGCAAATGATCACCTAGATACCATGAGATTAGGGTTGGGGCCTGTTTTCCTCCCTCATTGCCTTACACTCATCTGCAAGGTCCAATGTGGTATGTGTGTGACTGAGTTTTGGGGCCAAGTACTTCGTCTCTTTTCCCCAACTCGATGACTATTCAATTTTAAATATAACTGAAGCACCCAATGGGTTAAGAAATAATGCAATGGTCTAATGGTTAGGCATGTAGCTTTATTATGGTAGGCTGATGGGTTGAACCCCACTAAGGCCATTGGGTTTCTTCACAAAAGTTTTGGCCAATCACGTGGCTCCACTTGGTGCCCTCTCATTGGGCCATGTGGTGCCTAGTAATTGGTCCACCACAGAACTAATGAACCATTGAAAAATCTTCATCTATGTAGACTATGACAAAATCATCAAGAAATGGTCTCAACGCATCATTCATAACTCTCATCAATGTTGCAGGTGCATTACAAAGCCCAAATGGCATAACTAAACATTAAAAAAAACCTTGTTTTTTCTTGAAAGTAGTCTTCCAAATATCACCTTCAACAATCTTGATCTAATGATAACCACTTCTTAAGTCCAATTTATTGAAATAAACAACATCCTTCAGTTGATCTAGAAAATCATCAATACGACGAAGAGGCTAGTGATTATTTACCATGATTTTTTTCAAAGAACTAAATTCCACACACATGAGCCATTTACCATCCTTCTTTGGAACCAAGACAATAGGATAACCACAAGGAGACTTACTTGGTATAATGACCCCTTTGTCAAGCAGCTCTTGAATTTTCTTTTGCATTATCCAAAACTAGCATTCTGCACATGTCAATGTTTGGAAGAGGTGCATCCTATTGCAACTAAATCTCATGTTCAATTCCTCTATTGGGAGGAAGCCATTCAAGTTCCCAAAAAATCTTATCATATGTGTTAATAACTTCAACCAAATCATGCTTTAATTTTACAACACATCCTTGGAAAGCCTCAAATTCAACAATATATTTGCATTTGATCATCAACAATACAAAATTGTTACTAACATTTACAAGCCTTTTCATTTGACCAACAATTACAAGAGACAAATTCTTCTGCTTGTGATGTTGTCTAACAATATACTCAATTCCATCTTTAAAAATATGATATTTGTTCTCATGATGATAGGATATCACTTTTCATTCATACAAGTATGAACTCCCTAAAATAATTCCACATATGTCAAGTGGTACAACATCAAGCTCTACCTTGTCAATAAAGTTTGCAGTGATGGAGAATTCAAGTTTACATTTTCTTGGCACTTTCAAATTTGGCATTGTCATGTATCCATCCCAAAGGATAAGGTTTAGTATGAGGAGTAGTTTCTAAGTTTAATTTATTGACAATAGCTTTAGAAATCAGGTTAACTTGGGATCCACTATCAAACAAGGTATCAACTTTGGTATGTTTTGTAATTACCATAATATGGAAAATATTAGCTCTCTCTTTATCATTTTGAGGCTCAATAGGCTTTCTAGAAGAACTAGTACTTGCAATACAAGATTTACATTTCATTCCCATAATTGTGATTTTGGTCTCATCACTTGAATAGGATCCTAGATCTTGTTGAGTTTTTTCAGAAGTATTTTGTTTCCCCTTGTTGTTAATATTATTTGGTCTCATTTCTGGATTTAATTTCCAATAATGGTCTTTATCATGGCGTTATATTGAAAAAAAAAATCATGTGATTTTTTCTCTTTCTTTCTTAACTGTAGCATTCTTTTTTCATTTGCCTTTAAGATTCCTCTTTCCTTTGTCTCTAGTTTTGGATGGCTTCTTGCTAATCTCTTGAGGAAAATTCTTCCCTCTTACTTCTAAATGAGTTTCCTGAACACATAATTCATCTAGATTAGTGGGATTAAACATAATAATTATATGTCTCAAATAAGTATGTAATCCACCTATGTATTTAAGGAGAGTGTATTGTGAAGACAAATCTACACCCAAAATTAAATCTCTTCTTCTAAATTCTTGTGTGTAACATTGAAGAATTTGACATTTAGCTTGTCTAAAATTTTTCCAATCCATAATTTCATTTTGCATGTAATCTAGTGGATAATTTTATTTTTTTTAATGCAACTATGAAATCATTCTAAGGAGAGATCATTTTAGGTCCACTTTTCTTCAATTCTGCTTGAGTTCTGGGCTCTTATTAGATGCAAGGTGCACTTTCCAAATGAAGAGAAGCAAGTTGGATCTTGGTCACATCATCCTTAATCCTTTGAATCCTGAAATATGATTTAATATGATGAACCCAATTATCCAAAATTTTAGTATTTACTTCTCCATTATACATAAGCAATTCAAACTTGACATCAAGCTTTAACAAAGGAAACTTAGCATGTCCTTTTGGAGACCTTGGAGGATTATATGAAGGAGATGAAGTAGATGAGGATGAAGGTGAAGATGGAGGTGAAGGAGTAGGTGTAGGTGGAGGCTTGCTCCCATCACCACCATTACCTTTTGGTTAATTTGAACTCTCTCCATGTAACCTTGTAGTCCTCTCTTCATATAAAACTTTCACTATTTCAGACATGTCATTGAAAGCCATTTAAAATATCTCTCATCCTCACGAATCATCTCATGTCCTTATTCATGTACCATGACTAATGGAGTTTGATGAGTTTGTGACCTCATCAAACCAATTTTAGGAATTGGTTCTTTAAGCACCCCTTCTTCTTTGTTTCATCTGTGCAGGTGCTTGGAGACTAATTTTAGACATCCCCCAAGCTACCTACATCAACTAACTATTGGATCTATTTTTGACTGGTGTGGCCTTTAATTCTCCTCTTGCATGCTATATTAGGGTTTATTTGATATATATATTATATTGGAATATTTTTGTACACTTATCATAGAAATATTGCACACATTTCTTTGGTGATCCCTCAACAAGGATCATGGAGAAATATATCCTTGTGGTTGCGTAATTCTAACTACATCAAGGAGGAAGGGTTGATACTTACTTGTGTAACACTTTATGTTTTTATCATTGTTAATGGTATCCTAGGTAGAGCCATGGAGGCAAGACACATTAATAAGGATATGTTGAAGATGCATGTTGAGGTAACTAAATTTTTTTATGGTGCACTCATAAATGCATTCGTCATATTTTTTAAATGTAGATGAAGTTTTTCTTTACTTTCAAATAATGCAAGACCATGGATTTGTACCAAAATTCACTATATACAACTCTTTCATTAAGGCATATTGAAATATTTTCCATTTGAGCGAGGATTAAGAAACATACGAAAAGATGAAACAAAATTGGGAGATGGCTCATGTCTTTGCAAGAAATTGTATGATTGGTTTTTATATAAATATAGTATGGTCAATGAGGTAGAGTCAAATTCTAATGACTTAAAGAAAGTGGGATAAAAATAAAAGCTTCAGGAAGCCTTGAATTCAAATATTACATTTTTTTTAGCCTATGGTTAATAGTTGATGTCATAAAAAAAAAAAAATGAGAATGTGAGTCGAATTTTTAATTTCTTCTCCTAAATGTCTATAAGATGTGGTTCTTTGGTCGAAAATTTTCTCAATGAAAATTTACTAAAAGGACATGAATTTGGTTAAGTTTATTAATTTGGGAGTAAATGAAAGGATGGAAACTCGGTTTCAAAATGGCAAACTTTATGTTCATTCTTGATACAAAAACATGCAACTTCTCTTTTATAGATGTTATATGCATCACCTTTTGTTGTTGATGAAAGAATAGAGAGGGTTGGCATATGATAAGTGCCTTATGAAAAAAACTCGTTTATGTGTATAAATTTCAAGTGAGTGCATGCTAAATAGGCTAGTGAGTCGAGTTCTATTGATGCTCAGATGCCTTTATGTGTATAAATCTTGTAGGATGGTGGTCCAATGTACTAATTTATTTTATGATCGATGAACTTATGTGTTAAAAAGAAAGTGAGCCAAGTATATGTAACATGTAAACACATGTGTATTAATAAAATAATTCCATGGTTGTAGAGAAAGTGATGAAAATAATATGGGGGGGTCAAGCCCCACAAAAAAGGAAATATGATGTGGCATAACCAAGACATGGTTCCTCAGGAAAATAACTATTATTGTTATAATATTACTAAATTAACTTTGGCGATAATGTTAAAATATATTATAATAAGATATTATAATATATTGTTATCTTGATCTATAAATAAAAGGTAAAGGGAGTGGAATGGGATATTCATCCTTCCTTTTCCTTCAAATACTACCAAGCGATGATTATGGTCCTAGTTCTAGGGAGAACCAAACGATCCCTAAATACTATAACCCAAGGACGCTAGGAGGGTTTGGGTACAAACACACTTCTCCTTGGGCTACCTTGAGGAAGGATGGATCCTTGAGGGAGAAGTTCAGGAAAAATTGTCCTTCTATGGGCTTGGAGGCTATTTAGAGACCCCTAACGGTAGCTAGAATTCCTGAAAGTCACAAGGATCTAAAGCATATATGGTTAGCTTAAGTTGGAAACTGTAGAATGGTGATGTCACAACCTAATGGATTATGGGTGCAAAAAATGGGGTGCATTACCTTGGGTTGTGTGGGTTTATGGGGATGTGATCGTGTTGGTTAAAGTCTATTGGGGTTTAGTACCTTTTCCCTATTCATATTTGATACTAGAAAATGTACCTATCTTAGGTAGTTGTTGTCATTGTGGGGTCATGGCCACAAATGAGGGGTGACTTGTTGCTATGAGAGATGGAGTAGCATGGCCTATTATTGTCTCAAATTTTCAAATTCTACTACCAATTGGTAGATTTCATCAGATTAGTGCTCATACAATTTTTATGTTTTTTATTGTTGTGATGCATGTTATGATACTTTTGTAGTTATGTTATATGTGTTTTTGTGCTATTATAGTATTAATGGCATTGTGAGTGTCATGGCCCCAGTTGGGTATTAAGGGAAGGGGGGGTTACGTTCCCCCATGACTAGCATCACCTTAATTTCCCCCTATTTCCCCCTATTTTACCATTTTTTAATTTTTTTTCCCCTTGAGGCTAAAAAATGCTTCAATAGTCCTTACCAAAGGCTTGTGATAGGTTAAATCCCTTAGAATAAAATCTCTTCCAATGAAAACAACATGTGACCCCTAGGTTTCATCTACGTGGTAGTTACCATGGGCATAAAATGCACTAATTATATGTAATAAACCAACATTATCCACATATATTTCATCACCAACTATCTCTTCTATTAAAACCTCTTGAAACTTATAAAAATTAATTGTAAGGTTATGTGAGGCACCCTTTAGACTTGAGCCACTTAAATCCACCATCAAATTCCCATTAGAAGAACTAAAAACCAAAGGAACCCAATGTGTTTCCTACCCATACCCAAAATGGAATATTTGGTGACCTACATACCCAAAAAACAATCCGGTCGAGCTATTTTAAAAGTTCAGCCAAACTAACACGTCTACAACTACGCAACAACTCGGCTCTAAACACATTTCTTCAACTTTGGAATGATTAAACTCCATCAAACTTTATGAATTAACTGTCGGAACTAAGATAAGAATTTGCAAAATTCAATCTACTTTCAGGAAATATAACTTTTATGGAATTCCATAAATATTTACTAATTTTAATTAATTTCGTAATAAAATGGGTGCAAATAATTTCTGAAGGTCATTATGATTCAATGAAACAAAAATTCTGTATTTTCCAAAATGCACTGTAAAAAAAATTGAAAAAATTATGGTGCATTACATTGGTCCATCATCTATAATGGGTAGTTTTTAGATTTTTAGTTTATAACTAATATGTTGAGGAACTTCATGCAAGCCGAAACATATTCAAAATATGCAGTTTTTTCATATTGGATGAGTTCAAAAAATTCTAGTAACTATCATATGCATCAATTGGCTTCGTAAATATAACGATACCAAAGTAGACTCTGTCTGTATTGTTGTAACGCTTATTTTTTCTCAAAAACACAAAGTTTTCAAAGAATACACCAACGCGTTTGAACATGACTTTTTATGAATCCTTTGATTTTTAAAAGAACAAACACTCAAAGAAATGTTAAGTGACATATAAAATGTGAATAATTTTTTTTTTCAAAAAATAAGTAAAACTAATAAAATTTCTGACAAGTTTTATTTTTATCATAAAATGAAATTATAAACAGAAAAATTGTTTTGGCTTGCAGAAATTTGAAGAACAGAAAATAAATGGTATTTTTTTCTCAAAAAAGGGCAAAAAGTGTAACCCAACTTATCATTTTCACCATCATGTTTTTGTGCTATTCTAGTATCAATGGCATTGCGAGTGTCATGGCCCTAGTTGGGTATCACGAGAAGGGGGGGTTACATTCCCCCATGACCAGCATTACCTTAATTTCCCCCTATTTTACCATTTTTTTAATGTTTTCCCCTTTTGAGGCTAAAAAATGACTCTAATAGTCCTTACCAAAGGCTTGTGATTGGTCAAATCCCTTAGAATCAAATATCTTCCGATGAAAACAACATGTGAGACCTAGGTTTCATCTACATGGTAGTTACCATGGGAATAAATGCACTAAATATATGTAATACACCAAACTTATCCACATATATTGCATCACCAACTATCTCTTCTATTAAAACCTCATGAAACCTATAAATATTAATTGTAAGGTAATGTGAGGCTCCCTTTAGACTTGAGGGTTATATTAGATGTGGTAGTGCTAAGCTTCAATATGATTAGAATAATATTCATGAATATTCACTAATTAGAACCATTTCATCTATATATTTCACCTCATATTATTCCCATCCCATCAATTTAACTTTATGTTGATGGTTAAATTAATTTGGATTATTGAAGAAGGTCTATTAGTATCACTTGTGGTTGTTGAAGAATGTACAAAATATTTGGGAACTTCTTGAAGAATGTAGCTAATAATAGTTTGAAATGATTAACTTAATTGATAAGTATACTTAACATGATTAATCATTAATATAATATCAAAGTATTGCTTTTGAACCATACATGTTGACGATTTCACATTAATGAATTTGTCAACAAGTACAAAACACTCATTACTTTCATGGTCAAACATGCATATGTACTAATTTATCATAATCACATGATAAAAATACAATGTTGGTATGCAATTAAGCCTCCTTCCACCTCAAGTGGAAACACTAAAGTGAAAAACCAATGTCTCTATCTCCCCCCTCCTCTATCCCCCTATCCCTATCTTTCTCTTCCCCCCACTCTCACTTAGTGAGTCACTCACAAACACTCCCTCTCCAGCTTCTGCCTCTCCCTTCCTCTCTATCACTTGTTATCCCTTCCTCCATCCCATAGTCCCTCCTTCGAAATAACCCCCTTCTAGTTATATCTCTCTCTTCCTCCCCATGTATCCCACATCTCCCCTTCCCCCACTAGATCTCTCTCTCTCCCTCCCCATGTCTCCCACATCTCTCTCCCACCTACCCCTTCCCCACCCTCCTTCCATATCTCTCTCAATTTTCAACTATCACTCACTCACTCTCTCTCTCACTCACTTTGTCCTTCACTCACCCACTCATTCCTCTCCTTCCCCCCATATCTCTCTATCTCTATCTCTCTCTCTCTCTCTCTCTCTCTCTCATAGACACACACACACACACACACAAACATCCCTCCATTATCTAGAAACTAAGATATTTGTATCCCTTTGCCTAGGATTTTCCATAAAAGTCTGCCTTTCTCTCATTCGGTGCTTCTAAGATTTTCTAAGCATAGTGTCTTTCCCCAACTAAGAAACTTAATGGATCCCTCTCTCCTATCCATTAATATTATCTAGAATTTTCTCTAGAGTTCTTATTTTGAAGGATTTATCAAATCTCATTTTCCCAATGAGGTTTCATTTCGAAAGAGTCTCATTTCTAGTTGTCTCATTCTCAATCATCTGCATCTCATTTAATATTTTTATTAATAATATTCATTTACATAATTTCAATTACTTTCATGTATTTTCCGTTGTTCCACAGATCTTAATTTAAAGCAGCATTCTAAGGTTAGAGGGATATTACAAGGCGGATCGGGTGGCACATGTCCAACATCAGCCGTTGGTCACGTGAGACATTATATGACCATATTCCAAGACCAGAGGGAGTGGCACGATGACGACTTAAGGTTAGGCCGACCCCTGGCCACATGGCACCCATAATAACTTGACCGATGCTTAAGGGATATTGGCAGGATTAAGGAGGCGACAACTTGCCCCAATTGTGGCGGGAATCCTGCCAGCGCTAGAAAAAATTGTCTCTGGCAGTTGAAAAAATGGCAGAAAACGTAGAATGATTAGCTAGAATTGCAATTTTGTAGAACAATTAACATAATTTGTTGAACAAGGCATATCTTGCTCTATTTTTTAACCTCAAGAAGAGGCCTAGATATGGGTTTTTTAGCATTTTGAATCCATTAATAACATTATTTTTTTTACATTTGGACCATTGTAAACTGATGTAATTCGGATTTAAGCATATAATTAGAGAGGCCCAACATTGGTGGTTGGACCAGGAGACGTAGCCCAGGATGGGTGAACTTCGTTGTCAATTTGCTGTGTTTTACTGTTGTGTATGGTTCAAATTTCTCTGTTTTATTTATGTAAACTGAGTTATTAAAAAAAAAAAAAAAACACTAAAGTTTATGTGATTTTGCAACTTGATCAATTGGCTACAAGACATAAAACTTCTTGCAAATTTTTAATAGACCTTTAAGCTTTTAATATCCGATCAATCATTTTAAGAAAAAATATAATTTGATAAAAAAAAAAAGAGAAAGCATGGAAAGTTATCCCATTATGTGGAATTTAGCCCCTAAAATTTTCCCTAATCAATAGTATTATTAACACTAAATGTGTTTTTATACTATTCTAGTAACAATGGCATTGCCAGTGTCATGGCCCTGGTTGGGTATCAAGGGCAGGGGTGGTTACATTCACCCATGACCAGCATTACCTTAATTTCCTCCTATTTTACCATTTTTAAAAAAAAATTCCCCTTTTCAGGCTAAAAAATTACTCTAATAGTCCTTACCAAAGGCTTGTGATAGGTTAAATCCCTTAGAATAAAATATCTTCCGACGAAAAAAACATGTGACACCTAGGTTTCATCTACATTGTAGTTACCATGGGAATAAAATGCACTAATTATATGTAATACAGCAACCTTATCCACATATATTGCATCACCAACTATCTCTTCCATTAAAACCTCATGAAACCTATAAATATTAATTGTATGGTTATGTGAGGCTCCCTTTACACTTGAGCCACTCAAATCCATTGTAAAATTCTTATTAGAAGAACTAAAAACCAAGGGAACAACAATGTGGTTCCTACCCATACCCAAATATAATAATTGGTGACCTCAATATACACTTTTTCATGAGATCTTAAGGTTTTTTCCCTTACCAAGACCCTCCCCATAGTAATATTAGATGTGGTAGTGCAAAGCTTCAATACGCTTAGAATAATATTCATGAATATTCAATATTTAGAACCATGTCATCTATATATTTCGCCTCATATTATTCCCATCCCATCAATTTAACTTTATGTTGATGGTTAACTTAATTTGGATTATTGAAGAAGGTCTATTAGTATCACTTGTGGTTGTTGAAGAATGTACAAAATATTTGGGAACTTCGTGAAGAATGTAGCTAATAATAGTTTGAAATGATTAAATTAATTGATAAGTATACTTAACATGAATAATCATTAATATAATATCAAAGTATTGCTTTTGAATCATACATGTTGACGATTTCACATTAATGAATTTGTCAATAGGTACAAAACACTCATTACTTTCATGGTCAAACATGCATATGTACTAATTTATCATAATCACATGATAAAAATACAACATTGGTATGCAATTAAGTCTCCTTCCACCTCAAGTGGAAACAGTAAAGTGAAAAACCAATGTTTCTATCTCCCCCGTCCTATATCCCCCTATCCCTATCTTTCTCTTCCCCCACTCTCACTTAGTGAGTCACTCAAAAACACTCCCTCTCCAACTTCTGCCTCTCCCTTCCTCTCTATCACTTCTTATCCCTTCCTCCATCCCATAGTCCCTCCTTCGAAATAACCCCCTTCCAGTTATATCTCTCTCTTCCTCCCCATGTATCCCACATCTCCCCTTCCCCCACTAGATCTCTCTCTCTTCCTCCCCATGTCTCCCACATCTCTCTCCCACCTACCCCTTCCCCACCCTCCTTCCATATCTCTCTCAATTTTCAACTATCACTCACTCACACTCTCTCTCTCTCTCTCACTTTGTCCTTCACTCACCCACTCATTCCTCTCCTTCCCCCCATATCTCTCTCTCTCTCTCTCTCTCTCTCTCTCTCACACACACACACACACACACACACACACACACACACACACAAACATCCCTCCATTATCTAGAAACTATAGAGATGTATAGAGTCAACTGCCTAATTTTAAATATATATTTTCTAAAAAGAATTAATAATGTGTTATTTGTAATATAATTTTATTTTAACATATATCAAACTTAAAATGCATTAGTATGCTTGTTTATGTGTGTTAGAAACTATTTTGTATAGGCTAGACAAATTTGTTGTCCATAAACTATATATAGACAAATATAAAGTCAACTGTGTAGATTTTGAATATATATTTTCTAAAAAAATAATAATGTACTATTTTCAATGTACTTTTCTCTTAACATATATCAAAATATTATAAAACATCATTCTTTTATTTCCACTATAACATTATTTTTGGATTTAACTATTGGAGAATAAAATTACATGGTTCAATGGAGGACATTGAGACCTCCAATCTAAAAAAAAAGGGAATTTTTTTAATCAGGCTAAGACCCTTTTAGGTTGCACTAGCCTTATAATTTCAATCATATAATGCCTTTTATAATATGAAGAAAACCTAATTTAAGATTATAAATTTTGAAGAAATAAATGTCCAAAAAGAAAATTATCGTTACAACTCTAAATTTTTTAATAGTAAGATTCTATCATTCAAGTACTCAAACATTACACTAATGAAAACATATGCATTATATGTTGAAAGAAAAATAACATTCAATTGTTAAAAAAACTCAAAATTCACATAGCTAGACACAATTTTTATATTATATATTTGAAAAAGTAATCATTAACTTGAAGCCACATATATTTCTTTTTAAGAAAATGATGTCACCTGCCTATTTTAATAATCAATGTAGGCTACAATGTTCCTTGCTCTTTGAGATGAATTTGTTAGCATATGTCCACTTACATCAAAGTGTAAAATTTTTAATATTTAAACTTAACTATATAAAATGTAAGAAAATGGCAACCTATTCATCTTACCAAATTTACATGTTTCTCATCTCTTCAAAACCATATCTCATTTTAACCTTAATATCCAACTTTTATTACATTTTCAGCTTTTGGAAACATATTGAAAACATATTGTGACTACTGGTTTGTTGTATTTCAATTATCAAAATTACCCATCGTAAATAAATTTTATTATTTTAAAACCATTTATAATTTCCTTCTTTGTTCCATTGATAATCCGATTTCAAAAAATATCTATGCAAATAATAATATTAATCGATTTCAAAAATAGTATATTATAATTAAATAATGACCACAATGTAAGAAAAACAAAAACGGATACATTTCAAATAAAAAATATCCCGATTAGTATAGATTTTGAAATATTTAATAAATGAGATATGAAGATTAGCATAGATTTTGAAATAATTAATACTCCAAACCTCTAAAATTACATGCATGCAAACCAACCTTTAATTAGAAGCATGCATGCATCTACATTCCCGATTAATTTCATGCATGCATCTATGCGAACGTAGCCTCATTTCATTCTAATTTGCCCATCATTTATGATCTCCCGAACCTCAATCCCTGCAGCATGATCTGTTTCCAAACAATTCAATTAAACCCCCCTCGGCATCCACGGGAACAAATCTCCCCAAAATCAATCTCGAACCTCCACATCACATCGGGAATTCATATATTTATATCCCCACTCTCTGGAAATCTTCATTCAAATTCAAATCCAATATATATTTTGATTTTTTATTTCACTGTGTCCAATTTGCAGCAAAGCCACAATGGCTCTGCCTCCACTCAGTCTCTTTTTGCAGGTTATTCTAGTGGTAGCTGCTGCACCTAATTTCGCATGGGCGGCAGGAGGTTCGGGTCATAATCAATCGCGAGATGGCGGTGCGAGCTACAATCCTAAAAGAGTTACAGGCACGGATGTAGACTGGCTTGAATTTCCTCTAAATTTAGAGTACCTGGAAGCCGAGTTTTTCTTGTGGTCAGCCGCGGGTTATGGGCTGGATCATGTTGCACCCGAGCTTCCAGAGGGTGGACCGCCTCCCATTGGCGCCCAGCTGGCTCACCTCGATTCACTTACTCGGGAAGTCATCTTGGAATTTGCGTACCAGGAAGTTGGTCACCTTAGGTACTAATCCCTTACCCTCTCCTTATTTGGAATATTTTGGGATTTGGATATGGGCTTTGACCTCATCCTCAAACATTTGAGAAATCATCAAAACAATAGTCCCTCTCATGAATACGAGTATTTGAGTATAATAATGTAGTTTTAGGGTTGAGTATCTATTAGAATAATGTGTTTATTTTGAAATATGTTTTTAGTATTTCTTCTAAAATGCATAAAATATATATTTTTTTCCATTTAATTTTGTCAAAATTAAATAGATAATTTTAAGAATTATAATTTTAAAATATAATTGTATTAGTTTAGTTTTTTTAGATGGCTAAATTTATTTATGTATTCAAAAATATATTTTAAATAACAAGAAATCATAATCTTCTTAGAAATTCTATTGCAAGGTTTTAGAGAAAAGGTGGTTTTGTTTATTGATTAGAGGGTGCTTATTATTATCACATGTCTATTTCAAAATAATTTTTTTACAATTTTAATTTAATAATCATTAAATAGATGGTAAATGTTTAACTTTAATGAAATATGTTTGAATATTCATAATAGTATTAATTCCCCTATGTAATGTAATGTAACGCAGGGCTTTGAAGAAAACCGTGCGTGGCTTTCGACGGCCCCAGTTGGATCTCTCAGCTGCCCATTTCGGGCGTATCATCAACGCTGCATTGAATACAACTTTGTCACCTCCTTTTGATCCGTATGCTAACTCTGTCAACTATCTGCTCGCAAGTTACGTGGTCCCCTACGTTGGACTTACTGGCTATGTGGGAGCCAATGCTCAACTCCAATCTAGCACTGCTAAGCGGGTAAATTATTTTTATGTTTTTTGTTGTTATTTAAGTTACAATGAATGTGAATGTGAATGTGAAGTTAAGAGTTATGATCAATAACTGATTGTAGTTATTGTGATTAAAGATGTTTTTATTATAATAACATCAACGAATTGTGTTAGGGTTATGAATATTATTACAGTACCTAGCATGACTAGGGTAAATATGATGGAGCACTATCGGATATCATGGATCTTTTTATGGGTAAATATAATGGAACGCTATTATGAAAAAATAATGGAACAATATTATTATGAATTATAGATATCATGGATGCGGCCAACTCATTTTTTATATGAAAAAACTAAAAATAATGTTATTTTTTACTTTAATTTAATCTCGCTCACATCTAACCTAACATGATGCGATATATTGAAAGCTTGTGGCGGGGCTTCTTGGAGTAGAATCTGGACAAGACGCAGTGATACGCGCTTTGTTGTTTAAAAACTCGGCTAATAAAGTGCATCCATACAATTTGACAGTGGCACAATTCACAAACAAGATCTCTAATCTAAGGAATGTTCTTGGCAACAACGGAATTGCCGACGAAGGACTGCATGTTCCAATTGATTTGGGAGCAGAGGGAAAGGTGCAAGGAAACATTCTTGCAGGGGATAAATATTCTGTGGCATATGCTCGCACTCCTGAGCAAATTCTGAGGATAGTCTATGGAACGGGTAAGGAATCAACCCCAGGAGGATTCTACCCTCATGGTGGGAATGGAACCTTTGCCCGCCATTACCTCAAATGAGTCATTGCATTATCCAATTTGGTTGGCGTTCTTGCTCCTAGTTATAGATCCAGCTTCTCCAATGTGGTTGGCATTCCTCCTTCTAGTTATAGATCCATCTTCCATGGCGAATAAAGCGCACATAGCATGTAGTGCATGCGACTGCAAATAATGCGCATAGTGGAATATCATGATATATATGATTTCTTGTATATGATTCTATATGATTTATTTCATTTTACTATTAATATTAATGAAAAGTGTGATTTTATATATTTTGTAACTCATCATCATATATGTTGCTATATTAATTTATTCTTTTAATATATAGTAATGAAAAGTGAGATCTTATATAAATAATAATAATTTAAATTTAAGGCTATTGTGAAGTTAAACATTAAATTAGTGTATGAGATTGATTTTTTTCTTAGTGAATCAAGAAATTTATATATATTTAGTAATTTAATCGTTACCCTTTGCAAACAATATATATAATCAGTCACTCTAAATTTGAATTTGTAACTTCTTACACTGCATTAATCACATCAACATTCACATGTGAAAATAAATATAAATACCATAAATATAAGTATGATGCAAACTTTTAGATAAGTGGATAGGGGTTGTAGATTTCATAATAGGGTTTTCAAAATTTCCATTGTTTAAAAAATAGAAAAAAATATGGATGATTTAAATTTAATGATCTCATAATATTCTTAATTGTCTACACAATCCACTCTTCCTCCTATCTACCTTTCACAAAATCTCAAAATTACAAATGGGAAATAAGTATGTTAATTGCTATCAATAATACTTATTAGCCATTTAATTTATATAGCTATGCTAATGTTATATAATTTTAATTTGGATTTAATTATCATCTAATATATAACAAAATATAACATAATTATATATACAAATAATAAAACGCAATAAAATAAAAACACTGAATACATTATTACTTACTACCCTTTTGAAAGGTTAAAGATTTATATATCCTTAGTATCTTGATAAGACAATTTATTTAACTGATATGGATGTAACTTTGTTTATTTTATATTTAATGCTTTCACATAATCACCAATCATTTTATATTGAGATGTGAGGAAAAATAATAACCAAAGGAATTAGTCAAAGCAATTGATACTAGATATTGATCGAGATTGTAATGGATCTATTTTAATTGTTAATACAGTTATCTTATTAACATGTTGATACCTCACTAAAGGTAATCCCAATCTTTGGTTTTTTATTTTTTCAAAATCGTCAAACTTTTTTTTAACATATTTTTATATTTTATAAAATTTAAAGGAATGAACTATCTTATAATGAGAATTCAACCATCACATGTAATTTAGTGGTTCCAAATGGTGTTGGGGCATGCAATTTCTAATGGGCATTCACCGTAGTGAGGCTTAGAGGTGACTTAATTAAAAAAATATGGATGATGGTGGTCTCCTTACAAATGGACGAGGGAACAAATCGTCTTGGGTGAGAATATGAGAATCAATTCATATTGTTATTTCTTAGGGGTCATTACATAGAAGCTAACACTTGATAAAAGTGAAATATGAGGTGAAGTTATGTAATTGTAGACTATAAAGTCTCCCAACACTATGAAGATGGGTAACATAGGTTAAAAAATGTATAGTACACTACAATAGGGAAGCCCATGAGGAAGATAACTATTATCCAACGTGTGAAAAATAATATCTCAAAGTTGCAAGGAAAATCATTGGGATAGGGAGTAGCTTACATCATCATTTTCCATGGTGGAAATGATAAAAATGAATCATAATATAGGGTGAACCTAGAAATTATACCAATGTAGTGAAGATACATGAGGAGGTGGATAGTAGCCAAAAATAATCAAATGCACCAAGACCCAATCTAATGTCCAAAATGTTTTAAAAGAAATCATATGAAATATCTTTATCACATCCAAGCTATGAACATAAAATTGTGTCTATACTTCAATTTTTTGACACCATATTATCAGGGAAAGTTAAATGGTCTTCAATTTCTAACATTGTTCCAATATATTTACTTATAGTGTTAATAATACTATTGATTAGGGAAAACCTTAGGAGCTAAATTCCACATAAAGGGATAACTTTCCATTCTTTCTCTCTCTGTTTTTTTTATTAGTTTCTATTTTTTCTTAAAATGATTGATCCGGTATTAAAAACTTGAAGGTCTATTAAAAATTTGCAAGTAGTTTTATGTCTTGTGAGAAATGGATCAAGTTTCAAAATCACATACTACGTCTCTCGGTCCAACTTCCAATGTTTGGCCTCTTTAATTATATGCTCAAATCTAAATTACATTAGTTTATAGTGCTCCAAATTTAAAAAAATAATGTTGCCAATGGATTCAAAATGCTAAAAAACCTATATCTCTAGGCTCTTATTGAGGTTAAAAAACCGAGCAAGATATTCCTCCTTTAACAAATTCTTCTAATTGGTCTGCAAAATTGCAATTCTAGCTAATCGTTCTACGTTTTTTTCACTTCTATCAACCGCCTAGCGACAATTTCTCCTAGCGCTGGTGGGATTCCCACTGCAATTGGGGCAAGTTTTCGCCTCCTTAATCCCTCCAATTTCCCTTAAGCATCGATAAAGGTATTATGGGTGTCATGTGGTTGGATTCGGGCTAACCGTAAGCCCTCATCGCTCCACTCCCTCTGGTCTGACATATGGTCATATAATGGCTCACGTGAGCGGTGGCCGACGTTGGACATGTGCCACTGAATCTGCCTTGTAATATCCCTCTGACCCTAGAATGCTGCTTTAAATTAAGATGTGTGGAACAACGGAAAAGACACGAAAATAATTGAAATTATGTAAAGGAATATTATTAATAAAAAAATTAAATGAGATGTGGATGATTGGGAATGAGACACTTAGAAATGAGACTCTTGCTAAACAAAACCTCATTGGGGAAATGAGATTTGATAAATCCTTCATGATAAGAATTCTAGAGAAAAGTGTAGATAATATTAATGGATAGGTGAGAAAGATCCATTAAGTTTCTTAGCTGGGGGAAAGACACTATGCTTAGAAAATCCTGAAAGCACCTCAGAAGAGAAAGGTGAAATTTTATGGAAAATCATAGGCAAGTGGATAAAAATGTCCACAAAAGCAGGATGTCGCTAATGGAAACTTCATCATAAAAGTAGGGTAATAAATACCCATTAGAAGAAAAACTAGAGGTAGTTGAATCCTGGAGGCAAGTACTCTCAAATTAGGGGTGAACCTGAGGAAATCAGTTCTAGGTTGGGTGGTGGTGCTCAAATTTCCAAGAGATACCCATTAGTGATTCTGGTTTAAAAACTTGTATGGTGTGTTTTTCTTTTCATTCGATTTTATTTACTTTAAAGTTATATCTTTGTTAACTATACAGATTAATGTATATAGATTATTCTCATGTATGAAATTTTGTTATATAGGAGGTTAGAGTTATTTTCTGAATGAAAATTTTATACGAAGATACGAAAAAAAATCATAAATTGAACATGGAGTGATTCCATGTTTATTATTGGCACAGGTCCAATAGTAACAATTGTAGATACAGATGATGAGAGGTTCATAAATTTTTCTCAAAATTCAAAATTACAGGATTGGGTTTTAACTAGAATGGTTGCGTATATCTCGTCTTCCTAATTTCGGTGTTACGAACGATTCGAAAAACTGATGTCGTATGGGAGAGATAACTCGTTCTAATTGAAATACAAAACAGGTAAAATTATGACAGTTTGACTAGGTTTAACTGAGATGCACAGTCAGAAAAAAGGGATGCACAGTCAGCAAAAGGGAATATTCCGAGGAATATTTCTTTCGTTAGAACCAATCTGGGTTTGAAAAGTGTCATTGTTTTATTCTATGCATGGGTTTTGGGGGACCAATTAAAGGGCACCACGTGGCTGGCCCTGAAGCTGCCATGTGTCCCTGAAGCGGAGTGGTAAAATTTTGGTGAGGTCCACAGGGCTCGACCCCACAACCGCCCTCTGGGAAAGTGAACAATTTTCCAATCACTCTATGCTTTTTTTCTTAACCTTCATATGCCACGGGTTACATTTATTGTTGATTGCAAATGGAGTTGGGGGATGGGGAACCGCCGACGGACCCAACCCGGCAGCGGTCCCCGCAATGGTGGTCACATAGCAATGGCAACGTAAAATCCAACGAAAAACTTTGTAAATAAACATTAACCTGTAGTTTATGCCAGTATACCCACATCACTTGTCATAGGGCATCTTATTGTAACCACCAACCACACGGTCAGGATAACCCATAGTTCAAACCAAAGTTCAACACTTCAAACCATAGTTATACCACAGATTCTACCCGATAGTTGCGGTTTGTAATCCACAGTTTGGGGTTGGCATGTGGCTTCCCCAACCATCAAGTTTAATGCGACGGTTAGTTCCAGTGGAACTTTTGGAGGGAGTGTTTTTAATGGTGGAAATTGCTAATTTAAGTCCATTCAAGTGGAGTTCTCCACTTTTAGTGCAGCTTTTCTAGGTGAAATTGGGCAAAAGAGTAGGAGACTCAATTTTTGCCCATTCTGAGTGAATAAAGTGTCATTTTTGACTAATTGGAGCATTCTGGAGCCATTGGTGCAGAGAAAAAAACCATTAGAGAAATTTAAGTACATGTAATAGCAAAATTTTGAGCATAATGAAAGATGGACATGCCATTGGGAGTTGGACCAGTAGATGTAACCCAGGAAGGGTGAACTGCTTCATCATGCCTGCTGTGTAAATTTCATGTGGTGACTTATTTCTCTGTTTTACACTGTTGTTCAATGTTATTTAAGCTTTTTTTATGCTTCTAATTCACCTCAAATCATCTACAATTCATAGAAAAATACCTCAATCCTTAAGTAAAATAATGAAATGCTTATGCACATGTTTATAAACTGAAAAAACACTTAGCACAACAAAACGAGTACAGTCCTTTCAGATCATGTTGGTATCATAGCTAGAGTTTACTATCTGGTGTTGTTTAGTGCAAATAATTATTTAACTATTTACAAGTTTTAGATGCTTACAAGGCTCAAGCTCAAAAGAGGAGAAGACAAATTGGTGGAAGTAGAAGGGTCTCAGAAGGAGCCAATGCAAAGGAGAGCAAGATTGCCACAATCTCCACAACCTAGTTCACCTCTTAAAGAAGTAGAATTTTCATTAAGCATGCCTCAAGAGGAAAGATAAATCCATTAAGAAGTTTATCCCAAGGAGGAAGAAGGAGTGTTTAGGAAAGTATTTCTTGACATGATTGAGATGGTTAGTATCCTTTATCAAGAAAGGAATGAGAGACTGGAAGGAGAAGGATCTAAACTTCATAATGAGGGATAAGGATATTTAGGAGGTCAGCAATGAAGATAAGTGAAAGAAGGGAAATGGAGGAAATGGAGGCAATGGATAGCCATCATCTTCACCCTCATCATCATCATCCTCTACTTCTTCTTTAGTACATCAGCGACACAATTCAAAGAACACTGGTAAAATTCCTTTTTTAAACTTGATGTTAAGTTCGAATTGCCTATGCTTAATGGTGAATTCAATGCAGAAAATCTTGATAATTGAATTAGATAATTGGAGGTTTATTTGAGAATCCAAAACCTTCAAGATGATGATACCAAAATCCAATTAGCTTCATTGAGAATGGAAGGTGCAACACTTGTTCGGTGAGAAGCCAAGTCAAAGGAGGAAATCAAGAAACATGGTAATATTATTCTATCATGGTCAGATTTCATTACTGCTATTAAACAACAGTTTTATCCATCAGCTCATATGTAGAAATCCATCATGAATTGGCAGAATTTTAGGCAATTAAAGGGAAAAATGTGCAAGAATACACGCAATAATTTAGGAGAAGAGCTCTCTTATTAGGGGTAAATTTGCAGAGCCAATATACTTTGCTGAAGTACATAGGAGGCTTACATAGCTAGCTAAAACATGCTATTCTCATGTTTAACCCCACTAGTCTAGATGAACAATTATAGAATATACTCTAAACCTAATAAAATTAATTATTTTTTTTCAATTATTTTTAAACAAAGTGAAGCAGTTCCAGAAATTAGAAATTCCATGTTAATTTCATGCATTCAGTGTACACACTAAGTTGAGTAAGAGATACACGCCTAAGATTTCTACGTAATCTATCAGATAAAAATCAATGTCCTTTCTAATTTGGTTCATTGACAATTCATATATACATATCTCCCCATCTAGTTCGCCAACATCTATGCGAACATAACCTTTTTTCTTTCTAATTTGGCTAGCGTTTATATCTCCCAAAACTCAATATCTACAACATCTGTATATGTATGAGAAAACACCCTCGGCATCTACGGGGACAAATTTTCCCTTGTTTCCAAAATTTTCCTATTCATAGCTTTTATCTCTGCAAAATCAATCTCGAACCTCCACATCACATGGGGGATTCATATATTTATATCCCCACTCTCTGGAAATCTTCATTCAAATTCAAATCCAATATATATATATATATTGATTTTTTATTTTTGATTTCACTATGTCCAATTTGCAGCAAAACGAGAATGGCTCTGCCTCCACTTAGTCTCTTTTTGTAGGTTATTCTAGTGGTAGTTGCTGCACCTAATTTGGCATGGGCGACAGGAGGTTCGGGTCATAATCGATCGCGAGATGGCGGTGTGAGCTATAATCCTCAAAGAGTTATAGGCAAGGATGTAGACTGGCTTGAATTTCCTCTAAATTTAGAGTACCTGGAGGCCGAGTTTTTCTTATGGTCACTCACGGGTTATGGGTTGGATCATGTTGCACCCGAGCTTCTAGAGGATGAACTACCTCCCATTGGCACCCGACTGGCTCACCTCGATTCACTTACTCGGGAATTCATCTTGGAATTTGTGTACCAGGAAATTGGTAACCTTAGGTACTAATCTCTTACCTTGAGCTTACTTGGAATATTTGGAATATTTTGGGATTTGGATACGGGCTTTGACCTCATCCTCAAATATTTGAGAAATCATTGGAACAATAGTCCCTGTCATGAATAAGATTATTTGTTAGTATAATAATGTAGTTTTAGAGTTGAGTATCTATTAGAATAATGTGTTTATTTTGAATTTTTTTTTTAGTATTTTCTTTTAAAATGCATAAAATATATATTTTTTTCCATTTAATTTTGTCAAAATTAAATAGATAATTTTAAGAATTATAATTTTGCATTATTTAATATGTAAAGTATAATTGTATTAGTTTAGTTTTTTGAGACGGCTTAATTTATTTATGTATTCAAAAATATATTTTAAATAACAAGAAATCACAATCATCTTAGAAATTCTATTGCAAGATTTTATAGAAAAGGTGGTTTTGTTTATTGATTAGACGGTGCTTATTATTATCAACATGTCTATTTCAAAATAAGCTTTTTACAATTTTAATTTAATAATTATTAAATAGACAGTAAAGGTTTAACTTTAATGGAATATGCTGGAATATTCATAATAGTATTAATTCCGCTCTGTAATGTAATCTAACACATGGCTTTCAAGAAAACCATGCGCAGCTTTCAATGGCCCCAGCTGGATCTCTCAGCTACCCATTTCGGGCGTATCATCATTGTTGCATTGAATACAACTTTGTCACCTCCTTTTGATCTGTATGCTAAGTCTGTAAACTATCTGCTCGCAAGTTACGTGGTCCCCTACATTGGACTTACTGGCTATGTGGGAGCCAACGCTCAACTCCAATATAGCACTGCTAAGCGGGTAAATTATTTTTCTATTTTCTGTTGTTATTTAAGTTACAATGAATGTGAATGTGAAGTTAAGAGTTATGATCAATAACTGATTGTAGTTATTGTGATTAAATATGTTTTTATTACAATAACATCAATGAATTGTGTTAAGGTTATGAATATTATTACGATACCTAGCATGAGTAGGGTAAATATGATGGAACACTATCAGATATCATCGATTTTTTTATGGATAAATATAATGGAACATTATTATGAAAAAATAATGGAACACTATTATTATGAATTATAGATATCATGGATGCGGCCAACTCATTTTTTATATGAAAAAACTAAAAATAATATTATTTTTTACTTTGATTTAATCTCAGTCACATCTAATCTAACATGATGCGAAATATTGAAACCTTGTGGCGGGGATTCTTGGAGTAGAATCCGGACAAGACGCAGTGATACATGCTTTGTTGTTTAAAAAATCAGCTGATAAAGTGCATCCATACAATTTGACAGTGGCAGAATTCACAAACAAGATCTCTAATCTAAGGAATATTCTTGGCAACAATGGAATTTTTGACGAAGGACTGCATGTTCCAATTGATTTAGGAGTAGAGGGAAAGGTGTAGGGAAACATTCTTGCAGGCGATAAATATTCTGTGGCATATGCACGCACTCCTGAAAAAATTCTGAGGATAGTCTATGGAATGGGTAAGGAATCAACCCCAGTAGGATTCTACCCTCATGGTGGGAATGGAACCTTTGCCCGCTGTTACCTCAAATGAGTCATTGCGTTCTCCAATGTGGTTGGCGTTCCTACTCCTAGTTATATATCCAACTTCTCCAATGTGGTTGGCGTTCCTCCTCCTATTTATAGATCCATCTTCCATGGCGAATAAAGCGCACATAGCATGTAGTGCATGTGACTGCAAATAATGCGCACAGTGGAATATCATGATATATATGATTTCTTGTATATGATTCTATATGATTTATTTCCTTTCACTATTAATATTAATGAAAAGTGTGATTTTATATATTTTGTAACTTATCGTCATATATTTTGTTATATTAATTTAATATATAGTAATGAAAAATATATACATATATATTTCTTATATTAATTTAATATATAGTAATGAAAAGTGAGATTTTATATAAATAATAATAATTTAATTTTAAGGCTATTGTGAAGTTAAACATTAAATTGGTGTATGAGATTGATTTTTCTCTTAGTGAATCAAGAAATTTATATTTCTTTAGTAATTTAATTGTTACCCATTACAAACAATATATATAATCGGTCTCTCTAAATTCGAATTTGTAACTTCTTACACTGTATTAATCACATCAACATTCACGTGTGAAAATAAATATAAATACCATAAATATAAGTATGATACAAAGTTTTAGTTAAGTGGATAGGGGTTGTAGATTTCATAATAGGCTTTTCGAAATTTCCAATCTTAAAAAAATAGAAAAAACTATGGATGATTTAAATTTAATGATCTCATATTATTCTTAATTGTCTACACAATCCACTCTTCCTCCTATCCACCTTTCACAAAATCTCAAAATTACAAATGGGAAATAAATATGTTAATTGCTATCAATAATACTTATTAGCAATTTAATTTATATAGCTATGCTAATGCTATATAATTTTAATTTGGATTTAATTATCATCTAATATATAATAAAATATATTCCGGATGCGGATGCTGAAGCAGCTTGATGGGACTTGGGTCCCTGCGCAGCTCCCGAAGGAGCTCGCACGGGAAGCCCATATGGCTCCCTGTACCAGTATTAATGAAGCCATTAACTCGCCACCTCGGGAAGGCGATCACCCTCTTAATTTTTCCATTGTGCCATGTTATATGGCGGTTATCCTGGACTCGGATCTCAATATGGCTTGCGTGCATGACTGTGGTTGCTGTAGGAGATCTCCGACTCCTCTCCATGTTGATTTCCCTCGTGGCTTCGTAGATTTTAGCGTTAGAACCCACACTAGTCGCCGGTGCAGCCTTCTTGCATGTCTGGAGACTCTCCCTGGGCATCATTTCTCTCACAGCCCCCTTTGTAGTGTTAATACTCCTCCCTACGCTTCTGCAGATCTTTCTGGCAGTCCAGACATTCCTGTCAGTGCTCAGTTGGCTCTCCTCTGTGGAATTCACTCTTCTCTCCGGGCTCCTGTGTCCTCTGGTGGTTCTTCCTTCTCGTGTCACCTTCGCCCTGCTCCCCTCTCCATGCCTCGTCTCCGCTAGAGGATGCGAAGCCGGCGAGGAGTTAGTCGGGGCCATGCCTCTTTTAATCGCCCTTCACCCTCCTCCGTTTCAGGATCTTCCTCCGCCAGTGAAGAGCCTGTCCAGCCTCATGCTCCGCGCAGGGGCAGAGGAAGAGGACGCGGGCGCGCCTTGGATTCTGGTCATGCTGTCCCTTCCACCCATCTTTTGGCCTCTGTTCCTTCTAGCAACACGCATGCTAGGACTTTCATTTGGCAGACCACCCAACATGCTGAGCTTTGTTTCGATTGCACTTCTTTTCCGTCCATCATTTATGCTTTTATCACTGTCACTCTCCACGAAGAGATCCCTTATCCCGCTCCTGCCCGCTCAGCTTCTCCCTCGCTCCCTCATGCCCCTTGCTCCACCGGCAGAGAGGTCCTCCCTGTGACTTCCATTCTCCCTCCTCCTTCTGCGCTATGTAAAGCAGATGAAGACTCCGACTTGAAGGATGTGAGCCAAGCTGGAATGGAAGACAACAAAAAATATTATGAATATGCATGCAGGATCGTCGAGGAACCGATGCCTCTAGCTCATGAAGGGTGACCAGCACAGTTTTCAAACTCTCCAGGTTTCTTTATTCAATCATTGTTGGAGTTTTTTTCTTTCTGGTTTCAAGACTCAGCCGGAATGGCTGATGGTTATTTTCAGTTTCTATATCTTTGTTACTTTGGTATACATGAACTTAAGGCCGGTTTCCCTTTTAAGGGCGGCCAAGACTTTGATGTTAACATGATCGGTTTCCCATTCTGGGCGATCCAGACTCTCTATGACCAGCTTGACTATCAAGCCCAGTGGTCTGGCTCACACAGCAGACGCTGAGGCAATTTTGTACTAGCACCTTTTTTATACATAATAGAATTAGTCTTACATAGAAATATATATATATATATATATATATATATATATATATATATATATATATATATAATAAAATATAACATAATTATATATACAAATAATAAAATGCAATAAAATAAAAACATTGAATACATTATTACTTACTACCATTTTGAAAGGTTAAAGATTTATATAACCTTAGTATCTTGATAGGAAAATTTATTTAATTGATATGGATGTAACTTTGTTTATTTTATATTTAATGCTTTCACATAATCACCAATCATTTTATATTGAGATTTGAGGAAAAATAATAACCAAAGGAATTAGTCAAAGCAATTGATACTAGATATTGATTGAGATTGTAATGGATATATTTTAATTGTTAATACAGTTTTCTTATTAACATGTTGATACCTCACAAAAGGTAATCCAAACCTTTGGATTTTTATTTTTTCAAAATCCTCAAACTTTTTTTTAACATATTTTTATATTTTATAAAATTTAAAGGGCGTTCACCTTAGTGAGGCTTAGAGGTGAATAAATTAAAAAAATATGGATGATGGTGGTATCCTTACAAATGGACGAGGGAACAAATCATCTTGGGTGAGAATATAAGCATCAATTGATATTGTTATTTCTTAGGGGTCATTACATAGAAGTTAACACTTGATAAAAGTGAAATATGAGGTTAATTTATGTAATTGTAGACTATCAAGACTCCCAACACTATGAAGATGGGAAACATAGGTTAAAAAAATGCATAGTACACTATAACAGGGAAACCCATGAGGAAGATAACTATTATCCAACATGTGAAAAATAATATCTCAATTCCCACCGCAATTGGGGCAAGTTGTCGCCTCCTTAATCCTGCCAATTTCCCTTAAGCATCGATCAGGGTATTATGGGGCCATGTGGTTGGGGTTCGGGCTAACCGTAAGCCCTCATCACTCTACTACCTCTGGTCTTGGCATATGGTCATATAATGGCTCACGTGAGTGGTGGCCGATGTTGGACATGTGCTACCCGATCCGCCTTGTAATATCCCTCTGACCCTAGAATTCTGCTTTAAATTAAGATGCGTGGAACAACGGAAAAGACATGAAAATAATTGAAATTATGTCAATTAATATTATTAATAAAAATATTAAATGAGATGCGGATGATTGGGAATGAGACACTTAGAAATGAGACTCTTGCTAAACAAAACCTCATTGGGGAAATGAGATTTGATAAATCCTTCATGATAATAATTCTAGAGAAAATTATAGATAAGATTAATGGATAGGAGAGAAATATCCATTAAGATTCTTAGCTCGGAGAAAGACGCTATGCTTAGAAAATCCTAAAAGCACCGCAGAAGAGAAAGGAAAACTTTTATGGAAAATCGTAGGCAATTGGATAAAAATGTCCACAAAAGAAGGATGTCACTAATGGAAAATTTATCATCGAAGTAGGGTAATAAATACCCATTAAAAGAACAACTAGAGGCAGTTGAATCCTAGAGGCAAGTACTCTCAAATCGGGGGTGAACCTGAGGAAATCAGTTCTAGGTTGGGTGGAGGTGGTCGAATTTCCAAGAGATACCCATTAGTGATTCTGGTTTAAAAAATCGTGTGGTGTGTTTTTCTTTTCATTCAATTTTATTTACTTTAAAGTTATATCTTTTTTTACTATACATATGAAGGTATATACGTTATTCTCATGTATGAAATTTTGTTATATAGGAGGTTAGGGTTATTTTCTGAATGAAAATTTTATACGAAGATACAAAAAAAATCATAAATTGAACATGGAGTGATTCCATGTTTATTATTGGCATAGGTCTAGTAGTGACAATCATAGATATGGATGATCAAAAGGTCGTAAATTTTGTTCAAAATTCAAAGTTACAGGATTGGGTTTAAACTAGGATGGTTGTGTGTATCTCGTCATCCTAATTTTGGTGCTGCGAATGGTTCGAAAAACTGATGTCGTATGAGAGAGATATCATGTCCTGATCGAAATGCCAAATAGGTAAAATTATGACAGTTTGACTGCGTTTGACTGGGATGAACAGTCACCAAAAAGGGATGCACATTCAGCAAAAGGGAATATTCTAAGGAATATTTCTTTCCTTAGGACCAATCTGGGTTTGAAAAGTGTCATTGTTTTATTCTATGAATGGCTTTTGGGGGACCAATTAAAGGGAACCACGTGGCTGGCCCTGAGGTTGCCACGTGTCCCTGAAGCAGAGTGGTAAAATTTTGGTGAGGTCCGTAGGGATCGACCCCATGACCACCCTCTGGGAAAGTGAACAATTTTCCAACCACTCTATGCTTTTTTCTTAACCTTCATAGGTCGTAGGTTACATTTATTATTGATTGCAAATGGAGTTGGGGGATGGGGAACCGCCAGCGGACCCAAGCCACCAGTGGTCCCCGTAATGGTGGTCACATAGCAATGGCAATGTTAACTCCAACGAAAAGCTCTGTGGATAAACATTCACCCGCAGTTTCCACCAGTATACCAGCGTCACTTGTCACATGGCATTGTATTCTAACCACCAATCACGTGGTCAGGATAACCTACAGTTTAAACCGAAGTTCAACACTTCAAACCACAATTATACCCATAGATTCTACCTGATAGTTGCAGTTTGTAATCCGCATTTTCGGGTTGGCATGTGGCTTCCCCAACTGTCAAGTTTAATGCGACGGTTAGTTCCAGCTGAAATTTTGGAGGGAGTGTTTTTAATGGCGGAAATTGCTAATTTAACTCCAGTTAAGTGGAGTTCTCCACTTTTAGTGGAGCTTTTCTAGGTGAAATTGGGCAAAAGAGTAGGAGACTCAATTTTCGCCCATTCTGAGTGAATAAAGAGTCATTTTTGACTAATTAGAGCATTCTGGAGCCATTGGTGTAGATAAAACAGCCATTAGAGTACTATACGTACATGTAATAGCAAATTTTTGAGCATAATGAAAGATGGACATGCCATTGGGAGTTGGACCAGTAGATGTAGCCCACAAAGGGTGAACTGCTTCATCATGCCTGTTGTGTAAATTTCATGTGGCGACTTACTTCTCTATTTTACACTGTCATTCAGTGTTATTTAAGTTTGTTTTATGCTTCTAATTCACCTCAAATCATCTACGATTCATGGAAAAACACCTCAATCCTTAAGTAAAATAATGAAATGATTATGCACACGTTTATAAACTGAAAAAACACTTAGCACAACAAAACTAATACAATCATTTCAGATCATATTGGTATCATAGCTATATTTTACTCTTTGTTGTTGTTTAGTGCAAATAATTATTTAACTATTTACAAGTTTTAGATGCTTACAAGGCTCAAGCTCAAAAGAGGAGAAGGAAAATTGGTGGAAGCAGAAGGGTCTCAGAAGGAGCCAAAGAAAAGGAGAGCAATATTGCCACAATCTCCACCACGTAGTTCACCTCCTAAAGAAGCAGAAGTTTCATTAATCATGCCTCAAGAGGAAAGATAAATCCATTAAGAAGTTGATCCCAAGGAGGAAGAAAGAGTGTTCAGGAAAGAATTCCTTGACATGATTGAGATGGTTAGTATCCTTTATCAAGAAAGGAATGAGAGACTGGAAGGAGAAGGATCTAAAATTCACAAGGAAGGACAAGGATCTTCTCTCCCGAAGCCAGAGAAGAGAATCTCCCGAAGCTCAATATCTGCAACATCCGTATCGATATGAGAAAACACCCTCGGCATCTACGGGGACAAATTCTCCCTTGTTTCCAAAATTGGCATCATATCTTTTATCTCCCCAAAATCAATCTCGAACCTCCACATCACATCGGGGATTCATATATTTATATCCCCACTCTTTGGAAATCTTCATTCAAATTCAAATCCAATATATATTTTGATTTTTGATTTCACTGTGTCCAATTTGCGGCAAAACCACAATGGCTCTGCCTCCACTCAGTCTCTTTTTGCAGGTTATTCTAGTGGTAGCTGCTGCACCTAATTTGGCATGGGCGGCAGGAGGTTCGGGTCATAATCGATCGCGAGATGGCGGTGCGAGCTACAATCCTAAAAGAGTTACAGGCACGGATGTAGACTGGCTTGAATTTCCTCTAAATTTAGAGTACCTGGAAGCCGAGTTTTTCTTGTGGTCAGCCACGGGTTATGGGCTGGATCATGTTGCACCCGAGCTTCCAGAGGGTGGACCGCCTCCCATTGGTGCCCAGCTGGCTCACCTCGATTCACTTACTCGGGAAGTCATCTTGGAATTTGTGTACCAAGAAGTTGGTCACCTTAGGTACTAATCCCTTACCCTGTGCTTATTTGGAATATTTTGGGATTTGGATACGGGCTTTGACCTCATCCTCAAATATTTGAGAAATCATCAAAACAATAGTCTCTCTCATGAATACGAATATTTGAGTATAATAATGTAGTTTTAGAGTTGAGTATCTATTAGAATAATGCTATTAGAGTTGAGTATCTATTAGAATAATGTGTTTATTTTGAAATATGTTTTTAGTATTTTCTTCTAAAATGCATAAAATATATATTTTTTCCATTTAATTAGATAATTTTAAGAATTATAATTTTAAAATATAATTGTATTAGTTTAATTTTTTTAGATGGCTAAATTTATTTATGTATTAAAAAATTTATTTTAAATAACAAGAAAACATAATCTTCTTAGAAATTTTATTTCAAGGTTTTAGAGAAAAGGTGGTTTTGTTTATTGATTAGAGGGTGCTTATTATTATCAACATGTCTATTTCAAAATAAGCTTTTTACAATTTTAATTTAATAATCATTAAATAGATGGTAAATGTTGAACTTTAATGAAATATGTTCGAATATTCATAATAGTATTAATTCCCCTATGTAATGTAATCTAACGCAGGGCTTTGAAGAAAACCGTGTGCGGCTTTCGACGGCCCCAGCTGGATCTCTCAGCGGCCCATTTCGGGCGTATCATCAACGCTGCATTGAATACAACTTTGTCACCTCCTTTTGATCCGTATGCTAACTCTGTCAACTATCTGCTCGCAAGTTACGTGGTCCCCTACGTTGGACTTACTGGCTATGTGGGAGCCAATGCTCAACTCCAATCTAGCACTGCTAAGCGGGTAAATTATTTTTATGTTTTCTGTTGTTATTTAAGTTACAATGAATGTGAATGTGAAGTTAAGAGTTATGATCAATAACTGATTGTAGTTATTGTGATTAAAGATGTTTTTATTACAATAACATCAACGAATTGTGTTAGGGTTATGAATATTATTACAGTACCTAGCATGAGTAGGGTAAATATGATGGAACACTATCGGATATCATGGATCTTTTTATGGGTAAATACAATGGAACACTATTATGAAAAAATAATGGAACAATATTATTATGAATTATAGATATCATGGATGTGGCCAACTCATTTTCTATATGAAAAAACTAAAAATAATATTATTTTTTACTTTAATTTAATCTCGCTCACATCTAACCTAACATGATGCGATATATTGAAAAATTGTGGCGGGGCTTCTTGGAGTAGAATCCGGACAAGACACAGTGATACGCGCTTTGTTGTTTAAAAACTCAGCTAATAAAGTGCATCCATACAATTTGACAGTGGCACAATTCACAAACAAGATCTCTAATCTAAGGAATGTTCTTGGCAAAAACGGAATTGCTGACGAAGGACTGCATGTTCCAATTGATTTGGGAGCAGAGGGAAAGGTGCAAGGAAACATTCTTGCATGCGATAAATATTCTGTGGCATATGCTCGCACTCCTGAGCAAATTCTGAGGATAGTCTATGGAACGGGTAAGGAATCAAACCCAGGAGGATTCTACCCTCATGGTGGGAATGGAACCTTTGCCCGCCATTACCTCAAATGAGTCATTGTATTATCCAATTTGGTTGGAGTTCTCGCTCCTAGTTATAGATCCAACTTCTCTAATGTGGTTGGTGTTCCTCCTCCTAGTTATAGATCCATCTTCCATGGCGAATAAAGCGCACATAGCATGCAGTGCATGCGATTGAAAATAATGCGCACAGTGGAATATCATGATATATATGATTTCTTGTATATGATTCTATATGATTTATTTCATTTTAGTATTAATATTAATGAAAAGTGTGATTTTATATATATTTTTAACTCATCATCATATATTTTGTTATATTAATTTATTCTTTTAATATATAGTAATGAAAAATATATACATATATATTTCTTATATTAATTTAATATATAGTAATGAAAAGTGAGATTTTATATAAATAATAATAATTTAATTTTAAGGCTATTGTGAAGTTAAACATTAAATTAGTGTATGAGATTGATTTTTTTCTTAGTGAATCAAGAAATTTATATTTATTTAGTAATTTAATTGTTACCCTTTACAAACAATATATATAATCCATCACTCTAAATTTGAATTTGTAACTTCTTATAGTGCATTAATCACATCAACATTCATATGTGAAAATAAATATAAATACAATAACTATAAGTATGATGCAAACTTTTAGTTAAGCGGATAGGGGTTGTAGATTTCATAATAGGGTTTTCAAAATTTCCATTCTTGAAAAAACAGAAAAATTATGGATGATTTAAATTTAATGATCTCATAATATTCTTAATTGTCTACACAATCCACTCTTCCTCCTATCTACCTTTCACAAAATATCAAAATTACAAATGGGAAATAAGTATGTTAATTGCTATCAATAATACTTGTTAGTCATTTAATCTATATAGCTATGCTAATGTTATATAATTTTAATTTGAATTTAATTATCATCTAATCTATAATAAAATATAACACAATTATATATACAAATAATAAAATGCAATAAAATAAAAACATTGAATACATTATACTTACTACCATTTTGAAAGGTTAAAGATGTATATATCCTTCTTTATAGGACAATTTATTTAATTGATATGGATGCAACTTTTTTTATTTTATATTTAATGCTTTCACATAATCAACAATCATTTTATATTTAGATTTGAGGAAAAATAATAACCAAAGGAATCAGTCAAAGCAATTGATACTAGATATTGATCGAGATTGTAATGGATCTATTTTATTTGTTAATACAATTATCTTATTAACATGTTGATACCTCATTAATGGTAATCCCAATATTTTGTTTTTTTAGTTTTTCAAAATAGTCAAACCTTTTTTTAACATATTTTCGAAATTTCCATTCTTAAAATAACAGAAAAAAGTATGGATGATTTAAATTTAATGATCTCATAATATTCTTAATTGTCTACACAATCCACTCTTCCTCCTATCTACCTTTCACAAAATCTCAAAATTACAAATAGGAAATAAGTATGTTAATTGCTATCAATAATACTTATTAGTCATTTAATTTATATAGCTATGCTAATGTTATATAATTTTAATTTGAATTTAATTATCATCCAATCTATAATAAAATATAACATAATTATATATACAAATAATAAAATGCAATAAAATAAAAACATTGAATACATTATTACTTACTACCATTTTGAAAGGTTAAAGATTTATATATCCTTAGTATCTTGATAGGACAATTTATTTAATTGATATGGATGTAACTTTTTTTATTTTATATTTAATGCTTTCACATAATCAACAATCATTTTATATTGAGATTTGAGGAAAAATAATAACCAAAGGAATCAGTCAAAGCAATTGATACTAGATATTGATCGAGATTGTAATGGATCTATTTTAATTGTTAATACAGTTATCTTATTAACATGTTGATACCTCATTAATCGTAATCCCAATCTTTGGTTTTTTATTTTTTCAAAATAGTCAAACTTTTTTTTAACATATTTTTATATTTTATAAAATTTAAAAGAATGAACTATCTTATAATGAGAATTCAACCATCACATCTAATTTAGTGGTTCCAAATGGTGTTAGGGCATGCAATTACTAATGGGCATTCACCTTAGTGAGGCTTAGAGGTGTCTCAATTAAAAAAATATGGATGATGGTGGTCTCCTTACAAATGGATGAGGGAACAAATCATCTTGGGTGAGAACATGAGCATCAATTCATATTTTTATTTCTTAGGGGTTATTACATAGAAGTTAACACTTGATAAAAGTGAAATATGAGGTTAAATGATGTAATAGTAGACTATCAAGACTCCCAACACAATGAAGATGGGTAACATAGGTTAAAAAATGCATAGTACACTACAATAGGGAAATCCATGAGGAAGATAACTATTATCCAACGTGTGAAAATTAATATCTCAAAGTGGCGGGGAAAATAATTGGGATAGGGAGTAGCTTACATCATCATTTTCCATGGTGGAAATGATAAAAATGAATCATAATATAGGGTGAACCTATAAATTATACCAATGTAGTGAAGATACATGAGGAGGTGGATAGTAGCCAAAAATAATCAAATGCACCAGGACCCAATCTAATGTCCAAAATGTTTTAAAAGAAATCATATGAAATATCTTTATCACATCCGAGCTATGAACATAAAATTGTGTCTATACTTCAATTATTTGACACCATATTATGAGGGAAAGTTAGTTAAATGGTCTTCAATTTCTAACATTGTTCCAAGATATTTACTTATAGTGTTAATAATACTATTGATTAGGGAAACTTTAGGGGCTAAATTCCACATAATGGGATAAATTTCCATTCTTTCTCTCTCCTTTTTTTATCAGTTTCTATTTTTTCTTAAAATGATTGATCATGTATTAAAAACTTGAAGGTCTATTAAAAATTTGCAAGTAGTTTTATGTCTTGTGAGAAATGGATCAAGTTTCAAAATCACATACTACGTCTCGTGGTCCAACTTCCAATGTTTGGCCTCATTAATTATTTGCTCAAATCTAAATTACATCAGTTTATAGTGCCCGAAATGTAAAAAAATAATGTTGCCAATGGATTCAAAATGCTCAAAAACCTATATCTCTAGGCTCTTATGGAGGTTAAAAAACCGATCAAGATACACCTACTTTAACAAATTCTTCTAATTGTTCTGCAAAATTGCAATTCTATCTAATCGTTCTATGTTTTTTGCACTTCTATCAACTTCCTAGCGATAATTTCTCCTAGTGCTGGCGGGATTTTCACTGCAATTGGGGCAAGTTGTCGCCTCCTTAATCCCACCAATTTCCCTTAAGCATCGATCAAGGTATTATGGGTGCCATGTGGCTGGGTTCAGGCTAACCGTAAGCCCTCATCACTCTGCTCCCTCTGGTCTTGACATATGGTCATATAATGGCTCATGTGAGCGGTGGCCGACGTTGGACATGTGCCACCCAATCCGCCTTGTAATGTCCCTCTGACCCTAGAATGCTACCTTAAATTAAGATGCGTGGAACAACGGAAAAGAAATGAAAATAATTGAAATTATGTAGAGGAATATTATTAATGAAAAAATTAAATGAGATGTGGATGATTGGGAATGAGACACTTATAAATGAGACTCTTGCTAAACAAAAGCTCATTGGGGAAATGCGATTTAATAAATCCTTCATGATAAGAATTCTAGAGAAAATTGTAGATAAGATTGATGGATAGGAGAGAAAGATCCATTTTCTTAGCTGTGGGAAAGACGCTATGCCTAGAAAATCCTGAAAGCACCACAGAAGAGAAAGATGAACTTTTATGGAAAATCGTAGGAAAGTGGATAAAAATGTCCACAAAAGCAGGATGTCGCTAATGGAAACTTTATCATCAAAGTAGGGTAATAAATACCCATTAAAAGAAAAACTAGAGGCAGTTGAATCCTGGAGGCAAGTACTCTCAAATCAGGGGTGAACTTGAGGAAATCAGTTGTAGGTTAGGTGGAGGTGCTTGAATTTCAAAGAGATACCCATTAGTGATTCTGGTTTAAAAAATCGTGTGGCATATTTTTCTTTTCATTCGATTTTATTTACTTTAAATTTATATCTTTGTTTACTATATAGATGAATGTATATACGTTATTCTCATGTATTAAATTTTTTTATATATGAAGTTAGGGTTATTTTATGAATGAAAATTTTATACCAAGATACGAAAAAAAGCATAAATTGAACATGGAGTGATTCCATGTTTATTATTGGCACACGTCCAGTAGTGACAATCGTAGATACAGATGGTCAAGAGTTCATAATTTTTTCTCAAAATTCAAAATTACAGGATTGAGTTTAAACTAGAATGGTTCCATATATCTCGTCTTCCTAATTATGGCACCGCGAATGATTCGAAAAACTGATGTCGTATGAGAGAGATAATGCGTTCTGATCAAAATACCAAATAGGTAAAATTATGACAGTTTGACTAGGTTTGACTAGGATGCACAATCAACAAAAAGGGATGCACAATAAGCAAAAGGGAATATTCTGAGCAATATTTATTTCGTTAGAACCAATCTCGGTTTGAAAAGTTTCATTGTTTTATTCTATGAGTGGGTTTTGCAGGACCAATTAAAGGGCACCACGTTGCTAGCCCTGAGGCGTCATGTGTCCCTGAAGTGGAGTGGTAAAATTTTGTTGAGGTCCACAGGGCTTGACCCCATGACTGCCCTCTGGGAAAGCGAACAATTTTCCAATCACTCTATGATTTTTTTCTTAACCTTCATAGGTCGCGGGTTACATTTATTGTTGATTGTAAATGGAGTTGGGGGATGGCGAACCACCGACAGACCCAACCCACCAGCGGTGCCCGCAATGGTGGTCACATAGAAATGGCAATGTAAACTCCAACGAAAAGCTCTGTGGATAAACATTAACTTGCAGTTTCCTCCAGTATACCCACATCACTTGTCACATGGCATCGTATTGTAACCACCAATCGCACGATCATGATAACCTGCAGTTCAAACCAGAGTTCAACACTTCAAACCACAGTTATACCCACAGATTCTACTTGATAATTGCGGTTTGTAATCCACAGTTTGGGGTTGGCATGTGGCTTCCCCAACCGTCAAGTTTAATGCGACGGTGAGTTCCAGCGGAACTTTTGGAGGGAGTGTTTTTAATGGTGTAAATTGCTAATTTAATTCCAGTCAAGTGGAGTTCTCCACTTTTAGTGGAGCTTTTGTCAGTGAAATTTGGCAAAAGAGTAGGAGACTCAATTTTCACCCATTCTGAGTGAATAAAGTGTCATTTTTGACTAATTGGAGCATTCTGGAGCCATTGGTGTAGAGAAAACAACCATTAGAGAAATGTAAGTACATGTAATAGCAAAATTTTGAGCATAATGAAATATGGACATGTCACTGGGAGCTGGACCAGTACATGTAACCCAAGAAGGGTGAACTGCTTCATCATGCCTGCTGTGTAAATTTCATGTGGTGACTTATTTTTCTGTTTTACATTGTCGTTCAATGTTATTTAAGCTTGTTTTATGCTTCTAATTCACCTCAAATAATCTACAATTCATGGAAAAACACCTCAATCCTTAAGTAAAATAATGAAATGATTATGCACATGTTTATAAACTGAAAAAACACTTAGCACAAAAAAAAGAGTACAATTCTTTCAGATCATGTTAGTATCATAGCTAGAGTTTACTCTCTGGTGTTGTTTAGTGCAAATATTTTTTTAACTGTTTACAAGTTTTAGATTCTTACAAGGCTCAAGCTCAAAAGAGGAGAAGGAAAATTGGTGGAAGTAGAATGGTCTCAAAAGGAGCCAATGCAAAGGAGAGCAAGATTGCCACAATCTCCACCACCTAGTCCACCTCTTAAAGAAGCAGAAGTTTCATTAAGCATGCCTCAAGAGGAAAGATAAATCCATTAAGAAGTTGATCCTAAGGAGGAAGAAAGAGTCTTCAGGAAAGAATTTCTTGACATGATTGAGATGGTTAGTATCCTTTATCAAGAAAGGAATGAGATACTGGAAGGAGAAGGATCTAAACTTCACAAGAAAGGATAAGGATATTTAGGAGGTCAGCATGATATAGATAAGTGAAAGAAGGGAAATGGAGGAAATGGAGGCAATGGAGAGCCATCATCCTCACCCTCATCATCATAATCCTCTACTTCTTCTTCAGTACTTCAGCAACAAAATTCAAAGAACATTGGTAAAATTCCTTTTTTAAACTTGATGTTAAGTTCGAATTGCCTATGCTTAATGGCGAAGTCAATGCAAAAAATCTTGATAATTGAATTAGACAATTGGAGGTCTATTTGAGAATCCAAAAGCTTCAAGATGATGATACCATAATCCAATTAGCTTCATTGAGAATGGAAGGTGCAACACTTGTTTGGTGAGAAGCCAAGAAAAAGGAGGAAATCAAGAAACATGGTAATATTATTCTATCATGGTCAGATTTCATTACTGCTATTAAACAACAGTTTTATCCATTAGCTCATATGTAGAAATCCATCCATAACTGGAAGAATTTTAGGCAATTAAAGGGAAAAAATGTGCAAGAATACACCTAAGAATTTAGGAGAAGAGCTCTCTTAGTAGGGGTAAATTTGCAGAGCCAATATACTTTGCTCAAGTACATAGGAGGCTTACATAGCTAGCTAAAACATACTATTCTCATGTTTAACCACACTAGTCTAGATGAACAATTATAGAATATACTCCAAACCTAATAAAATTAAATATTTGTTTTCAATTATTTTTAAACAAAGTGAAGCAGTTCCAGAAATTATAAATTCCATGTTAATTTCATGCATTTAGTGTACACACTAAGTTGAATAAGAGATATGCGCCTGGGATTTCTACGTAATCTATCAAATAAAAATCAATGTCAATTCTAATTTGGTTCATTGACAATTCATATATACATTTCTCCCCATCTAATTCGCCAACATCTATGCGAACATAACCTCTTTTCTTTCTAATTTGGCTAGCGTTTATATCTCTCGAAGCTCAATATCTGCAACATCTGTATATGTATAAGCAAACACCCTCAGCATCTACGGGGACAAATTCTCCCTTGTTTCCAAAATTGGCCTATTCATATCTTTTATCTCCCCAAAATCAATCTCGAACCTCCACATCACATCGGGGATTCATATATTTATATCCCCACTCTCTGGAAATGTTCATTCAAATTCAAATCCAATATATATATATATATATATATATATATATATATATATATATATATATATATCTAGATTGATTTTTTATTTTTTATTTCACTATGTCCAATTTGCAGCAAAAACAGAATGGCTTTGCCTCCACTTAGTCTCTTTTTGTAGGTTATTCTAGTGGTAGTTGCTGCACCTAATTTGGCATGGGTGGCAGGAGGTTCGAGTCATAATCGACTGTGAGATGGTGGTGCGAGCTACAATCCTCAAAGAGTTACAGGCAAGGATGTAGACTGCCTTGAATTTCCTCTAAATTTAGAGTACCTGGAAGGCGAGTTTTTCTTGTGGTCAGCCGCGAGTTATGGGCTAGATTGTGTTGCACCTGAGCTTCTAGAGGGCGGACTGCCTCCCATTGGTGCGCAATTGGCTCACCTCGATTCACTTACTCGAGAAGTCATCTTGGAATTTGCGTACCAGAAAGTTTCTCACCTTAGGTACTAATCCCTTACCCTGAGCTTACTTCGAATATTTGGAATATTTTGGGATCTGGATACGGGCTTTGACCTCATCCTCAAATATTTGAGAAATCATTGGAACAATAGTCCCTGTCATGAATAAGATTATTTGTTAGTATATTAATGTAGTTTTAGAGTTGAGTAACTATTAGAATAATGTGTTTATTTTGAAATATGTTTTTAGTATTTTCTTTTAAAATGCAGAAAATATATTTTTTTCTCCATTTAATTTTGTCAAAATTAAGTAGATAATTTTAAGAATTACAATTTTACGTTATTTAATATATAAAGTATAATTGTATTAGTTTAGTTTTTTGAGACGGCTAAATTTATTTATGTATTCAAAAATATATTTTAAATAAAAAGAAATCATAATCATCTTAGAAATTCTATTGCAAGATTTTAGATAAAAGGTGGTTTTGTTTATTGATTAGAGGGTGCTTATTACTATCAACATGTCTATTTCAAAATAAGCTTTTTACAATTTTAATTTAATAATTATTAAATAGATAGTAAAGGTTTAACTTTAATGGAATATGCTGGAATATTCATAGTAGTATTAAGTCCGCTCTGTAATGTAATCTAACACAGGGCTTTGAAGAAAGCCGTGCACAGCTTTCGACGGCCCCCACTGGATCTCTCAGCTGCCCATTTCAGGCATATCATCAATGTTGCATTGAATACAGGTTTGTCACCTCCTTTTGATATGTATGCTAACTTTGTCAACTATCTGCTCGCAAGTTACGTGGTCCCCTATGTTGGACTTACTGGCTATGTGGGAGCCAACGCTCAACTCCAATCTAGCACTGCTAAGCGGGTAAATTATTTTTACATTTTCTGTTGTTATTTAAGTTACAATGAATGTGAATGTGAAGTTAAGAGTTATAATCAATAACTGTTTGTAGGTATTTTGATTAAAGATGCTTTTATTACAATAACATCAATGAATTGTGTTAGGGTTATGAATATTATTACGGTACCTAACATGAGTTGGGTAAATATGATGGAACACTATCAGATATCATCAATATTTTTATGGGTAAATATAATGGAACACTATTATTATGAATTATAGATATCATGGATGTGGCCAACTCATTTTTTATATGAATAAAATAAAATTGATATGATTTTTTACTTTGATTTAATCTTGTTCACATCTAACCTAACATGATGCGATATCTTGAAAGCTTGTGGCGGGGCTTCTTGGAGTAGAATCCGGACAAGACGCAGTGATACGCGCTTTGTTGTTTAAAAACTCAACTGATAAAGTGCATCCATATAATTTGACAGTGGCATAATTCAAAAACAAGATCTCTAATCTAAGGAATGTTCTTGGCAACAACATAATTTTTTACGAAGGACTGCATGTTCCAATTGATTTGGGAGCAGAGGGAAAGGTGCAGGGAAACATTCTTGTAGGCGATAAATATTATGTGGCATATGCACACACACCTGAGAAAATTCTGAGGATAGTCTATGGAACGGGTAAGGAATCAACCCCAGGAGGATTCTAAATTCATGATGGGAATGGAGCCTTTGCCCGTTGTTACCTCAAATGAGTCGTTGCATTCTCCAATGTGGTTGGCATTCCTGGTCCTAGTTATAGATCGAGCTTCTCCAATGTGGTTATCATTCCTCCTCCTATTTATAATTCCATCTTCCATGGCGAATAAAGCGCACATAGCATGTAGTTCATGTGACTGCAAATAATGCGCACAGTGGAATATCATGATATATATGATTTCTTGTATATGATTCTATATGATTTATTTCCTTTCACTATTAATATTAATGAAAAGTGTGATTTCATATATTTTGTAACTTATCATCATATATTTTTTTATATTAATTTATTCTTTTAATATATAGTAATGAAAAATACACACACACACACACACACACACACACACACACACACACACACACACATATATATATATATATAAATTTAATATATAGTAATGAAAAGTGAGATTTTATATAAATAATAATAATTTAATTTTAAGGCTATTATGAAGTTAAACATTAAATTGGTGTATGAGATTGATTTTTTTCTTAGTGAATCAAGAAATTTATATTTCTTTAGTAATTTAATTGTTACCCTTTACAAACAATATATATAATTGGTCTCTCTAAATTTGAATTTGTAACTTCTTACATTGTATTAATCACATCAACATTCACATGTGAAAATAAATATAAATACCACAAATATAAGTATGATGCAAAGTTTTAGTTAAGTGGATAGGGGTTGTAGATTTCATAATAGAGTTTTCGAAATTTCCATTCTTAAAAAAATAGAAAAAAATATGGATGATTTAAATTTAATGATCTCATAATATTATTAATTGTCTACACAATCCACTCTTCCTCCTATCTACCTTTCACAAAATCTCAAAATTACAAATGAGAAATAAATATGTTAATTGCTATCAATAATACTTATTAGCCATTTAATTTATATAGCTATGCTAATGTTATATAATTTTAATTTGGATTTAATTAACATCTAATATATAATAAAATATAACATAATTATATATACAAATAATAAAATGCAATAAAATAAAAACATTGAATACATTTTTACTTACTACCATTTTGAAAGGTTAAAGATTTATATAACCTTAGTATCTTGATAGGACAATTTATTTAATTGATATGGATGTAACTTTGTTTATTTTATATTTAATGCTTTCACATAATCACCAATCATTTTATATTGAGATTTGAGGAAAAATAATAACCAAAGGAATTAGTCAAAGCAATTGATACTAGATATTGATTGGGATTGTAATGGATCTATTTTAATTGTTAATACAGTTTTGTTATTAACATGTTGATACCTCACTAAAGGTAATCCCAATCTTTTTATTTTTTATTTTTTCAAAATCGTCAATTTCTTTTTAACATATTTTTATATTCTATAAAATTTAAAGGAATGAACTATCTTATAATGAGAATTCAACCATCACATCTAATTTAGTGGTTCCAAATGGTGTTAGGGCATTCAATTTCAAATGGGAGTTCACCTTAGTGAGGCTTAGAGGTGACTCAATTAAAAAAATATGGATGATGGTGGTCTCCTTATAAATGGACAAGGTAACAAATCGTCTTGGGTGAGAATATGAGCATCAATTCATATTGTTATTTATTAGGGGTCATTACATATAAGTTTACACTTGATAAAAGTTAAATATGAGGTTAAGTTATGTAATTGTAGACTATCAAGACTCCCTACACTATGAAGATGGGTAACATAGGTTAAAAAATACATAGTACACTACAATAGTGAAACCCATGAGGAAGATAACTATTATCCAACGTGTGAAAAATAATATCTCAAAGTGGCGAGGAAAATCATTGGGATAGGGAGTAACCTACATCATCATTTTCCATAGTGGAAATGATAAAAATGAATCATAATATAGGGTGAACCTAGAAATTATACCAATGTAGTGAAGATACATGAGGAGGTGGATAGTAGCCAAAAATAATCAAATTTACTAAGACCAAATCTAATGTCCAAAATATTTAAAAAAAAATCATATGAAATATCTTTATCACATCCGAGCTATGAACATAAAATTGTGTCTATACTTCAATTATTTGACACAATATTATGAGGGAAAGTTAAATTGTCTTCAATTTCTGACATTGTTCCAAGATCTTTACTTATAGTGTTGATAATACTATTGATTAGGGAAAAAATTAGGGGCTAAATTCCACATAATGGGATAAATTTCCATTCTTTCTCTCTCTCTCTCTTTTTATCAATTTTTATTTTTTCTTAAAATGATTGATCCAATATTAAAAACTTGAAGGTCTATAAAAAATTTTCAAGTAGTTTTATGTCTTGTGAGAAATGGATCAAGTTGCAATATCACATAAACTTCAGTGATTTTTTTTTTAAACTCATTTTACATAAATAAAACAACGAAATTTGAACCATACACAACAAGAAAACACAACAAATTAACAACGAAGTTCACCCCTCCTAGACTACGTCTCCCGGTCCAACTTCCAATGTTTGTTCTTTTTAATTATATGCTCAAATCTAAATTACATTAGTTTACAGTGCTCCAATTGTAAAAAAATAATGTTTCCAATGGATTCAAAATGCTCAAAACCTATATCTCTAGGCTCTTCTTGAGGTTAAAAAACTGAGCAATATATACATCCTTTAACAAATTATTCTAATTGTTCTACAAAATTGCAATTCTAGCTAATCGTTCTACGTTGTTTGCACTTCTATCAACTACCTAGCAAAAATTTCTCCTAGTGCTAGTGGGATTCCCACCACAATTGGGGAAATTTGTTGCCTCCTTAATCCCGCCAATATCCCTTAAGCATCGATCAATGTATTATGGGCGCCATGTGGCTGGGGGCCGGGCTAACCATAAGCCCTCGTCGCTCTGCTCTCTCTGGTCTTGGAATATGGCCATATAATGGCTCACGTGAGAGATGGCCGATGTTGGACATGTGCCACCCGATCCGCCTTGTAATATCCCTCTGACCCTAGAATGCTGCTTTAAATTAAGATGCAAGGAACAATGGAAAAGACATGAAAATAATTGCAATTATGTAAATGAATATTATTAATAAAAAAATTAAATGAGATGCAGATGATTGGGAATGAGACACTTAGAAATGAGACTCTTTCTAAACAAAACCTCATTGGGGAAATGATGTTTGATAAATCCTTCATGATAAGAATTCTAGAGAAAATTGTAGATAAGATTAATGGATAGGAGAGAAAGATCCATTAAGTTTCCTAGCTAGGGGAAAGATGCTATGCTCAGAGAATCCTGAAAGCACCACAGAAGAGAAAGGCAAAGTTTTATGGAAAATCATAGGCAAGTGGATAAAAATGTCCACAAAAGTAGGATGTCGCTAATGGAAACTTTATCATCAAAGTAGAGTAATAAATACCCATTAAAAGAACAACTAGAGGTAGTTGAATCCTCGAGGCAAGTACTCTCAAATCGGGGATGAACCTTAGGAAATTAGTTGTAGGTTGGGTGGAGGTGCTCGAATTTCCAGGAGATACCCATTAGTGATTCTGGTTTAAAAAATCGTGTGGTGTGTTTTTCTTTTCATTCGATTTTATTTACTTATAAGTTATATCTTTGTTTACTATATAGATGAATTTATATACATTATTCTCATGTATGAAATTTTGTTATGTAGGAGGTTAGGGTTATTTTCAGAATGAATATTTTATACGAAGATACGAAAAAAATCATAAATTGAACATGGAGTGATTCCATGTTTATTATTGGTACAAGTCCAGTAGTGACAACCGTAGATACGAATGATCAAGAGTTCATAAATTTTGCTCAAAATTCAAAGTTACAGGATTAGGTTTAAACTAGGATGGTTGCGTATATATCGTCTTCCTAATTCTGGCACCGCGAGCGGTTCAAAAATCTGATGTCGTATGAGATAGATATCGCGTTCTGATCGAAATGCCAAACAGGTAAAATTATGACAGTTTGAATAGGTTTGACTGCAATGCACAGTCAACAAAAAGGGATGCACAGTCAACAAAAGGGAATATTTTGAGGAATATTCCTTTCCTCGGAACCAATCTGGGTTTGAAAAGTGTCATTGTTTTATTCTATAAATGGATTTTGGGGGACTAATTAAAGGGCACCACGTGGCTGGCCCTGAGGCTACCACGTGTCACTAAAGCAGAGTGGTAAAATTTTGGTGAGGTCCATAGGGCTCGACCCCATGACCACCCTCTAGTAAAGTGAACAATTTTCCAATCACTCTATGATTTTTTCTTAACCTTTATAGGTCGCGGGTTACATTTATTGTTGATTGCAAATGGATTTGGGAGATGGGGAATAGCCGACGGACCCAACCCGCCAGCGGTCCCCGCAATGGTGGTCACATAGAAATGGCAACGTAAACTCCAACGAAAAGCTCCATGGATAAACATTAACCTATAGTTTCCGCCAGTATACCCGTGTCACTTGTCACAGGGCATCGTATTGTAACCACCAACTGCACGGTCAGGATAACCCTCAGTTCAAACCAGAGTTCAACACTTCAAACCATATTTATACCCACAAATCATGCCTGATAGTTGCGGTTTGTAATCCGCAGTTTAGGGTTGGCATGTGGCTTCCCCAACCGTCAAGTTTAATGCGACGGTTAGTTCTAGGGGAAATTTTGGAGGGAGTGTTTTTAATGGTGGAAATTGCTAATTTAACTCTAGTCAAGTGGAGTTCTCCACTTTTAGCGGAGTTTTTCTAGGTGAAATTGGGAAAAAGAGTAGGAGATTCAATTTTCTCCCATTCTGAGTGAATAAAGAGTTATTTTTGACTAATTGGAGCATTCTGGAGCCATTAGTGCATAGAAAAAAACCATTAGAGCACTGTACGTACATGTAATAGCAAACATTTGAGCATAATAAAAGATAGACATGCCATCGGGAGTTGGACCAGTAGATGTAGCCCAGGAAGGGTGAACTGCTTCATCATGCATGTTGTGTAGATTTCATGTGGTGACTTATTTCTCTATTTTACACTGCCGTTCAATGTTATTTAAGCTTCTTTTATGCTTCTAATTCACCTCAAATCATCTACAATTCATGGAAAAACACCTCAATCCTTAACTAAAATAATGAAATGATTATGCACATGTTTATAAATTGAAAAAATACTTAGCAAAACAAAACTAATACAGTCATTTCAGATCATGCTGGTATCATAGCTAGAGTTTACTCTCTCATGTTGTTTAGTGCAAATAATTGTTTAACTTTTTACAAATTTTAGATGCTTACAACGCTCAAGCTCAAAAGAGGAGAAGGAAAATTGATGGACATAGAAGGGTCTTAGAAGGAGCCAAAGCAAAGGAGAGCAAGATTGCCACAATATCCACCACCTAGTTCACCTCCTAAAGAATCATAAGTTTCATTAAGCATGCCTCAAGAGGAAATATAAATCCATTAAGGAGTTGATCCCAAGGAGGAAGAAAGACTGTTCTGGAAATAATTCCTTGACATGATTGAGATGGGTAGTATCCTTTATCAAGAAAGGAATGAGGGACTGGAAGGAGAAGGATCTAAAGTTCACAAGGAAGGAAAAGGATCTTCAGGAGGTCGGCATGATGAAGATAAGTGAAAGAAGGGAAATGGAGGAAATGGAGGCAATGGAGAGCCATCATCCTCATCCTTATCATCATCATCCTCTACTTATTCTTCAATACATCAGTGACACAATTCGAAGAACACTGGTAAAGTTCCTTTTTTAAACTTGATGTTAAGTTTGAATTGCCTATGTTTAATGGTGAATTCAATGCAAAAAATCTTGATAATTGGATTAAACAATTGGAGGTCTATTTTAGAATCTAGAACCTTCAAGATGATGATACCAAAATCCAATTAGCTTCATTGAGAATGGAAGGTGCAACACTTGTTTGGTGAGACGCCAAGACAAAGGAGGAAATCAACAAGCATGGTAATATTATTCTATCATGGTGAGATTTCATTACTAATATTAAACAAAAAATTTCTCCATTAGCTCATATGTAGAAATCCATCATGAACTGGTAGAATTTTAGGCAGTTAAAGGGAAAAAATGTTCAAGAATACACCCAAGAATTCAGGAGAAGAGCTCTCTTATTAGGGGTATCTTTGCAGAGCCAATATAATTTGCTCAAGTACATAGGAGGCTTACATAGCTAGCTAAAACATACTATTCTCATGTTTTAACCCCACTAGTCTAGATGAACAATTCTAGAATATACTCCAAAACTAATAAAATTAAATATTTTATTTCAATTATTTTTAAACAAGGTGAAGCAGTTCCAGAAATTAGAAACTCCATGTTAATTTCATGCATTCAGTGTACACACTAAGTTGAATAAGAGATACGTGCCTGAGCTTTCTATGTAATCTATCAGATAAAAATCAATGTCCTTTCTAATTTGGTTCATTGACAATTCATATATACATATCTCCCCATCTAGTTCGCTAGCATCTATGCGAACATAACCTCTTTTCTTTCTAATTTAGCTAGCGTTTATATCTCCTGAAGCTCAATATCTGCAACATCTATATATGTATGAGCAAACAACCTCAACATCTACGGGGACAAATTCTCCCTTGTTTCCAAAATTGGCCTATTCATATCTTTTATCTCCCCAAAATCAATCTCGAACCTCCACATCACATCGGAGATTCATATATTTATATCCCCACTCTCTAGAAATCTTCATTCAAATTCAAATCCAATATATATTTTGATTTTTGATTTCATTGTGTCCAATTTGCAGCAAAACCAAAATTTCTCTACCTCCACTCAGTCTCTTTTTGCAGGTTATTCTAGTGGTAGCTGTTGCACCTAATTTGGCATGGGCAGCAGGAGGTTTGGGTCATAATCGATCGCGAGATAGTGGTGCGAGCTACAATCCTCAAAGAGTTACAGGAAAGGATGTAGACTGGCTCGAATTTCCTCTAAATTTAGAGTACTTGATAGTCGAGTTTTTCTTGTGGTCAGATGCGGGTTATGGGCTAGATCATGTTGCACCCGAGCTTCTAGAGTGTAGACTGCCTCCCATTGACTCCCAGCTGGCTCACCTTGATTCACTTACTCGGGAAGTCATTCGGATTTTGCGTACCAATAAGTTGGTCACCTTAGGTACTAATCCCCTACCCTGAGCTTACTTGGAATATTTTGAATATTTTTGGATTTGCATACGGGCTTTGACCTCATCCTCAAATATTTGAGAAATCATCGGAAAAATAGTCCTTGTCATGAATAATAGTATTTGTTAGTATAATAATGTAGTTTTAGAGTTGATTATCTATTAGAATAATGTGTTTATTTTTAAATATGTTTTTCGTATTTTCGTTTAAAGTGCATAAAATATATATTTTTTTCCATTTAATTTTGTCAAAATTAAATAGATAATTTTAAGAATTATAATTTTATGTTATTTAATATGTAAAGTATAATTGTATTGGTTTAGTTTTTTTACACAACTAAATTTATTTATGTATTCAAAAATATATTTTAAATAACAAGAAATCACAATCTTCTTAGAAATTCTATTGCAAGATTTTAGAGAAAAGGTGGTTTTGTTTATTGATTAGAGGGTGCTTATTATTATCAACATGTCTATTTCAAAATAAGCTTTTTACAATTTTAATTTAATAATTATTAAATAGATGCTAAAGGTTTAACTTTCATGGAATATGCTGGAATATTCATAATAGTATTAATTCCACTCTGTAATGTAGTCTAACACAGGGCTTTGAAGAAAACCATGCACAACTTTCGACAGCCACAGCTGGATCTCTCAGCTCCCCATTTCGGGCGTATCATCAATGTCACGTTGAATACAACTTTTTCACCTCCTTTTGATCTGTATGCTAACTATGTCAACTATCTGCTCGCAAGTTACGTGGTCCCCTACGTTGGAATTACTGGCTATGTGGGAGCCAAAATTCAACTCCAATCTAGCACTGCCAAGAGGGTAAATTATTTTTATGTTTTCTGTTGTTATTTAAGTTACAATGAATGTGAATGTGAAGTTAAGAGTTATGATCAATAACTGATTGTAGTTATTGTGATTAAAGATGTTTTTATTACAATAACATCAATGAATTGTGTTAAGGTTATGAATATTATTACAGTACCTAGCATGAGTAGGGTAAATATGATGGAACACTATCGGATATCATGGATCTTTTTATGGGTAAATATAATGGAACACTATTATGAAAAAATAATGGAACAATATTATTATCAATTATAGATATCATGGATGTGGCCAACTCATTTTTTATATGAAAAAACTAAAAATAATATTATTTTTTACTTTGATTTAATCTCGCTCACATCTAACCTAACATGATGTGATATATTGAAAGCTTGTGGCGGGGCTTATTGAAGTAGAATCTAGACAAGATGCAATGATACGTGCTTTGTTGTTTAAAAACTCAACTGATAAAATGCATCCATACAATTTCACAGTGGCACAATTCAAAAATAAGATCTCTAATCTAAGGCTTTTTCTTGGCAACAATGGATTTGTTGACGAAGGACGGCATGTTCCAATTGATTTGGGAGCAGAGGGAAAGGCTCAGGGAAACATTCTTGCAGGCGATAAATATTCTGTGGCATATGCATGCACTCCTGAGCAAATTCTAAGGATAGTGTATGGAACGGGTAAGGAATCAACCCCAGGAGGATTCTACCCTCATGGTGGGAATGGAACCTTTGCTCATCGTTACCTCAAATGAATCGTTGCATTCTCCAATGTGGTTGGTATTCCTGCTCCTAGTTATAGATCCAGCTTCTTCAATGTTGTTGGCGTTCCTCCTCCTAGTTATGGATCCATCTTCCATGGTGAATAAAGCATACATAGCATGTACTGCATGCGACTACAAATAATGCGCAGAGTGGAATATCATGATATATGTGATTTCTTGTATATGATTCTATATAATTTATTTCATTTCACTATTAATATTAATGAAAAGTGTGATTTTATATATTTTGTAACTCATCATCATATGTTTTGTTATATTAATTTATTATTTTAATATATAGTAATGAAATATATATATATATATATATATATATATATACATATATAGATACATATATATATATTTCATTACTATATATTAAAATAATAAATTAATATAACAAAATATATGATGATGAGTTACAAAATATATAAAATCACACTTTTCATTAATATTAATAGTGAAATGAAATAAATTATATAGAATCATATACAAGAAATATTATATAGAATCATATACAAGAAATCACATATATCATGATCTTCCACTCTGCGCATTATTTGCAGTCACATGCAGTACATGCTATGTATGATTTATTCACCATGGAAGATGGATCTATAACTAGGAGGAGGAACACCAACAACATTGAAGAAGCTGGATCTATAACTAGGAGCAGAAATGCCAACCACATTGGAGAATGCAACGATTCATTTGAGGTAACGATGAGCAAAGGTTCCATTCCCACCATGAGGGTAGAATCCTCCTGGGGTTGACTCCTTACCCATTCCATAGACTATCCTTAGAATTTTCTCAGGAGTGCATGCATATGCCACAGAATATTTATCGCCTGCAAGAATGTTTCCTTGAGCCTTTCCCTCTGCTCCCAAATCAATTGGAACATGTAGTCCTTTGTCAATAATTCCATTGTTTCCAAGAAAATTCCTTAGATTAGAGATCTTATTTTTGAATTGTGCCACTGTGAAATTGTATGGATGCACTTTATCAGCTGAGTTTTTAAACAACAAAGAACGTATCATTGCGTCTTGTCTAGATTCTACTCCAAGAAGCCCCGCCACAAGCTTTCAATATATCACACACACACACACACACAGATATATATATATATATATATATAGTAATGAAAAGCGAGATTTTATAAATACTAATAATTTAATTTTAAGGCTATTGTGAAGTTAAACATTAAATTAGTGTACGAGATTGATTTTTTTCTTAGTGAATCAAGAAATTTATATTTATTTAGTAATTTAATTGTTACCCTTTACAAACAATATATATAATCTGTCTCTCTAAATTTGAATTTGTAACTTCTTATACTACATTAATCACATCAACATTCACAGGTGAAAATAAATATAAATACCATAAATATAGGTATGATTCAAACTTTTAGTTAAGTGGATAGGGGTTGTAGATTTCATAATAGGGTTTTCAAAATTTCCATTCTTAAAAAAATAGGAAAAAATATGGATGATTTATATTTAATGATCTCATAATATTATTAATTGTATACACAAGCCACTCTTCCTCCTATCCACCTTTCACAAAATCTCAAAATTACAAATGGGAAATAAGTATGTTAATTTCTATCAATAATACTTATTAGCTGAGCTCAATTCGCCCTCTACCTCTTTTCCCTCCACTACCATCTCTGTCAACTCCCTCTTGTTGTGTGTAGATATGCCTCGGCTCAGGCATTGCTTGAGATGCCGACGAGGTAGTTCCAGGGCACGCTCTTCTGGCCGGCTTCACTCTTCCACTTCCAGCTCCTCCTCGTCTCCTCATGAGCGTCTTCAGGGTCACTACCCTGACACACGCAGTGGGCGTGGTTGTATGGCCACCTCCTCCCCTAGGTGCACTACCTATGATTATATGGTGCCTCCTCTCTCTTGTCCTGCTGCCTCTGCCTCCCTGTACAGCCTGACTACTGCTTATTTTCACTTCCAGTGCAGCACCAACCACCCTTTGGTTGTGGTGACAGTCACAGTTTCCTTTCAAGAAATTCCTGAGGTAATCCCTAGCCCCTCCTCGCCCGCACACCCAAGGAATATGTCTGGTCCCTCTGACATCGTGCAACCTTCTCAAGCTTCAGATAGGGGTACTTCTGACAATACGGGCGATTGCAGCTCGAGCCATCTTCAGGACAAAGGCAAACATGAAGGCAGTTGCGATGCAGGTGTGGTAGCAGCTCAACGTGGCCCCTTACCGGACAATGATGATGGTTATTGGTGCAAAATTGAAGAAGAGCCTCCTTCGGATGACTATGGTCTTTAGTTCCACTGGCCTTGACCAAGTAATTTTTTCCAGATCTCTTGTTATTTTTGTTTTTTTGGGATGTATTAGTCTATGTCACGATGTAGCTAGTTTCCTCCATAGAGGCAGCATTACAAACCTTTCATGGGTTGGTTTCCCCATGCGGGCAACTTGATTTTTGTTATTTTGCTGGACTTGTGCCACCACTGATGGCCTGCACTATTGAGGCCATGGCCTAGCTGTAATATATGTTTCACTAATAGAATTACTTTTACTTAGAAAAAAAAAAAAAAAAACTTATTAGCCATTTAATTTATATAGCTATGCTAATGTTATATAATTTTAATCTGGATTTAATTATCATCTAATATATAATAAAATATAAAATAATTATATATACAAATAATAAAATGCAATAAAATAAAAACATTGAATACATTATTTCTTACTACCATTTTGAAAGGTTAAAGATTTATATAACCTTAGTATCTTGATAGGACAATTTATTTAATTGATATGGAAGTAACTTTGTTTATTTTATATTTAATGCTTTCACATAATCACCAATCATTTTATATTGAGATTTGAGGAAAAATAATAACCAAAGGAAGTAGTCAAAGCAATTGATACTAGATATTGATTGAGATTGTAATGGATCTATTTTAATTGTTAATATAGTTATCTTATTAACATGTTGATACCTCACTAAAGGTAATCCTAATCTTTCTTTTTTTATTTTTTCAAAATCGCCAAACTTTTTTTTAACATATTTTTATATTCTATAAAATTTGAAGGAATGAACTATCTTATAATGAGGATTCAACCATCACATCTAATTTAGTGGTTCTAAATGGTGTTAGGGAATGCAATTTCTAATGGGCGTTCACCTTAGTGAGGCTTAGAGGTGACTCAATTAAAAAAATATGGATGATGGTGGTCTCCTTACAAATGCATGAGGGAACAAATCGTCTTGAGTGAGATTATGAGCATCAATTTGTATTTTTATTTCGTAGGGGTCATTACATAGAAGTTAACATTTGATAAATGTGAGTATGAGGTTAAGTTATGTAATTGTAGACTATCAAGACTCCCAACACTATGAAGATGGGTAGCATAGGTTAAAAAAGGCAAAGTACACTACAATAGGAAAACCCATGAGGAAGATAACTATTATCTAACATGTGAAAAATAATATCTCAAAGTGGTGAGGAAAATCAGCGGGATAGGGAGTAACTTAAATAATCATTTTCCATGGTGGAAATGATAAAAATGAATCATAATATAGGGTGAACCTAGAAATTATACCAATGTAGTAAAGATACATGAGGAGGTGGATAGTAGCCAAAACTAATCGAATGCACCAAGACCCAATCTAATGTATAAAATATTTTTTAAAAATTATATGAAATATATTTATCACATTCGAGCTATGAACATAAAATTGTGTCTATACTTAAATTATATGACACCATCTTATTAGGGAAAGTTAAATGGTCTTCAATTTGTAATATTGTTCCAAGATATTTACTTATGGTGTTAATAATTCTATTGATTAGGGAGAAATTTAGGAGCTAAATTCCAAATAATGGGATAAATTTCCATGCTTTCTCTCTTCTTCTTTTTTATCAATTCATATTTTGATCCAGATTTATGCAGAAATGCAACTGAATACACATGAAACCATAAATACAAAGATGCGGTGGAAATAACACTTAATTTCATTAATATCGAATTGAAATTTGGTTACAAATAGAATGGAAATAAACTAGATGCGGCACTGGTAGCTTATCTATGAGAAGAGATGTGGCAGCTACAGGCCTCTAAACTGAGTTACAATGAGGCTCGAGGGCCTATTTATTATGAACTGAAATTTTCTTACAGATAGAATGGAAATAAACTAGCTAGGGCGTTGGTAGCTTACCTCTGAGAAGAGATGTGGCGAATGCAAACCTCTGAACTGAGTTAGAATGAGGCTTGTGGACCTATTTATTATTTAGAAACAATGGAAATTCATAAACATCCAAAACCCTAACCCTAGGAGATGAATCGCCAAAACTATGGGCTCCGTTTGGGTAAATTGGTGTTTCAACTTCCCGGGGATGTAACTTTGGCATACGAAATCCATTTGATGTGCATCATACCTCGTTAGAAATATCTATCCGTCAACTAAATTTTTTTATGTGAGCAGCATTACTTTATGGGCTGATATTGCTCTCCGTTTTCCCAAAAAACGTCATTTAGGGCCTCAAAATGTCTCCAAAAGTTCAAGACCCGAAAAACTACTAAAAATAGTAAGTTGTGCCGAAACTGAAAAAATGAAAGAGAAAATGGTGGGGCCCTAAGTGGAATAGGTGGGTGGCCACCAATATCCACCTAGTTCATTCTTGCCCCCTTAGAAAGCAATGGTCCCCATTGTGTTGAGTTCCTCCATGAGATTCTGTTGAACTTGGTCCCTGGTGAACCACTTGCCTTGGTTCAGGAGTTGGCTAGATTTGACAACCCAATATAGTTGGATATTCTATTGGCGAGTGTTTTTTATTTACATGTCCATGATACAATCTATGGTGGTCTGTTCCATGTATTCTGGGTTTAACTATGTTGGTGTGAGTTGTTCTGCAATGTCAGAGGTGTTCAATAGAGGTGGGAAGTAGTGATGAAGGAAGTCCACATTGAATACTAGGTGCAGAACAAGGAATGGTGGAATACTGAGCTCGAAGGAATTGTTCCCTATAGCCTTGGTGATGGTGTATGGACCATATCGAAGCAGGTGAAGCTTGCGATGAGGTCTAGTGAGGTGCTCCTTCTGCAAATGTAGCCACACTATGTCGCCCACCTGGAAGTGGTGTGGCACCCAATGTTGATCATGGCATTGCTTGTACTTAGCATTGGATCTATCCAATATGTCATGAAATTGTTAGCGGATGTACTAAATGTGCTCGATGAAGTTTTTTTCTTTGTCAACTTCAGACTGGACATGAGCCAAATTGGCTTGAGTAGCCGCAAATGTCATGAATACGTCAATGGGACATAATGGATGGAACCCCAACCCCACCTAAAAGGGGTTGTGGTCGGCTGAGTCGTGGAGAGCTCAGTTATAAATGTGTTCTACATAGGGGAGGCTCTCATCCCATGTGTGGGGATTATTTGAATTTTACATGCACAAAATTTGTATAATCATCCTGTTGACGACCTCTGTCTGGCCTTCATTTTAGGGATGGAAAGATGTGGACTTGGTGAGCTTCGTGTCCAACATTGACTAGAGGCTGGACCAAAATGTGCTGAGGAACCTACTATCGTGATCTGATATGATAGACTGTGGGATTCCAAAGTGCACCCACACTCATTCAAAGAAGAGTTTAGCAGTGGCTTCTACTGTGATATTCTTCTTGCAGGCCGCCATAATGGCCATCTTCAAGAATCTATCGACGACCACGAAAACCCAGTCATTTATAGGCTTAGTAGAAGGAAGGCCTAACATGTAATCCATGGAGATGGATTCCCATGGTCGAGTAGGGGTAGGTAGCGGAGTATAGAGGCCTTGCTTCTTGATGTTCAGTTTGGCAATGGCGCAAGTAGTGTAGGATCTGATGTACTTCCCGACATCCTGTCGAAGGTTTGTCAAAAAGAAATACTTTTGGAGTACTGTCACTATTTTCTTGACCCTGAAATTCCCAGTGACTCGATTGTAGTGTGCTTCCCATATCAACTTTGCACTCTCACTTGAAGGAACACAAAGGTGTCTTAGGTGACATAACAAAGCATCTTGGAGGTGAAAATTTGGAACTTTCGTACCCCCCAAGAGTGCCTTGTATTTGTTGTCGAATTCTAGATCACTCTTGTAGAGAAGTGGTGAATCAGAAGTCTCGTGCCCACAAGAGTTGAGAACAGTGGTTAGTGCCACAATCGGTGGTCGGCTGAGGCAGTCTGCAAAATTATTGGTGCTACCCTTCTTGTACTTGATGTTCAAATGAAATTGTTGAAGATATGTGGACCACCTCTGATGGCGATTGTTCTGCAACTTCCCTTGTGTCTGTATGAATTGCAGGGGTCGGTGGTCTATTTGGATGATTGTTTCCTTCCCAAAAATGTAATGCTTCCATTGTTGACAAGCCTGCAAATTGAATACATCTATTTTTCATAAGTGGGATACTTGTGAATAGTGTCAGACAATTTCTCACTGTGATATGCCACTAGATGTCCATGTTGAGTAAGAACTGCTCCAATAGCATAATTAGAGGCATTTGTCTCGATCTCAAATGGTTGTTGTAAGTCTGGTAATGTGAGAATTGGGGCATAACAGAGGCGATGTTTCAATTCCACGAATGCATTTTGTTGAGATTCCGACCAAAATAAATTTTCTTTTGCTCCTCCTTGGTGACTTGACTCAAAGGCCAAGTGATATGAGAGAATCCCAAGATGAACCTGTGATAGAAATTAGGAAGACCCAGAAATATGTGAAGCTCTGTTAGAGTGGTCGGGGTTGGCCAATCTCGAATGACTTGGATCTTGGTTGGATCCACATGCACCCCCTTTCATCAATAATGTATCCCAAATATTGAAACTGGGTCATGCCAAAAGTGCACTTCTCCGAATTGGCACACAAATTGTGTTGCCCTAGTGTTTGGAGGACTTGTCAAATGTGGTGGAGGTGATCTTCCCAAGTCTGGCTGAAGATCATAATGTCATCAAAGTACACCAATACAAATGAGTTGGTGAATGGATGCAAGATGTCATCCATCAACCTCATGAAGGTTGTGGGAGCATTCGTCAACCCGAAAGGCATGACCAGCCATTCAAAAAGGCCCTCCTTAGCTTTGAAGGTAGTCTTCCACATATCGTAGGGTTATATTGGTACCTGGTGATACCCAAAATTCAAGTCGATCTTGCTAAAATATTTCTTTGGTCCAGGAGGTCATCAATTCGTGGGATCGGGTACCTATTCCAGATAGTGATCTTGTTCAACACCCAATAGTCAATACAAAGTCTCCAAGTCCCATCCTTATTCTGTACTAACACGATCGGGCTCCCATAGGGTGATGAAATTGGCCTGATGTGACCTTTCTGCAGCAGCTCCTGAATCTTCCTCTTGATTTCAGCATTCTCTAGAACAAACTGCCAATATATCGGTCCATTGGGTGGCGGCGCACCTGGGGTCAGATCAATGGGGTGCTTGACTCGACAGCGCAAAGGCACGCCTATGGGTGATGTGAAAATGTCCCCATACTCCTCCACAACCTTGTCCATTTGTTCTTGTCATGCAGAGGAGCCATGTCTGGAGGTCGTGGACATATTATTTTTCTTGCCCTGGGGGCGAATCATCAGGAAAAAAAAAATCTTGTTTGGGAAATAAGCTTACTGCATTGTTTTGCAGTAACCAAAGAGATAGTGGTACGCAATGGTACCTCTGGTATCTTGTACAACTTATTTCCCAAAGTAACAATAACGACGGGAGGCCGTGACTCATACACAACATGTCACTTCCACAAGTATGGTTGGCATAATAATACATCAGAAACATCAAGAGGAGAAATATCACATAATCCCTCATCCTTGAAGGGCTTGATGTTATAGGGAAGGTGGCACTCCTAGTTGATACGGATATCCCGTCCTTGGTGAAGCCACCCGATGGTGTATGTTTGTGGGTGCGCTATGGTCGGCAAGCCCAACCGCTTCATGACATCTGCTGAAATGAGGTTCTTTTGGCTCCCATTGTCAACAATTAATTGTAGCGGGGAACTGTTTACCCACATCTCGGAGTGGAAGAGACACTCCACCTCCTCTGGATCTTCCAGTTCCTCCTTCTGGATCTTCTTAGTGGCAACAATGGTGTTGGGCTCCGTATTGATAATCTGTTTCCCTTTTTCATTCCCCTTTCCAGGTTATAATTCAGAGTCAGAGCATGCATTTGATTCAAAAGCCCTCATCTCGACCAAAAACGACAGATGTCCTAATACTCACTTGTGTTGTGAGTGGAGCTCTTATGGAGCTCACATCACTTTCCCTTGTCCTTCTTTGGCTTCGCGGTGTTGCTCTTTTATTGTGGCTTTGGTAGGTTTTCCTGGGCCACCATGCCTTAGATTTGTCATTTTTTTTGTGGTTTGGGGGCACCCTTCCCTTTCTTTTTATTCGCAGATCCAAAGTCTCGCTTCTTCTACTTGAATTTATGCTCAATCTTGGAAGCATACCAGTATGCAGTACCAAGCGAGGAGCTGTCGAGGAACTCCATTTCCTCTTGAATGTATATGTGCAGAAAACTGTGATACTTTAGCACCAAATGTTTCTCCAAATCTTTGATACCAAACTTTGTGCACCGGGTATGGAACAGATTCATCAGCTCATGCACATCTTGATCCCTTTGTTGCCACAGCATGGTCCATTGTGTACTTGTCCTCATAGCTCCCCACGGGATATTATTGTTCCTTGATGGAATCTCAGAAAGAATTCAAAGTGGGTATGACTGAGAACAGAGAGGGTTCTGTCTCATCCCTTTTCTCATAGTAGGTTTCCCACTAGTCCTTGACATGGTGGGTAGTTTTGAGGAGTGAAAAAATATTCTTCCCCCGGTCGGAAAAGTCATGAACCGAGAAATATAATTCTAATAGATTCAACGATCTATCTATGACATATGCATCTATTTGGCGGTCAAATATGGGAATGTCAAAGTTTACTTGTACTTTAAAGGGAGTCGCGCCTCCAGAGTGGTTGTTGGATGCAAATGCACCATCGGTAGGCATTCATTGAAGGATCTGGGAAAATTTATCCATCATCACATTCCTTTGTTTTTTGAGGGCCTCGTTGAGCAATATTTTGATAGGATATCCTGCTCCCTCTTCTTTCTTTTCGTCCCCCATGGGCAGCTGTCAGGGTTTGTGAAGCTGATCTTGCAAAGGTTCAAACAGATCCAGCCCCAACTCCTTATACCCTGACTTAGTTGGGGACATGCAACGAAGGATCAAGAAAAAGCAGACTGCTCTGATACCACTGATCCAGATTTATGCAAGAACACAATAGAATACACATGTAACCATCAATACAAATATTCAGTGGAAATAACACTTCATTTCATTAATATCAAAGAACTAGAATTTTCTTACGGACATAATGGAAATAAACTAGCTAGGGCACTGGTAACTTATCTCTAAGAAGAGATGTAGTGGTTATAGGCCTATGAACTAAGTTACAATGAGGCTTGAGGGACTATTTATTATTTGGAAACAATGGAAAACTATAAACATCCAAAACCATAACCCTAGGAGATGAATCACCAAAACTATGGGCCCCGTTTGGGTAAATTGGTGTTTCAACTTCTCGGGGACGTAACTTTGGCATACGATCTCCATTTGACATGCACCATACCTCGTTAGAAATATCTATCCAAGGAATACAACTTTTGATGTGAGAAAAATTAGTCCATGGACCCATGTTGCTCTAGTGTTTCCCAAAAACCTTCTTTTAGGGCCTCAAAATGGCTCTAGATGTTTAGGACCCGAAAAAAGCTAAAAATAATTCGTTGTGCCGAAACTGAAAAACTAAAAGAGACAATGGTGGGGCCCCAAGCGGAATAGGTGGGTTGCCACCAATATCCACCTGGATCATATTTTTTCTTAAAATGATTGATCTGGTATTAAAAAATTAAAGGTCTATTAAAAATTTGCAAGTAGTTTTAAGTCTTGTGAGAAATGGATCAAGTCGCAAAATCACATAAACTTTAGTTTTTTTTTAAACTCGGTTTTCATAAGTAAAACAAAGAAATTTGAACCATACACAACAACAAAACACAACAAATTGATAGTGAAGTTCACCCCTCCTAGGCTACGTCTCCCGATCCAACTTCCGATGTTAAACCTCTTTAATTATATGCTCAAATCTAAATTACATAAGTTTACAGTGCTCCAAATGTAAAAAAATAATGTTGCCAATGGATTCAAAATGCTCAAAATCCCATATCTAGGCTCTTCTTGAGGTTAAAAAACTAAGCAATATATGTCTCCTTCAACAAATTCTGCTAATTTTTCTAAAAAATTACAATTCTAGCTAATCGTTCTACATTTTCTGCCCTTATGCCAACCACCTAGCGACAATTTCTCCTAGCGCTGGGGGGATTCCCACCACAATTGGGGAAATTTGTCTCCTCCTTAATCCCACCAATATCCCTTAAGCATTGGTCAAGGTATTATGGGCACCATGTGGTAGGGGGTCTTGGCATATGGTCATATGATGGCTCATGTGACTGGTGGACAATGTTGGATAGGTGCCACCCGATCTACCTCCTCTCTCACTAGTTTGGGACATATGGCATAATTGAAACTAGGGATCGGGCTTAACCATCATCCCCCATTGCTCTACTCCTGCCGATGGTCACTTGGATACCATGAGATCGAGGTTGGGGCCTAGTCCTTGCCCTACTCGCCTTTCGCTCTTCCAGAGGGTCCTATGGCTTGCGTGTGACTCGGGGTTGGGGCTAAGCACCTCACACCTTTTACCCAACTCGATGACCATTCAATTTTAAATATAACTCAAGCACCCAATAGTTTAAGAACTAATGTGATGGTCCAACGATAATGCGTGCACTTGTGTTGTGGTTCGTCGAGGGGTTGAACCCTACCGAGGGCATTGGGCTGCTTAAAAAAAACATTTACCAACCATAGAGTGCAACATGGTGCCCTCTCATTGGTCCATGTGGCGCCTCATAATTTTTACACCTCACAACCCACAAACCAATGAAAGATAATCATGTCCCTTAGTACATCCTTGCCACTTGTCGAGCCTGAGTTGGGTCATACACTCTATTGTGCCTTCCTAGTAAGCTGTTAATGGCAGCATACGGTTTGGATCATTCCTCCCTAATTTTTGGCTTGAGGGGTCTTGACCCAAGTTCGGGTTTTATGGATAAACCAACAAACCATCCAAGTAGTGGCCCTTTCGGTAGTGATTTGCTTGCGTAGACCAAAGTCTTACCTGAAGGAGTATGGGGGGGTGCTCGAACCAGGTTTCCGCAACTTGAGGGAGAAATTAATGAAGTGGTACTCGAAAAAACTGAATGAAAACGTATATCACTTGTAAACAGATGCACAGAACAATATATAACATAATCTCAAAGAATGCATAGTTATTAACAAAATAACAAAAAATCATTGTTCACCTTAGTGTAGATAAACATAACAGAACCAAATCCAGATCTTAACCAATGCAGATACTTAAACAGACCTATTAACCATCAATAATCATTCATAATCATATCATATATCCTTGCAAATCATCAATAAGTAAGACATATGCTACTATATTTATAGAACATAAGCAGTAAAAAACTCAGTTGCATAACACAATGAACTTGCCAAAAATTTTCCTTTCTATTAGCTTGAGATATCTCAATCAATATATCAACTTTCTCTTACAAAACCCTTCCAAAACCCTTCCACGCACACAGCTAGCAGAGTCCACACATAGCCAGGACTAGGTCTCCACACACACAGCCAACATGAGGCTCTTAACCCAACCCAAACAACCCTTTCAGATGCATAAACTTATCAAAACATCAATGTCATGAACTTACTTCGAGCTACTTAGCTTAGACACGATCTATCTATTTATATTCACCTAGCGCACAAATAATATGGTCTCAAACCATGGTTTGAGGCCCACAATTTATCCTTAAGCCCATTTCAATCATAATTGGAACTTTGACCCACCCCAAAGCCCCTTGAGTCCTTTTGCACAACATGGACATACAAAATTATACAAAAGGACAGTAGAAATAGTGCCTCAGGGGACCCCGCTCAAACAGGCCCCCAAAACAAACATGTGACTTGTCCCGAGTCAGTGAAGCACCTACTCCTTGATCTTAGCTTGAAGTGCACTGACAGAAGTTTTGACAGGGAGAATTGATTCCAAAATTTGCGCTGTGATAGTCTGTTCTTGTTTAACTAATTTTTCAGTGGTAGGCACTTCAACAACCATCTCAATGCTACGCTGAGTCTGCTGGATGGTCTTCAATGTAGTGTCCAATGCTTCTAAAAATTGAGCCACTTCTTCTGCCCATGGTTGCATGATTTCCTTCAAAATTTTATCCTTTCGATGCAGATCTGGAATCTCTGTCTGAATTATTTTGCACTCTTGCAGACGAGCTAGGCGGTGTGTGAGAACCAATGTGGGTGCGATTTTCCTTCTATCTTCAAATTTCTTCTCTTTTTGGTGGAGGGCGTCACATAACTTCTGTATGATTGGATCATTTTTGACAGATGTCGAAACGCTCATAGCTTCATTGAGAAGATTGTCACATTGAGTTACCACGATAGCAATACTCTCTCGGGCCTGCTTTACTACCGCTGCTCTCTGTGCATCCACCGCTGGTAGTGTCTCTGGCCGAAACTTGGTTTGAAGGTTTGAAATCTACTACTCGTACTATGTTATAACTATTTTCACTTCCATGAGCACTTCTTTCACTGCAACAACCAATTCTTTGAGTTTTTTTCTGCAGGTGTAACTATGGCCAGGACAACTAGAATATCTTTACAAACCTTGTAGATTTTTGCCTCTAGCGTAGTGCGCAGGGCTTCTTCTTCATGGAAAGTTTCTTATGCTTTCAGGTGTTATTGATGTGCTTGCTCGACCTACTGCTAGGTGTCCCTTACCTGTTTATGTGCGGTGGCCTCTCTATACTAAAGCTCGTCTGCCATCATGGAATGCATGAAATAGATTTTACCTATAGGAAACACCGAAAGATTAATGTGCACATCACTTCTTCCTCTAAATTGGAGACTCCAGTTGTTGTCCATCTGAATAGATGGTAGGGTGATGTGAAAAAAGCATCCATCCCCAGAAGCTGGTAGAGCAACATCTAGTGGTTGTGTGTTCGTGACTTGCGCGCTGGTCCAGCTCGCCTGAATCACACTCTCTTAAATCTGGATCACCTGTACTTTGAGTTCTTGTAATCCAACTTGAAAAAGTTGTAGCGTGGAATTGTACTAAACTTCCATGTCTGTCCAACAATTATCTGTCGCAGACATGAAAGTGTTGGTTATTTAATTTAAGTCGTCCTATGTCACCGTCAAGACCTCCTGCCCTGCCTTTTTGGAACATTTTTACTTTTTGCGCGATCCTCTAGCAGCCTGAGAGCCATGCTTTATTCCTTTGGATGTTTTAGCTTCATCTACCTCCTTTGGAACAGATCCATTTTTTTCAGGAAATTTTTTTATTTCTATAGTCTTACCCGTTGTTGTGGGGGTTGCATCATTTTCTATTTCTTTCTCTATGAACTTCTCAATGACTCTCTCTGGAACTATCTCTGTAGTTTTCTTGGTGGCTTTCTCCATTGATTTTCCCGTCAGAGTGCGCTGCTTCATTGGGGTAGGTGGAGTCAACTAGGCTGGCGGCCATTCTGCTGTCAATCTTACTAAATCATCCTCTATCACTAGATATGGTAGCTCATACCATACTCCCTCTAGAACACCTTTTGCCCGGGATGTGAATTTTACAAAAGGTAGCTTTGAAATCCACTACCATATTGTACTCATCATACAAGGTAGGTGACAGTCACAACTTTTACTGCACTACTTGGTTCAAGGTAGCATCATATAGAACCCTAAAAATTTTATTTTCTTTCGTGTGCATTAGGTATGAAGAGTTCCACAGTGTTGCGTAGCATGTAGCTTCGCACATTTTTGGCTCAATGACTGAGAAATGTGTATCTTCCGAGGTTTTTGATCCAATCAGTGAAATCAATAAGAGGAGCCACTCATATTAGAAGGGCTTTCCTTCCTCCTGAGCCTCACACACATTTTCCAAAAAATATTTACATGGGTATTGGAAAAATTGTAAATTAGAAAGTTTTCACAGTGTCCTGCAAGCACAATCACATGCACAGGCAGCTCCTTGGGCCTCCAATTACGCATCATCTTGAAGGCCAAGATGGGTGTACCAAAATGTATCGTGGGGTCATTTATTTCCTCCACAATTAATCCCCGGGTCTTCCTTTTGACATTTTATTTCTTCTTGATTTGATCAATGATGAATTTCTCCTGTGCTTTACCACTAAGGTCAGAAATATGGTTGGCCCCATTAGCACATATACCCGTTACTATTTGAAATAATTCGGTGTCGATATGGATGCGCTCTCCCAACTAGAGTGCATCATCGTGAACTATTTCCAGCAACTATCAGACATAGATATTAGTTATGGGGTTGCACCTGAAATGAGGGATCTATAGCAGATTGAGCAGGCTTGACTCATGCAGACCTAGCATCCCCCTCTTTTCCTCAAGGTGCAAAACCTCTCCTTCATACGTAACTTGATCCAAATATGGCTCTGGTGCAAGCTCTAGGAACTTATCAACATCTGTGATGTCCCAATCATCAAACCTTAGCTGTGGAATATTTTCTATCATGTCCCCTTCCATTGGGACATTATCAGGGATCAGGGGTACTTAGATACCCCTGAGCATCTTGTCTAGATCCTTAGGCGCTTTTACATATGGTTTGCATAGCACAATGTAACTTGGTAGTCACAAGAATAGGCCCACTTCGATGACATTCTCGTATTCTTCTTCAATGGTTTCTGGGACTTTTGACATGGGTCTTTTCATCTTCTCTCCCGATGAAGGGTGCAGGCTTGGGGTCTTCTCTTGGGGAGAACTGTGCATTCTAGAGGATTGCCCCTCCTTAGTTTTGGATGGCGTATGTGTTTCCATAATAGGCACTTCAGGCGCAGTAAGGTCATCACCTGGTCTAGTGGTTGTCATTGTTTCAGGAAGAGCATATCATAGCCCTCCTCGATGTAATGCATCCTCAAAACCTGGATCCAAACCAACATAGAAACATCAAATGCAATAACAAAGAAAGAGCTTAAAGCACAAAAATCACTCAGAAATAAAAGGGAACCATTGCGACCTCATAGGTCATATTTATACTTGTGGTGCAGCTTCAATGACTCCTTGTGCATTAATGAGGCTCCATTACTGACAAAACAGTCCCAAATCTGGAAAAATTCCTCCATCAAATGCATCCTAGATGCTCCCAAAAATGGTAATAAATTTTTCTTATCCATTTTTACTATTTCAAAAACTATTTGTTACACCTCTATGACCCAGTAAACTTCCTCGCACAGGTACTGCCCATGAGTCGCACCTTACTATGCATATAATCTAGATCTAAGGATAACCATTTATAGATCGTCCCCCCCAGCACAGGCTTGTTGAATAGGTAATTCAAAGCATATCGAGTAGTGTCTGTTTCATCCCTTAACAACTGAAAATTTCTCTGACATTCGTCATCCCAATGGAATGTCGTACATCGTCCAAGTAATTTGGTTAGGGGCACAGTTATCAACTCATACTTGGGAATGTGCTTCCTGTAGTACCCAAAAAGGCTCATCATGGAGCGCACTTGTCTGACATTCGTAGGTAAGGGGATCAAGGTCTCTTTTACTACGCGCGGCTCCCTAGACTCCACAAGTGTCAATTGTCTACAATTCATAGTATGTGTTATCAGCAGATTAATAATTTCTTTAATCAAAGCTTGGTCATGATTTTCTAAGCTAAATGTAAGAATAAAACTCTCTGTCAGCGTAGACCATTATCTAGTGACTTTGCGCAAATTTGTCTCCAAGTAACATTCATTAGGCACTTTTCCCAACGTGTGAATAAACACATGGACCCATTCAGGTCTTGCTTCTACACCCCATAACTCATGCCATCTAGCCAAATGTCTGTGTGGATCCTCTTTTCCAGAGTATACATATTCCATTTTAGTTACTGGAAATTCAAAACACAACCTCATCATGTGTGCATACTCCTTCCTATTACCTATATTCTCCTGACGAGTTTCCCACCATCTTGCTGGAGTAGTGCACAAGCCAAGATCGAAAGCATGGAATCTATGTTCTTCAGGCACAATCCTTTCTAGCTATCCTGTAAACATGTTTACATCAGTTAAGCCATCATAATGTGGTAAATCACATTCCTCAGATGTTATACAATGCAAAGATTGGGTCACTCGATTACAGCGCAATGCAGACACCTCATGGAGTCGGTTCTGCCAATTTTCTATTTCTTCATTAGAGTTTGAAAAATAAGAGCTATCGTTCTCCCACTTAAGATTCCCATATGTTGTTGGATTAATCCTTTCTTCCTCGAGAAAATTTAGCTTATAGATTTGATTGATATCATCTTGAGCACACACTGGTTCAGTATACCTCTCACCTTCTGCAAGATCTAAAGGAATGATTACCCTAACTCCATTGATTTCAAATTCCATTTTCCTTCTCTTTAGATTGAGAACACCATCCATCTCAATGGCCCAATCTAATCCTAGCAGTGCAGGATAGGGATTAGTATCATCTACAATTTGTATGACTTCAAAGTATGACATCACCTTAACACCCTCTATATTAACCACAACTTGTGACAACCTCCCTAAAGGAATGATATTCTGCTGATTGGCCATGCACAACTGGATAGTAGACCATTCCAGCTTTGGCTCTCCCATGCGCTGTCATGTTTTTTTAGGTATAACATTAGCATCTGATCCTAGATCTATAATAACTTGGTCCATTTCATAAGCACCAATCTACGCGGTCATACACATCTCCCTACCCGTTATCTTCTTGTTCTTGTATATTTTATTGACTGCTCATTTTTCTACAATGGGTTGTTCTTTCTTTGCGCAATTATTTATCAATGCCTGCAGATTTTCGACTTCCTTCTTGTTGCGCAAAAACTTTATGCATGCTTGTAGAAATGTTTTAATATCCTCATCTCCTCTTTCTTCCTTCAGTGTGTTACCAGATGATGACGTACTTCCTTCTGTGAATTATTTCCATGCTTAAATAAAGGTCTCTTTTGTGAGCTGAATATTTAAGCCTTATTTGTTTACAGGTGCTTTACAGATCCATACATCAGTGGCTAGTTTTCTTCCTTTATCTTCATTGGTCACTACACCACTCCTAGTAACCACATTCATGCAGGGATCTTCTTCACAAGTTTTTGCGTGAACCATATGAAGATTTTGTGTCGAGGTCTGTGTCTTATTTTCCTGCATTTTAGCAATAAAGACAAGACAACATTCTATAACATGATTAAATTGTCTACAGTGCCTGCAATACCGTCATGCTAGATTCAAACAGTCATGCGAATAATTGCCAGCATCTCCACAGTTATAGAAAATGACTTGTCCTCTTCCTCGGCCAGTGGATCCACCTCCTTAGCCTCCTCCTCTGCCTTGGAATCCTACAAACCTAGAAGGAGATGCTGGTGATATAGGCACAACCTAAATTATATATATATCTGCTTTATCCAACATATAAAAAGTACAACAATGTTGCTCATCATGACCTAATGACAAACATAATTTGTAAAATAATTATTTCAAGCCAGGTTGATATTTTCTGATCTGTGGGCAAGAATCTGTGTCATGTAATCCAAAAATCTGAAATATAGTACCCCATACAGGATTCTTCAATGGAATAGGACCTCCAACATTCAGATAATTGTTGAAGACATGACACTGGTATTTATGGTGCCCATAAAATTTAAATTTTACACAGCACACCTCTGTGCAAACCTCCTTGCCTTTTTCATTGCGCAAAATTTGAATTTATAGATGCATGGCTTCCAAATGATTCAAAATTTGTTGAGTCCCCAGCATAATAGGTGTTGGAGTAACTTCTAGTTTCATTGAAACCTCCACAGCCTCAACTTGTACGACAATATTTTGCTGACGAAATGGCTGGCGCAGATGTGGCAACAACATATCAATGAACCATTCCTTATCCGGAGTATCATCAATAACAAATCCACCATCTCCAATGGTGCGCTTCGACCTTTGATCGAACTCCCATATAGATTCATTAGGTTCTTGATGAATATACTTGATTTTTGTCACCAACTACGCGTATGACTTTGGCTTCTGAAACTGCTCTTTTAGGGCTGCTTTAATTTCTTCGAAGGTAGCATTAGGGTTTTCTTGAGCATACCTAATGTAGCAATCTAATGCACAATCTTTGAATGCAGTAGTCGATTGTGATTTTATAATATAAATATTGTTTAACTTGCTAAGTCTGCTATACAGCCTCCGTCACAAACTATAATTGATCAATATCCTCATTCCCAATTCCTCTCAAATTAGGTAATTTCGTTGATGCAACCATATCTACCTCAGGGGGAGGTGGAGGTGGTGGTGGAGATGGAATTCATAGTGGAGTGGGTGATCGGTGATGTGAGTTTAGAAGTGGAGTGGATGGAGTTGGAAACAAACTCAAATTTTTATGTTATGATGAGCTTTCGTCTTCAGAGACACTTGAGCTACCAGTTTCTAGTTCAAGCTCACTATCAGATCTAGGCTTCAGAGGTCTATAAATAAAATTTTTAGAATCTTCACGGTAAATTCTTCCAATGCGCATAGTTGGACCTATTTGATGCATTCAAGCAGTGTGTTTTCACAGAAAACCCAGTTCACACAATAGCATTTTCAACAACAATTTAAATAAGCGCAGGAACCTAGCTCTAGGGCCTTTGAAAAACCTTCTTTCTGCTTCAGAATAGGACACAAGTTGATCAATGGAAAATTCAGTCACAAATCCTCCCAAGAGGTGATTGATCCAATGATCTATCGCACAGGTGATCTTATTATCAAACGTTTCTACTTGTTGGATCAATTAAGGAGTCGACTCAGTGACTACATCATATTTTATACAGTGATGGAATTCAACTAAGCGCAACAATCACTCCTGTAGTTCTTGCGCAAAGGAACAAAAGAAAATTTCATGCAATTCTGTATAAATATATTTATGTACCCATTGTTCATCAGATAACTTAGTAATTCTATTCTATTGGAGTGAAAATTAAATTATCTTTCTATCCAGCCAATCTTGTAATTCATTTCGTGACGGATGCTAGAACATAAAATCTCCGTCAAAATGATCCCGGGTTGGGCAACCGGACCATTTTTTGGCTTGAGGGGTCCTAACCCAGGTTCAGAGTTTATGGATAAACCAACAAACCCTCCAACTACTCACCATTTTAGTAGTGATTTGATTACGCAAACCAAAGTCTCACACAAAGCAGTACGGGGAGGTGCTGGAACCATGATTACACACCCCTGAGGGAGTAATTAATGAAGTGGTCCTAAACAAAACCAAATGCAAAATTATATCACTTGTAAATAGATGTGTGAAACAATATATAACAAAATCTTAGAGAATTCACAATTATTAATGGAATAACACAAAATCATTATTTCCCTTAGTGCAGATAAACATAATAGAACCATATCCATATCTTAACCAATGCAGATACTTAAACATTTATATTAACCATCAATAATCATTCATAATCATATTAGATATCCTTGCATAATCATCAATAAGTAAGACATATATTACGATCTTAACATAAAATAAGTAGTAAACATCTTAAATGCATAACACAGTGAACATTCCAAAAATTTTCCTTTCTATTACTTCAGATCTCTCAATAGATACGTCAAATTTTCCTTACAAAACCCTCCCATGCACACAGCCAGCAGAGTCCACTCACAACCAGGACTAGGTCTTCGCACACACAACTAGCAGGAGCATGTTAACCCAACCCAAACAACCCTTACAGATGCATAAAATTATCAGAACATAAATACTCTGAACTCACTTCGAACTACTTAGCTTAGACACGATCTATCTATTTATATTCGCCTAACGCACAGATACTATGGTCTCAAATGATGGTTTGAGGCCCAAAGTTTACCCTTAAGCCCATTTACATCAAAATTGGGGACTTTGACCCACCACAAAGCCCATTGACTCCTTTTACGCAGCGCACATATACAAAATTATACAAAAAGACATTGGAAATTCTGCCTCAAGGGACCCCGCTCCAACACCACTGGAACCTTTTGGACCATCAAAAGGTTTCTTTTTGTCAGCAAGTAGGTGAGGGTACAATTCCCTCACCCTTCCGACCTTAGTCTAGCTAGGATTCCTTGGATTAGTTCCCTTGATCCCCACACGAAGGTACTCCAAATTTCCTCTACGTGAATCCTTATCCTCCTGTCAAGAATAATATCTTGTTGTAATTATTCTCACTATTCAGGAGAGAAATATTCTATTTCTAGAATCTAAACATTCTCTCCTTGATATTCAATCATAGGAGGCTCATATAACCTCAAGTTTTCTACATTTACAGTAACATAAAATTTCATGTATGTTGGTAAATCTAACCAAAAGATGTTGTTACTAATATTTTCCAAGATTTTAAATGGACCATATATGATTGGTTTGAGATTTTTACCTTCTCCTTGGAGTCTTTCCTTATTGATATAAAGCCAAAATTTATCTTCCACCTATAATTTTTGGTCAACACGATTCTTATCATGTATTGCCTTATACTTGGCTTGAATCTTTTCCAACTATTCTTGTACCATTTAATGCACAAGATGAATTTTTTCAATGAAGTGCTTGGCCTTATCTATGTCATTGTGTCCATCCACAACTACATCTTTCCAAAAGGTAAAATCTAAGGGAGATTTTGAAAATATCCCAAACATGTTTCAAATGGAGATGTCTGAGTCGAAGAATGCTTGGCTCTCTTCTAGGCATGTTGGTTGTAATGTAAGTGTTCATCCCAAAGGTTAGGGTGTTTGCTACAGTATCCAAAAAGGAGATCTACTACTATTATATTCACCACTTCTATCTAGCCATCAATTTGTAGATGAAAGGTTGTGCTCTTCTTCAACTTGTTGTCCATGAGTTCCAATAAACTTGACCAAAATTTCCCGAGAAATTAAGAATATTGATTAGAAATAACAAAAGTGGGTAACCCAAAATGCACGCACACATTTTGGAATAACATTTTGTGCAATGTATTGAGCTATGACCTTCTTCTTACAAGGCATAAAACACACATTTTTTTAAACGATGTAGAACAACATGAAGATAATGATGACCTTTCTTAGACATAGGTATTCCTGCTACAAAATCCATAGAACTACTTTCCCAGGGACGAGAAGGAATAGGAAGTGGAGTATACAAACCCAACTTTATATTGCAAGGCTTGATAGTACCACACATAGAACATACTCTTACATATATTTACATAATATTATTCATATGAGGCCAATAACAATACCTCTGTATTTGTGCAATGGTTTTTCCTACTACAAAGTGGCCAAGATTAAGAGTAGTATGAGTTTCCCTTATGATGCCAACTCTTTCACCATGTGGAACACATAAATTTCGAAGATGATATAGCAATTTATCATGAATATGATAATCCAATTCTTAAACATGATTTCCTTGACACAAAGTTGCATAAACATCTTTAAAATCTTCATCTTTAGCATATTGTTCAACACGGCTCTCATGCATGATATAATTATTCTTAATAATGAAATATGCACTAACAATAGGCCTTGATAACATATCAACAAAATTTTTGTATATACCTTTCTTATACCTAATTACCAAATGGAACTTCTATAGAAATCCCATCCACCTGAAATGTCTAAATTTTTGTAGCTTGGTTTGTTATTGTAAATATTGCAAAGGTTGATGGTCAATATGAATAATCGTTTCCTTACCCATCAAATAATGCTTCCATTTCTTCACGCTTTGTACCAAAGCATACAATTTTTTGTTGTAAGTTGGATAGTTAATTATTTCATTGGTATATGTTTCAAAATGATAAAAAATAGGCTCATTGTGTTGCATAAAAAGTCTCCCATGGAATAATCACTTGCATTGGTTTTAATCTCAAATGGTTTCTTAAGATAAGGAAGTGAAAGAAATGGTGCTGTACTAATTTTCTCTTTCAATGTATCGAATGCTTTATACTTCTTTCCTCCCCACTAAAAGACATGTTTTATAGTGTTCAAAGCATGCAATGGAGTTGTAATAAATAAGAAGTCAATAACAAACTTTCTCCAATATTGGGTTGCTCCAAAAAATCTCCTAACCTCTGTTATATTATTTGGTTTAGGATGATTCACAATGAATTCAACCTTTGGGGGATCAATATTCAACTCACCCCCTCTAACCATATGACCAAAATAAACTAAATAGGGTTAATTACATTAACACTTAGACATATTCAAATACAATTTATCTTTCTTTAAGAAATCTAAAACTTGTTTAACATGATTGACATACTCTTCACGAGTCATTAAAAAAATTAGAATATCATATAAGTAGATTATGACAAAATCATCAAGGAATGGTCTCAACACATCATTCATAACTCTCATGAATGTTGCAAGTTCATTACAAAGCCCAAATGGCATAACTAACCATTCAAACAAACCTTGTTTTTTCTTGAAAGAAGTCTTCAAAATATCTCCTTCAACAATCCTAATCTAATTATAACCACTTCTCAAGTCCAATTTAGTAAAATAAACAACATCCTTCAATTGATCTATCAAATCATCAATACGAGGAAGAGGATAGAAATTATTTATCATTATTTTGTTCAAAAATCTAAATTCCACACACATAAGCCATGTACCATCCTTATAATTTGGAACCAAGACAACAGGAGATCCACAAGGATATGTACTTGGTATAATGACCCCTTTGTCAAGAAACTCTTGAATTTTCTTCTTCAGATCGACATTCTCCAGAACTGGCATTTTGTACATTCCAATGTTTGGAAGAGGTGCATCCTGTTGCAATTGAATCTCATGTTGGATTCCTATTTTGGGAGGAAACCGTTCAGGTTCCTAAAACATGTTATCATATGTGTTAACATCTTCAACAAAATCATTCTTGAGTTTACAAAACATCCTTGGAAAGCCTCATATTCAATAGTATCTTTATGTTTGATCATCAACAATACAAAATTATTAATAGCATTTACAAGCCTTTTCATTCGATCGACACCTACAAGAGACAAATTCATATTCTTGTGATGTTCTCTAATAATATGCTTAATTCCATCTTTAAAAAAATGATATTTGTTCTCATGATGATAGAATATGGATTTTCATTCATACAATTATGGAATCCCTAAAGTAATTCCAAATTTTTCAAGCAGTACAACATCAAGCTCTACCTCATCAGTAAATTTTTCAGTGATGACGGATTTAATTTTACATTTTCTTATCACTTGCAATTTGGCATTGTCAGACAAGGTTAAATTGGGATCCACTATCAAACAAGGTATCAACTTTGGTATGTTTTGTAATGATCCTAATATGGAGAAATATTAATTATTTCTTTATCATTTTTAGGCTCAATAGTCTTACTAGAAGAACTAGTACTTGCAATATATGCTTTACCTTTCATTCCGATAGTTTTGATTTTAGTCTCATCCCCTGAATCAAATCCTAGATCTTGTTGAGTTTTTGCAGTAGTATTTTGTTTCCCCTAGCTGTCAATATTCTTTGGTCTCATTTCTTGATGTAATTTCCAACAATGGTCTTCATCATGGCCTTATTTTGAAAAAAAAATGCATGTGAATTTTTCTCCCTCTTTCTTAACTGTAGAATTCTTTTTTCCCTTTCCTTTGTCTCTAGATTTGGAAGGCTTCTTACTAGTCTCTTGAGGAAAATTCTTCCCTCTTGCTGCTAAATGAGTTTCCTAAATACATACTTCATCTATATTAGTGGGATTAAACATAATAATTGTATGTCTCAAATAACTATGTAAACCACCTATGTATTTAAGAAGAGTTTCTTGTGAAGACAAATCTACACCCAAGGATAAAAATCTTCTTCCAAATTATTGTTTGTAACTTTGAAAACTCTAACCTTCAGCTTTTATAAAAATTTTCCAATCCATTATTTCTTTTGCATGTAAGCTAATGGATAAAATTTTCATTTTAATGCAACTACAAAATCATTCCAAGAAGAGATAATTTTACCACTTTTCTTCAAGTATTCTCAAGTTTTGGCCTCCCATTAGATGAGAGCTGCACTTTCAAAATGAAGATAAGCAAATTGGATCTTGGTCACATCACCCTTAATCCTTTGAATATTGTAATAGAATTCAATATGATGGACCCAATTATCCCACTTTTCACTACTTAATTATCCATTGTACATTGGAAATTCAAACTTTACATCAAGCTTTAACATAGGAGACTTAGCATGTCCTTTTGGATACCTTGGAGGAGTATGTGGAAGAGATGAAGTAGATGACGATGAGAGTGAAGATAGAGGTGAAGGAGGAGGTGTAGGTGGACTATTGCTCCCAGCACCACCATTACCTTTTGGTTGATTTGAACTCTATCCATGTAACCTTGTAATCATCTCTTCATACAAAACTTTCACCATTTCATCCATGTCATAAAAATCCATTATGAAAGCTCTCTCATCCTCACAAATCATCTTATGTCCTTATTCATGTGCCATGAATCATGGAGTTTGAGGATCTTGTGACCTCCTCGAACCAATTAATTGAGGATTTTGTTCTTTAAGCATTCCTTCTTCTCTCTTCAAATTTAACCTTGTAAGCATTAGAAAACACTTGAAAACATAATAAAACCTTGAAAACAACCATGCTCTAATACCAAACTAATATGGAATTAAAAACTTGGAGGTCTATTAAAATTTTGCAAGAAAGTTTATGTCCCATGGGAAATGGATCAAGGTGCAAAAACACATAAACTTTAGTGTTTTTTTAAACTCAGTTTATAGAAATAAAATAGAGGAATTTTACCATACATAGCAACACAGAACAACAAATTGATAACGAAGTTCACCCCTCCTAGGATGCATCTCTTGGTGTAGGTTCCATAGTTGGGAATCTTAAATTATTTTCTCAAATCTTAATTACATCAGTTTCAGTGCTCAAAATGGAAAAATAGTGCTACCAATGGATTAAAAATGCTCAAAACCCATATCCAGGCTCTTCTCGAGCTCAAAAACATTAAAAAATGAGCCAGATGTGCTTCCTTGAATGAATTTTTCTAAATATTCTACAAAACTTCAATTTGGCTAATCATTATACATTTTACACCCCTCTGCCATCTGCCGAGCGAAAATTTTTCCTAACGTCAGCGAGATTCCCTCCAACATTGGGGCAATTTGCGACTCCTTAATCACGTTAATATCCTTTAAGCATCGTTCAAGGTCATATGTGTGCCATGTCGTTGGGGTCGAGCTAATCATCCATACTCGTCACTCCACCATGGGGGCTTTACTTAATAAACCTATGGCATATCACGTGTGGTCGTGGCATAATAAAAAATAGCCTTACTGTGACTACATATTGGAAAATACCTCTAAAAATCACATTATTTAACCCCCTACCGATATGAATCCAATACATCTTCCAAATTTAAAAACCATACTTTCACTAGATATTGTTGGTATTCATTTTTTCATTAAATTTTTTTACACCCCTTTATATTTTTTCATTAAATTTTTACTCCATTTTTATACCTGTCAACATAAAAACCCCTTATCCCCTATTATATCCATAATATATTATGTCATTTTCTCCTTAATATATATCCCCTAATATGAATGCTTATGGTATGGCATTTCTCCCTAGGTGAAGGCCCTGTATGCTCTACTCCCTCCTATCTTTGAATATGGTCATATAATGGCTCACAGGACTGGGGGTTGTCGTGGGCTAGGTGTGATCCAGTCTCCCCCTTCCATCGTTAGTTTGGGACATATGGCATAATTGTAACCTAGCATCGGGCTTAGCCACCCTCCCCTGTCACTCTATCCCCACTGGTGGTCACCTGGATACCAGGAGACTAGGACTGGGACCTAGTCGCCACCCCCTCACCTTTATGTCTTCTGCAAGGTCTTGTGGTTTGTGTGTGGCTACGAGCAAGGCCCAAGTGCCCCACCCCCTTTCCCCAACTTGTAAAACATTCAGTTTTAAATATTTCAGGAGCACCCAATAGGTTAAGAAATAATGCTTTGGTCAAATAGTAAGGCATGCAATTGTGTTGTGGAAAATCGAGGGGTCAAACCCTTCTAATTCACTTGGGACACTTTTCAAAAATTTTACCAAACATGGGTGCCACATGGAACCATCTCATTGGGCCACATGGCACCTCACAATTGATCCACCTCATAACCAAAAAACCAACAGAAAACTGACATCTACCTCAATACAAAAATATAACTTATAGAGCCCGACATGGGTCATAGAGTCTACTTTGATTGCCCAATCAGCTACTAATGTCAGCGTACGGTCTACCAAGTCAGCAACCAGGTCAACCTTGCTACTAAATTTTTAGTTGTTTGGAAAAACTTCAGAACATCATAACTTAGGCATACGATGTCGGTTTGAGGTGATTCAAGCATCATTGGATTCCCGAGGGTGAGAACTATGATATGGCACTATTTTCGAGTGCTTTAGAGAAATTTCAATTTTGAGAATTTTTATGATCCCCTGGATCAATGGTTCACCCAAATTTTATAGGTTAAGATTATTTTAATTTAAAATTTTCAAAAAAAATTATAGACACTATACAAAATTATTAGAAAGTTGAATATGTTCATAAAAATACTATCAAACATTTTATAATTTTCATAATAGAGATTAGTAATATTTTCCAAGGTTTCTACACATTAATACAAATTTCCGTCCTTTAAATTTTCATTGATAATCTTACGAAGGAATTAAATATTTTTGAAATAGGATATGGAGTGTCAACGATGTTGGTCAAAAATTCATGCTTAGAAATAAATTTGATGGAAAAACAAAGGTGGGGATGGTGTAATTATTTTCTAAGGCAATAAGTTTTGCTAATATATCTTCATGGTCATAGAAGGTTATAATCAAATTATTTTGAGTATATTCACATAGTAGTAGTGGAATAAATTCTAGGAAACCTAGAATGAACATTCCAGGTAGTTGTAAGGATGCCAAGTAACTTAGAGATAACAACCCAATTCTTAGTAGGTTGAAAAGGAAACCTAATATGTGAACTCCAAGTAATGGCATAGAAGCAAATTAACCTAAAACTATAATTCCAAGTAGTGGAAAGGAGGCTAGGAAACCAAAACAAAGAACTACAAGGAAAGGAAGCAAATCCAAAAAAACCTAAAATGCAGCACTATGATCACATGTGGAGAGCCTAAGGTAACATAAAAAATGCACTCTACATAGTGGTATGGAGGCTAGGTAAAAAATGCACTTCTTAAGTCTAACTTAGTGAAATACTTTGCATACCTCAATTTATCAAGCAAATCATCAATCCTTAGGGATGGATAATGATTCGTTACTATGATTTTGTTGAGTGCACAAAAATATACACACATGCACCATGTTCTATCCTTCTTGGGCACCAACACAATCGGTGAACAACATGGCGAGGTAAATAGACGAATGATACCTTTATTCAACAATTCTTGGATTTTCTTCTTGATTTCTGTACTTTCCATTATCGACATGCGATACATGCGAATGTTAAGGAGTGGAACATCTTGCTACAGTTGTATCTAATGTTGGATTCCCCTCTTGGGAGGTAACCCCTTTGGTTCCTGAAACACCTTGCCATGGTGAATTACCACATCAAACAAATCAAATTTTAATTTATCATCAGAACCTTCACAATATTCATAATACTTATCATTATTTTGTTTGATCATAAGCACACAATTTTTTCTTGAATTTACTAGCCTCTTCATTTCCCTAGCATTAAATAAAGAGAGGTTTAGCTTTTTGAAATGAGATATCACAATATATTCCACTCCATCTTTGAACAAGTGGTACTTATACTCATGGAGATAGAAGACTTCTTTCTTTTCATTCAGATATGGACTACCCAAAACAATTCCTGATATGTCAAGCGGTACAACATCTAACTAAACTTCATCAATAAAGTTTGCTGTAATTGCAAACCAGCAAATGCATTTTCTTGTAACCTGTAAAATTTTATCCTTGGTTATCCAATCGAAAGGGTTTGCATTATGATGAGGTAAGGTTTCAATATTAAGCTTCTTGACTAAGTCTTCAAATATTCAGTTCGCTTGAGACCCACTATCAAATAGTGTGTCAAATTTTGTATGTTTTGAGATCACTCTTACATGAAACAACTCTATTCTTATTTCTTTACTTGGAGTGTTACTGTGCCAATTTTATGAGATAGTACTTGCTATGGCTTCTTTTCCCTTTGTGACCATGGCTGCAATTTTAGTCTCATTTCGCGAGTCGGATCCAAGATCCTGTTGTGTGGTAGTGGTTGTATTTTGTTTCCCTTTATTGTTGAGTTTCTTAGTCCTCAATTCTAGATGAAGCTTCCAATAATGGGCTTCATCATGACCCTATTTGGAACAGTTATTACATGTGGTTTTCTCCCCTTATTTTTTAATAGATGCATTTCTCTTTTGTTTACCCTTGAAACCCTTTCCTTTTTCACCACCCTTTAATGTTTTTTTTTTACCCTCTTTTTGTACATTTTTCCCTCTTTCCACAAGGTGTGTAGCTTGCACACATACCTCATCTAGACTAGTGGTATTAAACATGAGGATGGATGTGTTAGGTAACTATTCAAACTCCCTATGTACTTTGACAAAGTTTCTTGAGAATGAAAATCAACACCTAACATGAGAGCTCTTCTCCTAAATTCATGAGTGTAATATTGCACACTTTGACCTTTCAATTCCCTAAAAATTTTCCAACTCATAATAGATTTTTGCATGTAAGCTAGAGGATAGAATTTCCTTTTAATGGAAACAATCAAATTTGACCAAGACATTGAGATATTACCTTTTTTCTTAGTCTCTTATTGTGTCTTTTCTTCACTCCATACAAGTGCGGCACCCTCCATTCTCATGGAAGCCAATTGAATCTTTATGTCATCCTCTTGAAGGTTTTAAATTATACAATAAACCTCCAATTAGCGAATCCAATTATTCAACGTCTCTGCATTCACTTCCCCATTATACATTAGAAGCTCAAATTTAACATCAATTTTAAGTAAGGGTGATTTAACAACTCCTTTTGAAGTATGTGTATGAACATATGGAAGGGTTGTGGTAGTGGAAGATGATGAAGAGGAAGGTGAATATGGTGGTGAGGATGATCGTGGAGTGGATGGTGGCTTCTTACCATCTCCATCGCATCCTACTCCTAGAGAAACCTCTCCTCTTTGAAGCCTTTAACTTTCTCCTTGCATCCTTAAATTCCTCTCCTCATAGAGGACATTAACCATCTCAGTCATATCAAATAATTACTTCCTGAATGCTCTCTCATCTTCTATCAGGGCAAGTTCTCCTTCATGATACATTCTCACTGAAGACTCTACTTCAACTTGAAAATGTGTCGGTGTGGAATACTTTGACAATTTTTCACTTCTTCTTCTTGACCCAATTGCAAGGCTTTCAACCAAGTTCTCTTGTCCTCCTTTGAGTTTTAACCTTGTAAGCATGACACAAACTTGCAAACAAATAGATCCATTCTTGCACAAAAAAAAACTAAAGCTCTGATACCAAAAATGATCTGAATGAAGTATGCTAGTATTTATGTGCTAATTCCTCTTTCATATTTTGTACACAATTTCTTATATGTGCTTAAGGGTTCAAGTTCTCTTGCAAGTGATTGAGTCTCATGAGTGATTTTTATGTTATTTTTATGAACAAATTAACATAAAATAAATATTGAACAGTAGAAATTAAAAGTACATTACATCAGCATACAACACATCAACACATGGATTTGATCGAGTTCACCCCTCCTAGGCTACATCTCCTTGGTAGAGATTCCATGGCTTGGGCCTCTGTATTATGCTCAAATTTTCAAAATGATGTGTTTAAAATGATTTTTTGATCCTGAAACATGCACCAATGAGTTCAAAATTCCAAAAAATGGTCATCTAGCCTCTTTCTACTACTGATTTGGTCGAAAACTCCAAAATTTATGACCATTTCCAGTTTCTCCACAATTTTTGGCCTAAATTTAGCTATCTAGAGCTAAATCTCATTAGCTAGCACTAAACTAGAAATTTCACTAAAAATAGTGGACTGCCAAATTAATACACATTAAATTAATTAATCCGTATTATACTAATTAAGCACAGTTAGCACTAATTAACCCCGCTTAATCTTTAAACTTGGTGTTTTGAGCTAAATCCAGTTTAGTGTTAATAAAAATGGATTAGCGGTAATTTATTTAGGTTTAACTGTTTAAATCTGCAATTAGTGTTTAACCCTCTAGTGCTTCCACCAAGGTTTAGAAGTTGAGGTCACGTGCTGGGGGTTGGCCCCATGGGGATGGCCCCCACTTCCCTCGCCGATGGACTTTGGTTAACATAAATAAATGCACAACCACTATATGGTTAAGAAATTATGTGTTGTATAATGGTGTTGTGTGGCACTAGTGGGGCGGAGGTTCCGTGTTTGACCCCCACCAGTCCTTCCAGTCTTCAAGCCAAAATTTTGTTCAACCATTGGGGGCACGTGGTAGCTCTAGGTTGCACCATGTGTCCTCTCCTCATTGGTCTGAATTCAACTAATAATAACTTGCCAAATCACGAAAATTTCAACCAATGCTATGTTGCCACTTGGCAGTCCCTTACTCACCACAGGAAAATGTTAGAATTATGACCCAGCCCAGTCAACATGCCATGTCAGAAGTACATACTGTTGACTGGGAAACCTATCCATCCTTTTTTTTTATATTTTCCCTGTTTTTGAGAATGAAAAAAAACTCATTTCTTGGAGAATTTCAGAGTCCATTTTGTGCGAAACGAAGTGCACTAGATTCAAAATGACGAGCACTACGTGGTCATTCAAGTTTCAAGCCATTATGAGAACTTTGATTTGGAGCATAAAACTGAGCCCCTGATCATGCACCTTGGTGAAGTATTTTTCTTGATACAAATGATCTAGAAGATCATTTATCTTGGGAAAGGTTCACCTATTCTAGAGTTTAATTTTTTTAACACCTTGTAATCAATACACATCCTCCAAGTCCCATCCTTTATTTTCATAATGGTGATGGGTGAGCCATATGGTGAGGTAGTTGGTTGATTGAAATATTATTCTTGTAGTTGTTACAACTACTTCTTCACCTCACTTTCCTCTATAATGAACTTCTTTTGTAGCATAATTCTTGGCAACAGAGAGTCCAACAACAATTGGATCTCATGGTCCACTTCCTTCTTTGTTGGTAGCTCGTCAGGCTCTTCTAAGACACCCATGTATAATTGTAAAAACTCTTCTAGTTATCCTTTATATTCCTTAGAACACCTATTGAGGAATGACTTAGCTATCATGGAATCTTCTATAGATTTATTTCCTCATAAAAACTACAAAACATATTCCTTGCTAGAACTTATCAACCTTTTGGCCTAGTTATCACTTACTACTGAGATCTTTGAATTTTCTTTTGTACATTGATGATGAAGGATTTTCAATCCTTGATGAGAAATTATTGGTTATCTCTCTACATGATGATCACATCCTCATAAATATAGGGACTTCAAAAAACAACACCATATATATTTATTCTAACCACATCCATTTCTACTTCATCAATAAAGGAAAAATTGATACAAATTTTTATTTTTCACTATTTGTTTACCTTTGTATTTGCTTCTTTATTGGGCCATCCAAATGGATATGGACTAATATGGTCACAAGTCTCGACTCTGAGTTTCTTGACTATATCTTCTACTATGAGATTGATCCATGTGGATATCGGTGGATACCCACCTATTCCATTAGCTCAAAGCACAATTATCCATCATGACACATTTTGTATATTTTTTCCCCATGATTGATGATATTCTTTACCATCTTGTGGTTCCAAGTTCTGTAACAATATTGATATAATTTTAGGCTATGACCAAGTTCTAATTGAGCGAATTTGTGTATGGAAGATGATATTCACATCTAAAGAAGTAATTTTCGAGTGGTTGGTCATGCCCTTTGGCTTGACTAATGCTCTAACAACATTCATGAGGATGATGGATGATATCCTGAAGCCATCCACAAAACCTTTTTTGGTACTATATTTGGAAGGAATCCTCATTTTTATTAGAACCTAGGCAAAGCATTTGTAGTACATTCGACAACTATTAAACACACTGAAATAACAAATTGTATGCAAATTTGGAGAAATGCTCATTTTTCATGCATAATATAATACTTGGGAAACATTGTTGATTAAAATAGGGTGCAAACGGATCTAGAGAAGATCCACTTCCTTTGGGATTGGCTAGCCCCAATAGCTATAATATATCTTTGTAGATTCCTGGGCCTTGCTAAATTCTATTGAATATTTGTGTTGGGTTTCTATTATTTCACTTGGCCCTTAAGTAAAGTGACTAGAGGAGGAGAAAACGAATTTTTTTTATTTTTATTCTAAGTCACAACTAAATGCATTCAAGGATTTAAAACAACAACTTTGATCTACACCAATCCTCACCCTACCAAACCTATAAAAACCATTTAAGATTGATATGTATGCCTCTGAAAATTTTATTGGTGCAACCCTAACTTATCAAGGTTGTCTATTGGGCTATCACAATGAAACACTCTCTAATAGTATCCAGAGATATACCACCTATGATAATGAGATGTACTCCAACATGCCATCCTATAAAAAATGGAATAATTATATTATGGGGAAGGATAAAATCATCCACACTGATAATAGGCCTCTAAAGTTTATGCAGACACATGGAAAGTTACAGAATGACCACCAGAAAAATTGGTCCACATAGATACAAAAATTACATTTAAATATCAAATAAAATAAGGGTACCACCAATCATGTCACTATGATAAATTAACTCTAAATTTTTTGTCACATACTAGATATTGACATCAAGCAAAAAACTTCTAAAATTCTACCTCAAGCATGTGCTATTATACTACTTGGACCATATTTATGTTCCTTCAAGTGAGCATGCCAACCTGATCTGGGAGGCACATTATAGTTAGGTGGTAGGGAACTTTGGTGTGGACAAGACAATAGTAGTACTTCAGAAGTATTTATACTGGACAAATATTCAACAATATGTCCAACAATATATGAAATCATGCATTTATTTTGTTATTTCTAAGCCAACCATCCAAAGGAAAGGGTTGTATACTCTTTTTCCAACCTTCGATAAGCCCTTGGAATTAGACACGATGGATTACATGTAGGTTTTCCATCCACCAAGCATGGTAATAATAAGTCTCTTTGTGATTGTTGATGTGTTCTCTAAGATGGCCATTTTTGCACCATTCAAGAAGAGTATCACAACTAAATCCACTACTAAACTCTTATTTGAGCATGATTGGGTATATTTTGAGCCACCTCAGACCATTATATTCGATAGGGACAACACGTTCTTCAACACCTTTTGGTCCAACCTATGGTTTCTCATCAATACCAAGTTTACCACATTGATTTCCTTTCATCCCAAATCAAATGGTCAAATAGAAGTGGTCAACATGATGATTTTTCATATCCTTCTCATGTACAACTCCAAGAATCCTCGTACATGGGTCAAAATCCTTCCATATTTTTAGCATAGTCATAATATATCCATCCAAAACTTTATTGACCATATTCCTTTTCATGTCTACTTGGGGTTCCAATCATTATCCCAAACTGATGTAACTATGCCCATTTCATATTCACCAATAGAGTCCTCTAAGGCTTAGGTCAAGAAAGATAGGGGAGCCAAATTTGTTGAGTATATCCAACATCTCAAACAAAATGTTCATGCTATCTTGTAGAAAGAAAATGTTGAGTACATGCAACGACATGACCATCATAGGGTTCCACATAAATTTCAAGTTGGTGATAAGGTGTGGTTACTTTTACAAAAAGAGTACCTCTTGTTCCATAATAGGAAGTTCTAACCACTTCGGTATGATATTTACAAAACCGAAAAGGTTGTGGGTGAAAAATTATTTTGAATAGAGAATCCCCCCTATCCTTAGCTTGTACCCAGTGTTTAATGTGGAGTTGCTTCAATAATATTCTCCACCTTTGTTGGAAAACTCCACGGGGGCTTCACTGCAAGAGAAATACCACAGCACGTGGGTTCACATTGGGGGATATATAATGAGGGAAAAATTACATAATATTTTGGGGGATATATAGGGGGTAAAGGGTTTTTATATTAGAAGGTATAAAAAATGGAGCTCAAAGTTAATGAAAAAATATAAAAGGGTCTAAAAAATGTTAATGAAAAAATATAAGCAGTCTAAAAAAATGTTAATGAAAAAATAGATATCTACAATATATAGTTAAAATAGGGGTTTTTTAGATTGGGAAGGTGTATTTGGTTTATATTGGTAGGGGGTTAAATAATGTGAGTTTTATAGGTATTTTCCAATATGTACTCAAATTAAGGGTATTGTTTAATATACTATGATCGCATGTGATATGTTAGAGGTTCATTGAGTGAATCCCCCGTGGAAAATTCAAAGGTAGTTGAGAAACTTTCCCCACAAAAATCAATATTCATTGCATTGAAATGGATACAATTAACCATATCAAGGAATTAAAGAAAAAAAAATACCATATAGCAAGACATACAAATTTGTTGGGTTTTCAAATCAAGGAAACTTCTTCACAATGGTAAGTGGCTCACCAGGAGAAAAATTCAACAAAAATTTCCCCATATGATCGAGGCACTCAATCCAATTGAGATCATTTCTTCCTAAGGGAATAAGATTAAGTGAGGTAGATTTTTATGTCCACTCATATATTAAAATGGCCTAAAGAATCATTCTCCATCATCACAGTTCTTCTATAGTCTTTAAGGTCTTAATTGTTTAGGGCCATTTTGAGGCCCTAAATGATGTTTTTTTTACATGTAAGTGGCCGAAGTGATGGCCCTCAGTATTGTATCAAGAATATTGCAACAACCAAGGGAATCTAATTTAATTATTAACCTGGGGTTCATACAAATCAAGAGAGGTTATATCTATATGTTCAAAATGTACTTAAATTTTTCCTTTGTTGATTTCTATGAAAAGACTAAGATCATATCTAGTTGCTAAGAGGTAACATTAATTGTCATATGCTACAAGAAAAATTCAAAATTGTAGGAAATGGAAGGAAATAAGAAATCTATCCTATCTGCATGAAAAACAATCAAACCATCTTAACTATGAGGAAATAAAAAACATATGTATTATGTTGTATAGAGAAAGAAAATTCATAATTGAAATAAAGCATGTAAACAAAAAACCCTAACTTTTAGGTGTTTTTGCTGCTACAATGTTCTCCAAATGTTTTCCTATATTGAAACATTGGAGAATCCTTTAACCATGTGAATTATCGTTTCTAGTTATTAAAATCATTCCATACTTGTTTTCTAAGTTTCTAAGTCTCTCTGTGAAGGAATTCCAAGTGTCATCTTTTGGTCAAGGAAAGAGTCACTCTTGGTGAAAGTGAGTTAGAACTTGCCTTTAAGAGGAAAATTTGGTTTCTTATGTAGTAAGAATGGGTTTAATATATCATAGATATATGCATTATACCTATTCCCAAAGTATTTGGAACTTTCTTGTTGCAATCGACACTAATGTCAGAAGGTATACCTTAAGTGTCGCTCTTGGAGGTAAGTGTTGTTTTGATGTCGTTTCAATGGATGCATGTTTATTTTTAGTGTTAACTACTTCATTTTTGTTAGTTGATAATTTATGGGTTGTGATCATGTTCAAGTCATGTTCTGGACTTGTCTTTTGCTTCACTGATCTCACACTTAGTCAATTTATAAATCTTTTCTTTCTTATTTGTCAGCATAAGTCTTGCTTTTAGTTTTTATTGTGAGTTGCCTACATGTACATCATTCTACCTGCTGAAGGAAAGTGAGAGTAGAAATTTAGTAAGTAGCCATCTCCTGGATTGGCTACAATGAAAGGATAATTTGAACTAATCATCAATTGTGCAACATATTAGAGTAGGTTGGTATAATTTTAGTTTGATTTTATTTTATTTTCAGCAAGTGTTGACATAATTCATCAAGGTTTGAAGCTTGAGGTGAAGGACCTAAGGCTTTGATGATATGCTAGTTTGGGTTGAAGTTTGCAGTGTGTTTTCAATTTTAGTTTTAGTTTCAATTTATAGATTTGACTCCATTTCCCAATGGATAAGGAACTGATCTACAAATTTAGAGATCTATGGTTCTTGGCACCTCCAAGGAGCACTGGTATTTTCATCCCACCCATCCCACCTTATTTTACTTTGCTTTCACCTCATCTCTATGAGTATCATTGACCTCACTTCATCTTTTAACCATTTTTCCCAAAGGTGCCGAAATCATCATTGTTCATAAGCACTAAACCCTAATTTCCTCTCCCACTAAGTTAGGTTTTGCTATGGAAATAGAGACATTAGAGAAGAGGAGACATAATTTAGGTCATATCAGTAAGTATGAGGCCATTCAAACTCATAAGATCATGTATCCATCATTTTTTAAGAAATTATTCCAACGGTCAAGTCATTTTCCACTCATAGCACTAATTTTTATTCAACTGTGTTTCTGGCCAAAAAAATATGAATTTGAAAAAAGTGAGAGAGGTTTTTTCTACCATAGGTAATGGAAGAAAAAAATCCTTCAGGTTTTACACAGATGTCATGGTTTTGGAGAAATGTCAAAAATACAGGTGCCACAGGAAATTTGCTTCACTTCTGGAGTGACCTTAGGAAAATCAAGTTTTCATATAGATGTATTGTCCAAGTCACTTGTTTGATAAGTCAAATGAAAAGTAGAGAGAGATATATTTCCAATAAGATATCATGTGCTGAATTTGGAGTTGAGGAAGGCCTCCAACACTTGCCTGCAATAGCACTCCTCATTTTTGCACCCTCACTGTGCACTTTTTGACCAGTCTTGGGAAAATCAACTTTTGATGAAGAAAATCAACTAAAATTAGAAAATCAAAGGTATATTTTGAAAGTATATATGATAATATTTCCAACGAGATATCAATTTGGACACCAAGAAGACCTCCAAATGTGGTATGCAAAATGATTCTTTACATAGACGGCATGTTCACCTTGGTTGTTGCGCGTTTGGCCAAAATCACAGTTTAATTTATAACTACACTATGCATTTAGCTAGGATGCTGTGTGTTCTCCTCGGTCACTATGCGTTCACCTAGAAATTTCCAAAAATTCTTTGCCATATTTCCACTTCACAGTTTGATGCCAAAACTTCACCATAATGAGTCTTCATGCCTCCATATGCTACTAAGTAACAATGTTTCATCTTTCCATTCTATCAAATATCAATTTGAGGAGTCATTATTCTTAAGTGAATATAGAACCTCCTTCTAAGTTTAAAAAAAAAGCCCCCTAGTTTTCATTAAAAACTAATTTTCATTCCAAAACTGGTCCCTAAACCTTCATATACTCTTCCTCACATCCTAAAACACTTTCCCAACTCCCTACATTTATATCCCCATTCCCTAAAATATCACATCCTTTAAAAACCTAAGTCCTAGGGTTTCACTTGCCTAGGATCCCTTCCATATTCCCATCTCCTTCATTTCCTCACACCACCCTTCACTTCATACACTTTCATTTCATTTCATCATATCCCTAGGGTTTTTGACACTAAGAAACACCATGGCTGAAGAGCAGAACATAAGTCATAGTGAGGAGGATGAAGAAAAAATAAAAAAAGTAGTAATCAAAGGTAAAGAGGCTAATATTAGTGAGCTTCAATATAGTCTTGATAGGGCTAAATATATGATTTACATTCTTGAGCATGAAAATGAGCAACTGAAGATGAAACACACCATTGATGAGGTGAGATGCATCAAAGCACAAAGAGAGGCAGAGAAGGCTAAATAATTGCTTGATGAGACACTAGATAAGTATGGTGAACATGATGATGATGAGGATTAGCCTCTAAGACAAATACCTAGGACTAGAGGGTTGAAAACAGCTCTAGCCCTAGAGAGACAAAGTGAAGCTAAGCTAGTAGACCATCTTACCCTAAATGAACAGCTTGCCCTAGAAATTAGTGAGAACATGGAACCATGGCTTGATAGAGCCAATATAAACATGGAAAAATTCCTAGAGAAGGCCACCAAGAATAATTATTTGTTGAGGACAAAGGTCAAAATTCATGCCCAGAAAGAGAGAATTGCATTGGCCAAGCTCAAAAGAGCCAATGCCAAAATTGAAGAGTTGACCAAGCAAGAAGAGAAAGAGAATCTAGATACATTTGCCGAGGTGACACCCCATGCCTCAAACACATGATTAGAAAATATCCCACCAATTTTGACAAAATTTTGGCAAACTTAGTTTTTTGGTACATTTCTATGTTTTTAAGGTTAGTTTTCCACAGTAAAATAATTAAAAATGCACAACATCTTGTATGGTACACTCTTTTTTTAGGCATATAATAGAAAAACTGCCACCACCAAAAGATTCATAATGATGATAAAATCAAACCTGTGCATTTTCTAAGCTTTTCGAGGAGAAATGATCACTAAAAAAGAAAACAAACTATCACAAAACGATGTTTCTGCCTCAATTTTTTCTTGGTTGTTGCACATTTACCAGTCTTGGAAGAAATGAATTTTGACAAGGAAAATGACCATCATTTTGAAAACTGAAGGTAGTTCTGGAAACTAGACTTGAAGGGATTTCCAAAAAGATATTTTGCAACCAATTTTGACACCTGAAACCCTCTCAAAAATAGCCTACAAGTTGGGGTAAAATGGCATTGCGCGTTTAACAATTAACTGATTTTTTCTGAGTTCTTCTACAAATTTGAATTTTACCTTGGGGAATCATGTTTTAACCTCATGTAATTGATGATATACATTTAATTATCATTTTTTTACTATTACTTAGGGTAAATACATTAGGTTAAAACTCACAAGGAGGTGTAATGAATCTTTTTGCAAAAAGTTATGGTTGAGTCACTTTGACCACCCTAGACTCTAATTTTCAGTTCAGACTTTAGTGGATCGGCTCCTCTTCTCATGGGTTTGACCCTTGAGGTTGGGAGAGGTTGTTTGAGGCCTATATCATGTCATTTTTTACTCATTTTCAAAGGTTTGGAGTTGGAATCAGTTTCATTTTGCTATTTGATCAAGGGAACTTTTACTCAATTTTGGCCTAGAAAATAAAGAGTAGTTGCAGCTACATTTATGGGATGCTTGTGGTATCGAATGTCTTTCATTGTTTATTCTTCAGTCACATATTTTTTAATGTATTTTTCATGTCACTTTCATGTCTATGTTATGATATTTTACAATTTTTAAATTCAGAATACATGCTTGCACGTGCTCTCTTTTGGGTAACTGATCATATTTTGTTCATTATATTTTGTTTGAGAGAAATACATCCCTTATGATTTTCTCAGACTTCTTACAGTTTCAAAATAATTAAATAAAAATTCTCTTCAATTGATTCACATTGTATGTACATTGCCCCATTGATCCCTGCAACCCTAACTCATTTTCCCTGGCCTAGATTTCCTTGACCTAATTCCTTTATCCACAAATTTCCTCGACTAAATCAATTCAAAACAATCCCCTACACTCATTACCTAGCCTAAAACCATAATTTCTCCAGCCCTCCTCGTTGTGACCCTTTTGGAGAGATCCCTCTTCGGCTTGATAGGGCTAACTATCAAGTTACAAGTTTGGTTTGTGCTTACCTCTGTTGGGATTCCTTCCTCAGCCTTGGGAATCTGGTGGAGTGATAATGGGGACCATGGAAATAAAATGCAGTAATTATATGTAATACACCAACTATCTCTTCTATTAAAACCTCATGAAACCTATAAATATTAATTGTAAGGTTATGAAAGGCTCCCTTTAGACTTGAGCCACTCAAATCCACCGTCAAATTTCCATTAGAAGAACTAAAAAGAAAAGGAACAACAATGTGGTTCCTACACATACCCAAAATAGAATAATTTGTGACCTCCATATCCACTTTTCCATGATATCTTCAGGTTTTATCCATCACCAAGACCCTCCGCATAAAAATATTAGAGGTGGTAGTTTTATGATTCAATATGCTTAGAATAGTATTCATGAATATTCACTATCTGGAACCATCTCATATATATATTCCACCTCATATTCCTCCTATCCCAACATTTTATATTCATGTTGATGGTGAACTTAATTTGGATTATTGAAGAAGGTCTATTAGTATCACTTGTGGTTGTTGAAGAATGTACACAATATTTGGGAAATTAGTGAAGAATTTAGCTAATAATAGGTTCAAATGATTGGCTTAATTGATAATTACAATTAACGTGAGTAATCACAAACATAATATCAATGTATTAATTTTGAACCATACACATTGACAATTTCACATTAATGGATTTGTAAGCATGTACAAAATACTCATTACCTTCATGGTCAAACATGCATATGTACTAATTTATCATAATCACATGATGAAAATACAATGTTGGTATGAAATTGAGTATACTTCCACCTCAAATGGAAACAGTAAAGTGAAAATCCAATGTCTCTATATTCCCCACCCTCTATCCCCCTATCCCTATCTTTCCCTTCCCCCACTCTCACTCAGTTAGTCACTCTCAAACAATTCCTCTCATACTTCTCCATCTCCTTTTCTCTCTATCTCTTGTTATCCCTTCCTCCATCGAAATATCCCCCTTCCAACTATATCTCTCTCTTCCTCCCCATATCTCCCACATCTCTGCCCCCTCCTTCCCCACCTTCCTTTCATATCTCTCTCACTTTTCAACTGTCACTCACTCCCTCTCTCTTCTTCTCTTTATCGTTCACTCACCCACTCATTCCTCACCTCCCCCCATCTCTCTCTCTCTCTCTCTCTCTCTCTCTCTCTCTCTCCATTGTATAGAAAGTATAGACAGATATAGTGTCAACTATGTAGATTTTAAATATATATTTTCTAAAAAAAAATTAATAGTGTGCTATTCATAACATATTTTCCTTTTAACATATATCAAACTTAAAATGCATTCATGTGCATTTTTATGTTTGTTAGAAATTATTTTCTATAGGCTAGACAAATCTATTGTTCAAAAACTATAGACAAATATAGAGTCAACTATGTAGATTTTAAATATATATTTTCTTAAATATTAATAGTGTAGTATTTTTAATATACTTTTAACATATATCAACATATTAAAATACATCATTCTTTTATTTATTATATGAGAATAAAATTATAGTAGACTAGAGGACATTGGTACAGACCTGGATAAAAAAGACATTTTAATGTTGGGGTCCTTTTAGTTACAATAATTGAAACCTTACTCCCATTTCAATGATATATGCCTCTCATAATATGAATAAAATATAAATTAAGATTATAAAGCAAAAAATGAATTATAAAGCTCTCATAATATGAATAAAATATAAATTAAGATTATAAAGCTTGAAAAATAGATGCCCAAAAATAAAATTCTACAATTTTTTATAGTAAGATTCTATCATTTAAGTACTAAAAAATTACACTAATAAAAACATATGCATTATATGTTGCAAGAAAAATAACATTTCATTCTCTTTACAACTCGACAATTTTTTATAGTAAGATTCTATCATTTAAGTACTCAAAGATTACTGTAATAAAAACATATGCATTATATGTTTCAAGAAAAATAACATTACATTCTCTTTAACACAATAAATTTTTTTATGTTAAGATTCTATGATTTAAGTACTCAAACACTAAATTCATGTGTAAGTACCTATAATCATACCTTTAAATTAAAAATTTGTTGGTTTTCCATGTTTGCATTCCAACTAACTAGTCATGAAAGACCATCATTAGCTTGAAGCCATATATATTTATTTTTTAAGAAAATGATGTCACCCACCTATATTAATAATTAATGAAGGCTAAGGCTACAATGTGCCTTTCTCTTTCCCATGAATTTGTTAACATATGTCTGTGATGTAAAAAAATTTAGATTTGAACTCAACTCTCTTCAAACTAAAAGAATGGACACCCATGCATCTTACCAAGTTTGCATGTTTCTCATGTTTTCAAAACCATATATGATTTTAACCTTACTCCCAAAACAAATATTGTGTGCATGTATGTATGTTATAGACATTATTTTCTATAGCCTAGAGAAATCTATTTTCCACAAATTCTAAACACATATACAATGAATTGTGTAGATTTTAAATGTATACTTTCTTAAAAATTTTAATAGTGTACTATGTTTAATATCCAAATCTTAAAATACATTATTCGTTTTCCACTATAACACTTTTGGCATTGACCAATTAAAAAACAATTGTTCACTAGAGGACCTTGTGACGTATAATCTAAAAAAGTAATTTTCTGTTAAGACCTTTTAGGTTGCACTAATGGAAAAGCTTATATTCAAGGATATAATTTGGAAAAAAACATAAATTAACATTATAAACTTTGAAAAAAAAGTGAAACAAATGTTTTTTATAATTGTAGAATTTTTATTTATTGAAAGATTCGATTATTTAGGTAATGAAACTTTGCACTAACATAAACATATAGAAACATAACATGCCAGTGCTAGAGAAATTGAAAATTCACATAGTTAGAAATCATTTCTATAAATATAAATTATATAAAAAACATACCACAACTAGAAAAATCCAAAATTCACATAGTTAGAAATCATATCTATAGATGTAAATTATATATTTTAAAAGGTAATTCATTTTTCTCGATTTCATATTTTTACACCATTTAGAAAGTCAGCTTATAAGTCCTAGTAATCATTCCTCCAAGTTAAGAAATTGTTGGTTTTGCATATTTTCATTGCCACTAATTAGTGGAGAGACCATCATTAGCTTGCACTCACTCATATCTATATTTTAAGAAAATGATGTCACTCACATATGGTAATAAATAATGAAGGCTAGAATGCACCTCACTTTTTAAAATAAATTTTTGAACGTATGTCCACTTAGGTCAAAGTCTAAAAGTTTTGATATTTGAACTTCTCTACTCTTTAAAAACAAAGAAAATGGACACATATGCATCTTAATAATTATGTATGTTTCTCATGTCTTCAAAACCATATCTTCTTTTTGACTTGAATCCCAAGACACAATCATATTTTCTTATTTGGTAGATGGTTCGGAAGTTATCAAATAATTTTAATTTAAGTGGTTTTGTGAACAACTTGTTTCCCCAATTACATAGTTTTAAGTCTTTAAAGACATTGTAACTAACCATTTATGGTATTTCATTCTCAAAATTACCTATTATAAATAAATTTTAGAATTTTAAAACCATTTATAATTTCCTTCATTGTTCCATTAATAATCTGATTTCAAAAATATATTCACAAATAATAATATTGATGTAGGACCACCAGATTTAGTTTCAATAATAATATTTATGTGCTTGGTTGCTGCGCGTTTACTAGTCGACTGATTTTTTCTGAGTTCTTCTACAAATTTGAATTTTACCTTGGGAATCATGTTTTTACCTCATGTAATTGATGATGTGAATTTAATTATCATTTTTTTACTATTACTTAGGGTAAATATAGTAGGTTAAAACTCACAAGGAGGTGTAATGAATATGTTTGCAAAAAGTTATGGTTGAGTCACTTTGACCACCCTACACTCTAATTTTCAGTTTAGAATTTAGTGGATCAGCTCCTCCTCTCATGGGTTTCACCCTTGAGGTTGGGAGAGGTTGTTTGAGGCGTATATCATGTCATTTTTGACTCATTTTCAAAGGTTGAGAGTTGGAATCAGTTTGATTCTGCTATTTGATCAAGGGAAATTTTACTCAGTTTTTCCCAAGCTAATAAAGAGGAGTTGCAGCTACATTTATGGGATACATGTGGTATCGAATGTCTTTCATTTTTTATTCTTCAGTCACATATGTTTGAATATATTGTTCATGTCACTTTCATGTCTATATTATGATCTTTTACAAGTTTGAAATTCATAATACATGCTTGCACATGCTCTGTTTTGGGTAACTGATCATATTTTGTTCATTATCTTCTGTTTGAGAGAAATAAATCCCTTATAGTTTTTCTCAGCCTTCTTACAGTTTCAAAATAATTAAATAAAAATTCTCTTCAAGTGATTCGCATTGTACGTACCTTGCCCCATTGATCCCTGCAATCCTAACTCATTTTCCCTAACCTAGATTTCCTTGACCTAATTCCTTTATCCACTAATTTCCCCGACCAAAGCAATTCAAAACAATCCCCTACACTCATCACCTAGCCTAACACCTTAATTTCTCCAACCCTCCTGGTTGTGACCCTTTTGGAGAGAGCCCTCTCCGGCTTGATAGGGCTAGCTATCAAGTTAAAATATTGGTTTGTGCTTACCTCTATTGGGATTCCTTCCTCGACCTTAGGAATCTGGTGGAGTGATAACGGGGACCATGGCAATAAAATGCAGTAATTATATGTAATACACCAACTATCTCTTCTATTAAAACCTCATGAAACCTATAAATATTAATTTTAAGGTTATGAAAGGCTCCCTTTAAACTTGAGCCACTCAAATCCACCATCAAATTTCCATTAGAAGAACTAAAAAGAAAAGGAACAACAATGTGGTTCCTACCCATACACAAAATAGAATAATTTGTGACCTCCATATCCATTTTTCCATGATATCTTAAGGTTTTCTCCATCACCAAGACCCTCCTCATAAAAATATTAGAGGCGGTAGTGTTAGGCTTCAATATGATTAGAATAGTATTCATGAATATTCACTAATAGCATTCAATGAACTTCCTATGTAGCATAATTCTTGGCAACAGAGAGTCCGACAAAAATTGGATCTCATGGTCCACTTCCTTCTTTGTTGGTAGCTCCTTAGGCTCTTCTAAGACACCCATGTATAATTGTAAAAACTCTTCTATTTATCCTTTCTATTCCTTAGAACACCTATTTAAGAATGACTTATCTCTCATGGAATCTTCCACAAACTTATTTCCTCATAAACAATACAAAACATATTTCTTGCTAGAACTTATCCTCCTTTTGGCCTGGTTGTCACTTACTACTGAGATCTTTGAATTTTCTTTTGTACATTGATGATGAAGAATTTTCAATCCTTGATGAGCAATTATTGGTTATATCTCCACATGATGATCACATCCTCATAAATATAGGGAATTCAAAAAACAACAATTATATATATATATATATATATATATATATATATATATATATATATATATATATATATATATATATATATATATATATGTTGTAACCACATCCAATTCTACTTCATCAATAAAGGAAAAATTGATACAAATTTTTATTTTTCACTATTTTTTTACGTTTGTATTTGCTTCTTTATTGGGCCATCCAAATGGATATGGACTAGTATGGTCACAAGTCTCGGCTCCCAATCTCTTGAATATATCTTCTACTATGAGATTGATCCATGTGGATATTGGTGGACACCCACCAATTCCATTAGCTCAAAGCACAATTATCCATCATGAAAAATTTTGTATATTTTTTCCCCATGGTTGAACATATTCATTACCATCTTAGGGTTCCAAGTTCTGTAATAATATTGATATAATGTTAGGCTATGACCAAGTTCTAATTGAGCAAATTTTTGTATGGAGGATGATATTCACATCTAAAGAAGTAATCTTCGAGTGGTTGGTCATGCCCTTTGGCTTGACTAATGCTATAACAACATTCATGAGGATGATGGATGATATCCCGAAGCCATCCACAAATCCTTATTTGGTATTATATTTGGAAGGCATCCTCATTTTTATTAGAACCTAGGCAAAGAATTTGTAGCACATTCGATAACTATTAAGCACACTAAAATAAAAAATTGTATGCAAATTTGGAGAAATGTTCATTTTTCATGCATAATATAATACTTGGGATAGATTGTTGATTAAAATAGGGTGCAAATGGATCTAGAGAAGATCCACTTCCTTTGGGATTGGATAGCCCCAATAGCTATAATATATCTTTGTAGAGTCTTGGGCCTTGCTAAATTATATTTAATATTTGTGTTGGGTTTCTATTATGTCACTTAGCCGTTAAGTCAAGTGACTAGAGGAGGAGAAAACGATTTTTTTTTATTCTAAGTCACAACTGAATGCATTCGAGGATTTAAAACAAAAAATTTGATCTACACCAATCCTCACCCTACCAAACCTATACAAACCATTTAAGATTGATATGTATGCCTCTGAAAATTCTATTGGTACAACCCTAACTTATCAAGGTTGTCTAATGGGCTATCATAATGAAACACTCTCCAATAGTATCCAAAGATATACCACCTATGATAATGAGATGTACTCCATCATGCCATCCTATAAAAAATGGAAGAATTATATTATGGGGAAGGATAAAATCATCCACACTGATAATAGGCCTCTAAATTTTATGCAGACACATAGAAAGTTACAGAATGACCACCAGAATAATTGGTCCACATAGATGCAAAAATTCCATTTAAACATCAAATAAAAGAAGGGTACCACCAATCATATCACTATAATAAATTAACTCTAACTTTTCTGTCACATACTATATATTGACATCAAGTAAACAAATTCTAAAATTCCACCTCAAGCATGTGCTATTCTACTACTTGGACCATATTTATGTTCCTTCAAGTGAGCATGCCAACCTGATCTAGGAGGCACATTATAGTTAGGTGGTAGGGAAATTTGGTGTGGACAAGACAATAACAGTACTTCAAAAGTATTTATATTGGACAAATATTCAACAATATGTCCAACAATATATCAATCATGCATTTATTTTGTTATTTCTAAGCCAACCATCCAAAGGCATGGGTTGTATACTCTTTTTCCAACCTTCGATAAGCCCTTGGAATTAGAGACGATGGATTACATGTAGGTTTTCCATCCACCAAGAATGGTAATAATAAGTCTCTTTGTGATTGTTGATGTGTTCTCTAAGATGGCCATTTTTGCACCATTCAAGAAGAGTATCACAACTAAATCCACTACTAAACTCTTATTTGAGCATGATTGGGTATATTTTGAGCCACCTCAGACCATTATATTCGATAGGGACAACACATTATTCAACACCTTTTGGTCCAACCTATGGTTTCTCATCAATACCAAGTTTAATACATTGATTTCCTTTCATCCAAAATCAAATTGTCAATTAGAAGTGGTCAACATGATGATTTTGCATATCTTTCTCATGCACAACTCCGAGAATCCTCGTACATTGGTCAAAATCCTTCCATATTTTTAGCATATTCATAATATATCCATCCACAAATTTATTGACGATATTCATTTTCATGTCTACTTGGGGTTCCAAACATTATCCCTAATTGATGTAACTATGCCCATTTCATATTCACCAATAGAGTCCTCTAAGGCTTAGGTCAAGGAAGATAAGGGAGCCAATTTTGTTGAGTAGATCCAACATCTCAAAAAAAATTTTCACGATATCTTGGAGAAAGCAAATGTTGAGTCACTACTACATTTGGGGGAAATTCCGACACTTGGTTCCGACGCTTTTGACCAAATGTCAGAAATTTCCCCAAATGTTTTCAATCCCGCCCGAAACCATCGCTATACCAACGTTTATAGAAAAGCGTCGCAATACCGACACTTAGACAACGTGTCATAATTGCTACGTTTGGAGGAATACGTCGCAATTACAACACTATTCCCCAAAGCGTCGCTATTGCGACGACTGCCTCCAAACGTCGTAAGTGCGACACAATGTCTAAGTGTCGCAATTGTGACGTTTGGAGGCATCTGTGGCAATAGTGACGCTTTTTCCACCGTCGGTATAATGACACTTATATGCACACTACATAAAAATACGAAACTCATATGCGCGCTACATAAAAATTATTTTATTAAAAATATGAAACTTATATCTGTTGCAATAGCTACATTAACGTCTGATATCACGCACGCATTCACCCTCCGCTCTTGCAGAACAAAATTCACCCTTAGCATTCACCCTCGGCTCTTGCAGAACAACATTTTCCCTCAGCATTCACCCTCAGCTCTTGCAGAACATCATTCGCCCTCAGCATTTTCCCTCAACTCTTGCAGAACAGCATTCGCCCTCAGTATTCGCCCTAAGCTCTTGAAAAACAGCAGTCGCCCTAAGCTCTTGCAGAATAGCATTCGCCCTGAGCTCTTGCAGAACAACATTCGACCTACATTCACCCTCAGTGTTCGCTCTCAGCTCTTGCATAACATAATTCATCCTCAGCTCTTGAAAAATGGTAAGTTCTTACTATAGGCCCTTCCTCCTATAGTAGGGTTGACTCTATTTCGGTTTTTTTGGTCAATTCCATTGGATTGTGTTAGGCTGTAGGGTTCTCTCTAGATGTCAAGAATCAAGATTCAATACCCTCTATTATCTTCATCACCCAATACAAGATTTAAATTTTTCCCAAAGAAACGCTTATTAATTTGGCACCCATTATTTCTCCCTGCTTTAAAAACCCTACATTTAAATGAAAACAAGCATTGCATTTCAACTACAAAAATCTATTAGTGTTCAAATGTACATGTGTGCATCACTTGTGTAGGGTATTCCTTTTCCACTTCACATTATCCAAGAATGTGTGCAGTATAGTTCATATTTTTTGTGATTTAGATTATCTTGAAAAAGGAAAGGTAAATTATTTCCCATGGAAAAAGAAGGTTTTCCCTTTTTACTACTGGAAATGGTACAACAAAGTTCCATTTCTACTCGAAAATCCTATGAAACAGGAACCAAATAAAGACCATGTCCTCAATGGACATCATTTGGCTTTGAAAATGGCCATTTCACCATGTTGTTTCTTATATTACATCACGATAGTTTCTTAGGTCATTTCTTGTTTCTTGAGATGAAAAACAACCAAAGAAATCGTGAAGATCCTTTCAAGAAATAAATCACCATTTCTCAATCATATCTCAACTATTTTTTATTTTATTCAGTGGTTGCTTACTTTGAGAAAAAAATGACACTTTTATAAGGAATATAACATAAAAACACAAAATGGGGAGGAATTGATGAGGTAGATGTCCTTTAGTTGTTGTCAATTAAGAATTGATAATACACGATGCATGTTCTGTACTACAAACTAGATTCCTTCCTGGAGTTAGGACACAGAGTACTGAATCAAAGTTGTAGTTTCTAACTTCTTGTATTGGTTCATCAATCTTGAAATTCAAAAATTGCATGTCTTCATTGCTTCATGTTTGAATAATTTGCATCATATCGTACAATAGGAAATTAGGAATTATGATTATTATTACTTTATGGATCTATTAAGTTACTTTTAATTTTGCATGGTTTAGTGTGAAATTATTCTAGTGTGCCCCTAGGCCCAGGGGAAGGAATGCCAAGGACTGGGAACCCTAGTTTTTAAATGGTATTATTTTTAACTATTTTTTAAAACATACAAATTACAATTAAATTTTAAAACTTAAGAGTTAAAACTTAAACGATTCAAATGAATTGGTATGCTATTTGGATGAATTGGTCTGGCATATTTAGAAATATCAAACCTCAGAAATAAACATGTCTATTTTTTAATGGTAAAGAAGTCTTAGAAATTAAAGTTACAACTCTGTTATAGTAGATGTATAAAATGCTTCCTACAGGTTTATTGGCATGGGGTTGATCGAATACAATCTGGACATACACAACCTAATTTCCAAGAGGGATTATTTGTTCACACCAAAGGTGTTGTAGCTACTATGACTATGATGCAAAACTGGACAAATAAGATATCTATCATACTAGGCATGGCTTAGACAAAGTAGTTACTGGTGAAGAAATTTCTGCTGGCTTTGACTTTAAATGTAACAGAAATTTAATCTCTTAACCAGAGGTTTCCTGGATCTTAATTCTGTGAATTTTCTGCCTTGGGACTACTATGAAATATTATACAAAACAACAGTGGAAGTGAACAATATTCCAATTGTAATGTTCTCTTATAATTAAATTTCCCAAGGGAGGACAAAGTAGCCTATCCAACCCCATAGGCTATAGTCAATTATAAAGGGGGAAGTTAAAACTTAAAAAAATAAAAATTAAACCTTAAAACATACCTACCTATCCATGAATCATAAGTTCATAACTTACCCAGCGAAAGCGTAGACTTACCACAAACATCCATCCTCAAATTGCTATGGATGAGCCAGAGCCTCAAGATGAGAGTGATTCCTACTTGGAGAGCATACTAAGTGAAGATATAAGTGATGCTGATGACATGGATGCTAACGATATGGCTTGAGGAAGCCATTGCTCACTATTAGGCTTTAGCTATTTTTATTTTAGTATATCAAAATTTCCTAGTTCATGTTTATAGTTTTCCATTCGGAGATGCCTTGAGGCAAATTTTGAATTTAGTATGACAATGGACATATATTTTGAAATTTTGAATCATGATTATTATTTCTTATAAGTTATTAATATGTAAACTGAGCTCCAATTTTCACTTGATATCATATATGAATCATGATATTATCAAACTAGAAATTTTGAAATTTCAATGACAAATGTCACATGTGAATGTTGAAACTTGAATGTTGAATGATGTGCATGTTTAAATCTTTAAAGTTTAAAGTTTATAAATTATTAGTAATTTACAAATTACAATATTAGTGTCATTAAATTTATAATTTATAAATTATAATTTAGAAAATATAGTATTATATATGATATATAAATTATAATATATATTAATATAAAAATACCCAAACGAACCCACGCACCCTGTTTCAAAAAATGTCGTCCCCGTCCCACGTTTCCTGGCAACATAGTTTCAAAAATTAAATATCAACAAAATCGTTTAAAGGATATTGAAAGGAAAAAGGTGATGGAAGATAGAAAGTGCCTTACTTAAATGCTCTAAGGATTTTTCAATAGTTGCTCCAAAAACTTCACTTCAAGGCCCTTCAAGATCGTCTCCAACAATGCTATACCATCAGCTTCAACAATGTTGCTCCAAAAATTTCCTCAAGGTCTTCACAACAAGTTTACTAGAAGTTTCTCCAACAATATATTCAATAAGGTCTTCATTGTCAACTCATCTCTTGTTTGGGTGCCTTAATGTGCAATGACATGTTTCGAGGACTGAATTCAATGCAAGGCATATTTGAAACTCTAACTCTGTCTTCCGGTGTCTTATTAGAAATTATTTCAGTTTTCATTTTCTGTTTTCAAGTTAGATATTGTTTTCAAGTTTTTACATTTATAATTTTATTGCAATGTGGCAGACTGATCAGGGCAGTACAGGAACAACCCCGAGATGGGATGATCGTGGAAAGAGGCCAACAGAAGAACATGTAAAGTGCAAGCATTGCTCTATATTCAGGTATTTTAGTTATTTACATAATTGAAATAATATTAATTTTGTTCAAATATGCAGACACCTAGCCATGGTACGCCTGATGATTCCCTCTTTGAGGAAGAGATTTCTTCATCCCTATCTCTAGTGTTCTTGTTGCGAAAAAAGGCACAAGATGCAAGGTCGGAATTTAATAATTTGATAGACGTGCCTCAAACACCTGAAACAGAAGAGAGGATAAACTTATGAGCCAGCTAGAAACATATCAGGTAATAATAAAAAGTCAAAAGGATATTTTTTTTTCTCCATGAGATGAATCGTGATAGTTTGATTTTTTATTTTTACATTGACTAAACTAACAAAAAGTTCTTTTGTATGTAGCGTTTTCTGGCACTTGCTGAACCCGGTGTTGGTGGTAGTGGAACAGAAGGGCAAGAGATTGCCCAGCAACCCTCTCATACACCTTCTACTCCTTTAGGTGCCAGCCAAGAAACACACCCTGCCCAAGCAAACACCCAGCCAACCGCTGAACGTGTTCGCAATGATGAGGCTAACATGGCCAACTACATTATTGTGTTTCCTGGAGCTACACGTGTTAGCTCCACAGGGACCATTAATGGCACGTTGTTGGTGAACGATGAAGGTGTCCCTATAAAGCACGGTCAATTCCCAGGTAAATTTTAATATTTTAGCTATTTCATGTACTTTATCTAAAACATATTTATCATGATTTTTATTTTTAAATTAATGATAATATCTTTTTTTTTCTGTGTAGGAAACAATGAGTTCTACAGGTTTTTGGAGAGCCATGCGTTGGTAATTTTTGGCCTAACCATACGCACAGGGTGGAATTTCTAGAATTCCAACTTGAAAAAAGAACTTCTAGATTATCTAGAAGCCCTTTTTGGGGTCGGCACATTTGACAGAACAACGGTGGCTCGGGTAGCCGGCAAATATTTGAAATATACCAGGGACACCTATAGGACACAATTTCAATTTAACCCTAGATACGAGCATCCTCTCATAGTTCTAGAGAGTGAGTGGAGAGCACTCATCCATGACGGAAAAGAGAAAAGGGCAAAGAAATAAGGAAAAATGCCAACTGGACCCGCAAGGTAAATTACAACTTTAATTCAATATATTTAATTTTCTCTATGTCTAAAATAAAAGTGTGCTACGTCATATCTGACTTCAATCTTTTGATGCTAGGTTTCCTAACTCCTCAAGGCAACCAAAGCTAGGATTGAAAAAAAGGGCCATCACAACCTAGGCCAGGGCGGCTACTTGAAATTAGCCACAAGAATTGTAATTAAGTAGCTAAACATCTTATAATTAATTGTATCGCCTTCCAACTTTTTTGTAATCCTATCAAATATGATTAAAAATACACAATCATATGTAATTTAGGGTGATGAATTCATAATAGAAACTATAGAGGAAGATAAAAATATCACTTTCCATTTCGGCTATCAAGCGGTAGTTGAACGTCGCAAAAGCTTGGGGCAGGTCCCAAGATCCAGAATGCCTGATAAGGTAAAACATTAACCTTTCAATATGTTTGTTTTCGTCCATAAATTTAATGTCTAACAACTTTATTTAAATCAGGGGAGCAGCACTACCGACGAGGCAAATAACCTAGTTTTAGAGCCAGATGTAGATGATCCTCACGTGCAACCTGATCATTGTAGTGGGGAACAGGCCGACAATGCTACTATTAGTGAGGACCGTGACGGTAATTAATTTCCACTTATAATTTTTTCTAATTATAACTTGATGGTTGTCCTTATAACATTTTTTGTTTAAATGACAGAGAATGTTTCCCTTGAGGATCTTACCACCAGTGAGGAAGACAGGGCAACAGTCCCAACGACGACAATTGGTGCACCGGGTAAATAATATCATTGCAATTTTTTTTATTAATATTACCAAACTAGTTCAATGATATTTAAAAACTGACAATTACAATTTAATATTATATGTTTTTGTAGGCGATGCCCCGTCACTGGATGAGACCAGACATCGTGACTACGCAACTAGGTTAGCGACGACAACTGGTGCACCAGGTAAATAATCTCATTGCAATTTTTTTTATTAATATTACCGAACTAGTTCAATGATATTTAAAAACTGACAATTAAAATTTAATATTATCAATTTTTGTAGGCGATGCCTCGTCACTGGATGAGACTAGACATCGTGACTATGCAACTAGGTCAGCGACGACAACTGGTGCACCATGTAAATAATCTCATTGCAATTTTTTTTATTAATATTACCAAAATAGTTCAATGATATTTAAAAACTGACAATTAAAATTTAATATTATCTGTTTTTGTAGGCGATGCCTCGTCACTGGATGAGACCAGACATCATGACTACGCAACTAGGTCAACGACGACAACTGGTGCACCAGGTAAATAATCTCATTGCAATTTTTTTTATTAATATTACTGAACTAGTTCAATGATATTTAAAAACTGAAAATTAAAATTTAATATTATTTTTTTTTGTAGGTGATGCCCCGTCACAGGATGAGACCAGACATCGTGACTACACAACTAGGTCAGCAGTGCAGGTCGAAAGGCACGAAACAGGAGCAGAGCACGATGATATTGATGATGTAATTAGGAGCTTTAGAAATAGGAAGAAGAAAAAGAAAATTTGATAATGTGAAATATTGTATTATTATAAGACAAACGTTACCATACTTGGAACATTTTTTGCGTTATATAAAAAACTCATTTATCATACTATTTTTATGTCAAGCATTAATTGCAATGTTTCCTTGCGTACTTTTTGTTGAATTTTTTTATTATTAGTTATTGAATATTTTTTTTTATGCTCATGAAAGTAAAAAATGAAATATAGATTGGGTATTGGGGAATTGAGAGTGATGTGAGGGGGGGGGAGGGGCCATAAGAGCTTCCACCTTCACGTGGTTGGCCCTGTTTAGTAGAGAATAATTTATTAGAGCGATTTAATCTTGGAGAAAACCTCCCTCGATCCAGCGTAGCAACAAAAAAGTCACTGTTGACTTAGTTGCTACTCTTTCAGATCGTGGGAGGCTTGTTCCAAGTTCATGCGACTCCAATAATTTTTTCTTGAAACGAAGAGGAGCTTATTCAGGTATGTTTTGAAATTTTCAACATATGTTCTAACGTTATCATAAGAATGCATCTTAGATTAAAAAATACTACATCAATTACTTGTGTTTATTGTATAGATAATGATGGATTTTGATTGACTTGGCAGTGCAGGTACAAATCCTGTTGCATCATGAGCAATAAAACTTTTCAACCAGGGTCATGTCCAGGATATTTTTGCTTGTGCGCTTGACCAGGTTCGTAATGTCACATTTTGTAAGTTCCTTTATAGTTCATAATTCAATATTAAGCTTGTTCATGATTATTATCTAGGTTTTTTGTATGTGTTTTTTCATCTATTTGATTGTAAGCAACTCTACATGTTTCCTGTTGTTCACTATGATTTCTCCCATTACCAATCCCAGGATGAATCCGACTTTATTGTTACATAGGTTACTTTATTGTTACTATGATTTCTCCATTTACAATTTCATAGGTTACATCATGTAAAGTTGTCAATCTCAGGTTGGTGATGAGCTTTAGTTCTCCAGATTTGGGGCTTTTCTGATATTTTCTCCCTCATGTCATTCCCGCATCACCTCATTGTTTGAGCATGCCAATTGTCTACCACTTGTACCAATTGGCACATGTCAATCTCTGAGTGGTGCCACATTTCACCTATTTTCAGTGAGAGTTTAGGGTTTCTCTAACATAGCTTCAGAAATCCGATTCAGTGCCTACTTGAATATCGTCACATCAGAAATCAGAAATCTAATTGGAAAATCAGAAATCTTTGTAGAAGTAAGAACTACCTTTGGCTTGCAAACTAAAGCAAAACTTACCTCTTCTTCTTCTATCTGCTACAGACATTCCTTCCCACTCAGCAACAAGGTCTCTGGATCAATCACTCTGCTGGATGGCTCTCCTTCTTCCATGGGTATCAATGTATGGTGTATCCCATCTTTGAAGAACTTGTAAGTGTTCTTCTTTCCATCATGCACTACTGCTCTGTCAAACTGCCAATGTATACCTAGCAGTATATGACACACATCCATGGCCATTACATTACACAGGACCTTATCTTTGTATTTGCCCATTTGCAGCTCTATCTCACACTGTTCTTTTACAACCAGCTAGTGCCCTTTGTGCAGCCAGGACACCCTGTAGGGAGTTGGATGCTCCCTTGTCTTCAACTTCAACTTCTCTATTACCTCAGTGGAAACCAGATTGTCTGTGATGCCACTATCAATGACTAGCTGGCAGCATTTCCCTTAGAATTTGCATATGCTCCTAAAAAAAGTCTTCCTTTGTGCAGGCTCAGTGACCTCTTTGGCTTGCTTCAACAAGACCTTATTTACCACCAAGGATTCTCCCCTCTCTGGAAGAATTTCTTCTTTAATTTCTGCCTCTTCTCCAGCCTGGGAAATAACAACATTCCTTGGACCAGCACCCACATTATCTGGACACTCATAGTGCTTATGTCCCACTTGCTGACACCTATAACACCTCAACAATCCACCTCTACCTCTGTCTCTGCCTCCTCTTCCTTTTCCTCTATAAGAACCCCTTCTTCCCCTTGCATCATCCTCTATAGATGCATTCTGAGGTGAGCCACTGTTAGCTCCATCCCTGGGTGTAGCAGGCTTTCCTCTACCACCCTGACTTCCCTTTCCATGGAAAGTACCTCTCTTCTTGGCAGATTGTTTCCTCGGGAGTTTCTCCTCTGCTTTCAAGACCATCTGATAGGCCTCTTCCACTGTCTTAGGAGACAGGAGACCAATCTCATCTTGGATCTCCAGCTTGAGACCATTCACATATCTGGCAGTCTTCTCTGGTGTGTCTTGAAATTTCCCAGCCCTTATGCTTACTCTGTATAATTCCTCTGTGTATTCTTTTACTGTCAGCAACCACTGTCTCAGGTTCTGCATTTGCTTATATAATGTCAGCCGGTAATCAATAGGCAAGAATTTACCTTTTAATTTAGCCATCATTCTGGTCCATATCTTGATAGGTTGCTTTCCAACTCTCCTTCTTTCTGCCTGCACTCCATCCCACCAAAGTGCAACATGTTCCTTCAGCTTTGTCACCGCAAAATTGACCTTTTTATCTTCGCTTATTTCTTCATAATCAAAGCATTTATTCATTTCATTAATCCAGTCTACTAGTTCTTCTGGATTTAGTCCCCCTACATAACTCGACACTTCAATTCTGGGCTTAACTGCAGACCCCAGAACAGTTCTAAGGAGCCTCATGTCAGGAGGAATCTCAACACTTTCTTCAGCTTCTTCTGTTTCAGGTTCACTGATGTCTTCCAGATCTCTGGGCTGTATTTTCTCCATGGCATCCATTCTGGCTTCGACCCTCTGCAACATCCCCAACACCTCAGTGTTGACAACAGGTCTCCTTCTGCTAGCACCTCTACCAACTCGGATTGCCATGTTAGCTCTTCTGCAAAAACAACCTTAAAACAATGGCTCTGATACCACAAATGATGCCAACAATACTGTAATTGGACCCCTAAGGAGAGATGGTCAACTGTAGTCGTGGCTCTGTCAGCTTTTCCCTTCTCAAACCCCGTTCTTTAAACTCCACGTGGTCTTATTTATCTTCTTAAGTTATTTATCAATTTCAAAGAAATTGACAAATAAATCTATTCACAACTTTGGAAATTTATTTATATTTCCCGGTATATATAATTATCTCCGAACCTTAGGACTAAGGTTATAATCCTTCGTACTTATACACATTCAATCGCGGGAATTCAAATTATCTATGTGCACCATACCTTATAATCAATGTTTAACTTTCGAAAATTTGTATTTATACTCCACACCTTTTAAACAAACGACTTAAAATAAACCCTTGGCTCCGGCCCCACCTCTACAATCAATAGACCAATCAAACACATGCACCATACCTCATTTATCGTTCGCGCATCTATAGCAAGCGACCACCGTACGATGTCCCTTTCCCAGATCAACGACTCTCGGCAATATTGCTCGACATCCTGGTACGAATGTTAACGTGCGATGGCGCACTTTAAACGGTGGTTTTATGGGGGTCCACCTCGCCACGTGTCAACAGGTCTATGGAATCGCTCCACAACCAGAAAATACTGCTTACAGACCAAAAGTGGTGCGATATGGGCAATCCGACTTTGTAAATCCACTCGCAGGTTTGGTACAGTGCTTGACCACGGGGGTACGTCTGGTTTGCGCTATTATTTTATCTGCTCTGTTTGTTAACTCAGGTTCTGACCTAGGTTAAAAATTTCCAATTAACAACAAACAAACGTAAATTTCTTTATTGAGCGGGATTTCTATTAGCATTAAACAAAGTTCACGACGAGGGGTTATCCAAAAAATTACAGGGAAATAGACAGAGAAATGCAGACTTATACAAGCACCACATCCAAGTATTCCACACGGAACCAACGTACAATCATCTCACAATTAAACAATTTCTTCACAATTAACGGTTCGAGAAAATACAATGGAAAATAGGCTCTGAAATCATTTAACTGGAAACAATTGTTAACACATAGAGTTTATTGCAGAAATCTCTCTTCCTCTCTCTCTCTCTCTCTCTCTCTCTATACATCCGAGGATTCAATTTATATACATTATAGTGTGACTCTTCGGTTCCTCTGCGAGGACCGTTTTAGAAAACCAAAAGCCTAATCACAATTATTCAACTAACTAAAATGTGACAGATGGATCGAACTGAACTATTCGATTTCTACAAATCTAACTAATCTAAATAATACAGTCAGCTGAGGTATTGACACCTAGGTGTTACAATTCAAATGTTTTGAACCCTCCTAGCCACAACATGTGGAAAAAACTTCCTACATTGCTGGCTAGTATCTAATGCCTCTGCATCAGCTTTAGGCAGTATGACAAAAATTGCCACATCTACCTCATTGGGTAACAATGGAAAGGGGAAGAAGTTGGGTGCAATGTTTGATAATTATGGCAGACAATTGTCTTCTCTTTCAGTTTTTTCACCCATTTCCTTTAATCGCTCAAGCAAAAGAGGGACTCCGATATTACGAGACAGAGAGAAGGTAGTTAATACAAGAGCTATGGAAAAGGAGTTGTACTTTAAGAAGGATGGCTTAGCAACAAAAAAATTGCAGGTCAGAGAAAAAATTATGTTTAAAGGAAGGTCACCTGCACGTGAAACTTCACTGCGGTGGATCTTTCCTTGTCCACTTATATTCGATTTTAATGTGTTATTTTAATTTTTCATGGAGGGTTGTTTTGGCATATGGTCTGGTATTCAATTGCACACTTACTGAAAGCATTGTCAATTTGTCTTGCAAGTGGTGTGAACAAACTTGCTGATCTTGTTGGAGTCTCCGAAAATAGTTAATGATGGTGTGACAGTAGCTAAGGAGGTAATTTGTAGATGTGTGCTCTGGTTTTCTTTTTAACATTGTATTAGTTCCCCCTCTTAAATGTCTTAGATTTGGTAGGCATAATTTGAAAACTCAAAGGTGAAAGGAAACATATTTGTTACCCAGTGGTCTACTTGGCCTATGGACTAGCCACATTAGAGTAATGCATAAATATTTTCACAACAATAAAAGGAAACGGTTATGGTTGAGTCAAATTTTATTGTTATTGACAGTGTAATGAAATGTATCTCAATGCTATGGTTTTGGCCTTTTTATTGGTTGAATTAGAGGACCCAATTGAAAATATTGGGGCCAAGTTGGTAAGGCAAGTTGCGACAAAGACAAATGATTTAGTTGGGGATGGAACCACAACATCTGTTGTTCTTGCACATGTTGGAATATTGAAAAATTCCAGAACAATGAATGGAGATTAAATCTCCCTTCCTCTAACATAGAGAAAATAAAAATTTCTTTGACAGGAGACAGAGTTTCAATACTTTGAAAACAAACTTCTATTCCCTTCAATAACTCAGAAAAAAACTATCACACTTCTTCCTCACTGAGAGGGATTACAAAATTATGGCTGCTACAAAACGCAGTGCATAAAACCAACTCACTATCTGTTCAAAACAAACATACTCTGTCTCTAAAACACTTTGCTGTGTTTTTCACTTTTGCACTGCTGTGCATACACACTTAAAAAGTTACACTCAGTCTTTCACTTTTTACACACTGCTGTGTAATAAAAAATTTACCTACTGTCTATAAAAAAACTACCAAGCTTTTTTGTCCTTTTTATTTTTATATGCCGTAACATATAAAACATATTATAATAAACCCTCTTTTTAAAATAATAAAATTAAAACTAAATTCTATGGCCCACCTTTCATTTCGCATATGATATATATATATATATATATATATATATATAATATGTTTAAAACATATGTATATATTAAAGCATACATAAAATTAAACTATCAAAACATTAAAGAACCCTTTCTGTCGGACTTCAAAAGTCTGAATAGATTGAGTTTCAAACCAAATTCATGTTCCAAAATGGGATGCTGACGTTTGCCTAATTTGTAATGCGAATTCTCAATCCAATGTGCCTTATAAAAAATTCGGGTCCGGTTTTCAGGTTTTCAGATTCCCTTCAATTTCATGCGATCCAATATTAATGCTCCACATGTCCTCCTTTTGAATCTACAAAAATGGGGGGTAAATTTTTGTTTGTTTAATTTCTGGTTGGTGAACTGCGTTAATGCTGGTTGTTGTGTTTAAATACAATCCTGTACAAAAATATGGTTGCGGCTGTCTACAAAAAAACCTTGCAGGAATTTTAAATGATGAATTAAATTTCTGGATGGCGTGCAAAGAACCTCCAAAAAAAAATGTTGCTGCTACATCCGTCCTTCTGCTGCAGCAATTGAAGTTAAAATTCAACAGCAGAGGGTTTAATAAGTGAGGGTGTAAAGGTAACTTTTTGTCGATAATACTGGATTAAGATCATCTATTCATTTTTTTAGGGTCTTATGGTGTTTGGTTTTTTAGTTTTGGGTTGGGCTTATTGAGTCTAAGATAGTTTTTGAGTGAAAAAATTGCTATCAGGTATTAAAAAATTTTGGTTCTTTTTTCAAAATTTATGAGCTTGTTAGGAAATACAAAACTGACAATGGTTGTATCTTAAATTTGTGGAAAATAATTTGAAATGAAACCTTTTTGTTTAGGTTGTTGCAGCAGGTGCAAACCCCGTTCAAATTACTAGGGGCATTGACAAGACAATAAAGGCCCTTGTTTCGAAACTCAAAATTTTTTCAAAGGAGGCAAACACTTGCCTTTTGAGTAGGCTGGTTTTCCTTTTTACTGATGGTTTGGTGTATCTAATTGAATTAGTTGCCTAGGGTATTTTTGGTTGCAAACTCCTTTTCATTTTTCATACAGTATTGACCTTGTCGAATACATTTGATTGTGTGGTCTTGTTAGATCTACAACATTTGTAGTTGTTTAGTCTTATGGTCGAGGTGCACTTTTATTATGGAAATAGTTGATGCAATATTGTCATTTAATCCTTACTGCAGGGTAGCATGTTGAGAAGTTTCTTGTGAAACATTTGGTATTCAAAATGACACTTGATCATATACAACATCATGCACTTGACTTCAAAATTCATATTCAAAGTGTGCCAGACAATTCTTGCAAAATTTCAAATATTTATGTTGTTTTAAACCATTATATTTTTCATGTATTGGATGCTGAAAATGAGAAAAATACTTTGGTATGAAACCAACTGGTGAATAATTTCCAACAAAACAACCACTTCCAAGACATGATTTAGAAGTAGAACATATGTACTTATGAAGCATATAAAGATATCCTTGATGCATTGTAAATGTTTGGCTAGGGTTATTTTTGGAGAAAATAACTCCTTATTCCTAGAATAGTGATCTTCAATACAAGTAAATGCCAGAAAAGAGAGATCATCATTTGACATAAAACTATTAACAAAAGTGAACAAGGAATGATTATTAATTATGGCATGCTAAGTTGTCAGTGATTTTGACTATTTGTCTTTAACATGTAAAAATGTTAAATTCTAAACTTACATCATCATGGTTTGGCATCATGAGCTTGACTAATTGTCCACCATGCTCATAATTTCATTGTTGTCTTCATATCTATAAACAACGTTTCAAATAATAATAAAAAAGTTCTATAAGAAAAATCCAGACCTCCATGTTGTTGCTCCTTGTGAGACAAAGTCAAAATTGCATTACACAATCTAACACATAAGAATCTCCTATATCCCGGTGGTATGTATCCAAATTCTTATAATAGTGTCTTCAAGACTTATGTTGACATTTCCAATGAGATATTTAAGCAATGAAAGATGGAGCCTTCTTCATTGTTGTATATGTAATAGTATTTTATTAATATAAATATTGATGGTTTTGTCTTTCTGAAAATGAAATGTAAAAATAATTTATTGTGGTCAATTGAAAAGTTTTTTTTTAAAGCTTTTCATTATGGAAGGGCGACATAGATATATGCCCTTCTAATTGAAATTCGGACCTGCCCTTCAAATTTGATCACTGTGTGGGACCTTAACAAACAATAAAACTATTCCACCGCACGTTATATAAAACATATAACAAAACCTTTGTCAAAACTTCAAACGAACCCTTTATCCATGGGTATTTCATCACGAATTGATCATTTTACCATGTACCTTCTTCTAGAGGAATATTCTTCCACTTGATTAGGTACTTCATAATGGTTATATGTCAAAGAGATACAGAATGTTTATCTATAACCTTTTGTGGTTCAAGAATCAACTTTCATTCTTCATCTAATTTTGGAAGTTCTATTTACATTGGCATATTTTTTCCCAAAACCTTTTTTAGGCAAGATACATGAAAAACCTTATGAATGCAAGAAGAAGGAAAATATAACTTCTATACCACTTGTGCAATCCTATGAATAATTATTTAGGGCCATAACATTTTGAGCTAATTCTTTATTCTTCTTTTTCTTGAATGAAGATTGCTTATAATGCTATAATCTAAAAAATACCCAATTACCACCCTCAAATTATCTTTCACTTCAATGTTGTTCCCCTTGTTGTTTTATCATGTTTCATGTCATTTGAAGGTTTTCCATAATAATTTTCAAAGTTTCTTTAGTACTTTCCATATGTGACTCTGTTTCCTATACTTTGGACTTATCTTGCAAAAACTATGAGATACTAGGAGTTGGATATCCATAAAGGGCCTTAAATGGGGAAATTTTAGTAGATGTGTGATAGGTAGTATCATATTACCATTCTTCCTTGACGAACCCACTTCATCCATTAAGATTTCTTTTCTAAAGTGTAACATTGTATATAACCTTAAAAATATTTGTTAACTATTTTTTTTTGACCATTTGATTGTGTTTGATATGTAGAACTCATGGCAGCTAGTGTTTCTCCACTCATATTAAATAATTATTTCCAAAATTTTCTTGTTACTATTACTTTAGGAAAACCATGAAGGCTATGAATTTCTTTCACGGACACTTCTGCCACTTGGCTTGTTCTTTATGTACTTTGAGCTCTACCAAAAAAATCTACAAAATTTGTCTACATAAATGACCACAAAATTGTAATACTTACCTTTGTATTTCAGTAACCCTGTAATAAAGTCTATTGATATATCTTCTAGTATTTGAATATGTATGTGGAATGGTTGAAGTAACCCTAGAGATTTTACTATCTCTCTTTTATTTATTATGCAAACCTGACCTTCTCTTACAAAATTTTGAATATCTTTCTTCATTCCTTCCAAAAATATATTTTTTTATCCTTTGAGATGTTTTAAGGAACCCTGCGTCCTACCATCAGAGAGACATGGGACTCCCTTATTATTTTTTTATTGAAATATGCTTGCGTGCATAAAAGTATTCTACATTTTCACCAAATTATATCTCTCTTTCACTCCCATTGCTCCATAGAGTTCATCCCATCCTTTATAAATTTTAGTTTTTGTTTAGTACTATTGTCATTTTTCCATTATGGCAAGCTTCTTCTAGCCACCTAGGAATAGAAAATGTAATTGGATATAAATTTGAGGCCTCTTCTATTTTAGAAAGAGCATCATGTACTAAATTTTTCTTACCCTTTTTGCAGATTATCTCAAAATTAAAACTTTTCATTTTTTCTCCTCATTTTTGTTAATCTTCCAATGAAATCCATAGCTTCAAAAAATACTTTATGCTATCATGGTATATCTTGACTTTAAAGTACCTCCCAATGATATACTATCCCCATTTTTTATTGCATGTAATATTGCTTCCATTTATTTTTCATACGTAAATTTCACCAAATATTTTCTTTGAATTCCTTGCTTTTAAAAGCCAATGATATCCCTTATTGTGTTAATGTTATGTAAATTCCTTGTCCTAGTGCCTCACACTCTACTATGAATGTTTTACCAAAAGTAGGTGCAACCGATGTTGGTGTAGAAGACATGGCATCCATTAAAGAGAGAATGCCAAAGTAGCCTCATCATTCCATATAAATGATATTTTCTTCAAGAGATATGTGAGTGGACTTGAAATGCATGCATAATTCTTAACAAATAATCAATAATATCATGTAAGTCTAAAAAATATTCTAAGAACCTTGATTTTCTTAGGAATAGGTCATTTTGTAATAGCTTGCATCTTTTGAGGCTCCAACTTCACTCCTTCCTTTAAAACAATATGAACCAAATACTCAAATTCTTATTTCCCAAAAGCACATTTGGATAATTTTACATAAAAATGATTGTTCTCAATAATTTATATAACTTTTCCACATGTTTAGTGTGGTATTCCCATGATTTATTATAAATATGTGTATTATCAAAGAAAACCAACACAAATTTTATAAGATGGGATCAAACAAAATTGTTCTTAAGTCGAGCCCTCCGAACTTCAAATGGTGATAAACCATAATTCAAACCAAATTCGCGTTCCAAAATAGCTTGCTGATGTCGGCCAATTTTGTGACGCGAAAACCAAATGAATTCCGCCCCAATATTTTTCAGGTCCAAAGTTGGGCTGGCGTACGGAGGGAGAGTTGTGACACGAATTTATTATCAAATTCGCCCTAATATTTTTCAGGTCCGGGATTTCCACTACGCAAGTGGCCCAAACAAATATTTTCTCTAATCAATTTCTGCCACGTGTCCTCAATCAAAACTTGCTCTGCTCCCGGCTGCGGGTGCATTCGATGGCGTTTAAGGCGATGGGACATGGATGTGGCGATTTCATATCAATCGCATTAAGTTTTAACGCTATTCAATTAAGTTCCAAGGTTTTCACATCAAATCTGCATTAATTAATTAAGTTTTAACATTGTTCAAGATCGGACCTCCACTCTTGTTAGCGATTCCACATGCTCCAATATGATCCGGCCTTCGGCTCTCATTAATGATCAGAGATTAATTATGATGGGCGTCCTTCTATTGCATTGCAGTCGGGTCAATAAAATGGCGTTTCGCTATGGTTTTTTAGACGATCCAGTTGCTGGGTTACACTGCCTGCTCACTGTGACGAGAAGGAGAAGTGGCCAGCTGAACTGTTGCTTAGACCTTGCTGCATATCTGCATTTCTCTTAGTCTCGTCTGTGTCTATCTTCCTCTGTTTCTTGGAATTCTGCTTCTCCATCTCCTCTTGTGCCCACTGCTGAGACTACACCCATGCCTTGCCTGCATCAAAGGATGCGTTGCCGCAGGGGGAGCACTAGAGGTCAACCCCTGCGCGCTCCCTCCAGCCCCTCAATCGAGTCGTCTTTCGGCTAGTCCAGTGATTATTACGCAGGTTGCTATCCAAATACTAGGAATGGGCGGGGTCAGGTTGTAGGATCTAGCCACCGTATGGATTCCCCTGCTCCTCGTTTCTCCACCACTAGTTCACCTTCTCCCACGACGCACACTACGCAATTTTCCTTTAATTGCTCTCTCAACCGCCATGAATCACAGCTTCAGTCACTGTGGTTTTCCATGAGGAGGCCCAAACGGAGGAAGAATGCACCCATCCGGTGGGTCTAAGCTTGGAAAAAGCCGGCCAACACTCGGTCCTTTAGGAGGGGAGCCGTGGCATGAATGTGGAGGTAGCACCTAGTGATCCTAGACCTTCCAAAGGATGGTGCCGAATCGTGGAGGAACCACCGGAGGAGTAGTTTGGTTAATTTTTTTTTCTTGCTTCGCGGCCCACTTAATTGGGCTGATTTTAGATTATATTACTGTGCTGGACCTTTGTAATATTTTTGAATTCTGTAAACGTTCAAGACTAGTTTCCCCGTATGAGGGCAGTCTTCTTAATTTTTTGATTTTTTGATGACAAATTTGCCATGAGTTTGGGCAATGTTTTTGTGTGAGGCGTATATCAACAGTACATGTCTCTGCACATTTCCTGTATCCGCTTTATGATACTATTTTCATGGAAGGTTTTACTTCATATAATATATTCAAAACAACATTTTTTCTCTTGTGAAAAGAAAATGATTAATGTTTATCACTCTGCCTTCAAAACTAGCGATGATGGTTTATTGATATGGTCTGATGGTCCTTTTATATTTTGGACATATCACACTCCTCACATGATTAGCATTTTTCTCTGTTCAAGGATTTTGGGTACTTTAATTTGTATTTGGAACAATGGACGTCGGTACTCTATCTGTTGCTTTACTATTCTACATATTGCTATTTCACTTTCTTATAGATGCCTCGGGCATATTTGGATGCTTTCTCGGATTGTCGATAATCTCCATGTGGACCGTTACTGGGTTTTATATCAAGTCGTTGTATGTGACATGGGGTATTTTTCTATCATTGTCTGGGGTGGGACTTCCACTTTTCTGGATGGATATTTGGGTTCCAATCTTCAGATGTGAAAATGTAATGACTTCATGGACTGTTTTACTTCATATAATATATTCAAAACAATGTTTTTCCTCTTGTGAAAAAAAAATGATTAATGTTTATCACTCTGCCTTCAAAACTAGCGATGCTGGTCTATGTTGCTGGTTTATTGATATGGTCTGATGGCCTTTTTATATTTTGGACATATCACACTCCTCACATGATTAGCATTTTTCTATGTTCAAGGATTTTGGGTACTTTAATTTGTATTTGGAACAATGGACATCGGTACTCTATCTGTTGCTTTAATATTCTACATACTGCTATTTCACTTTCTTATAGATGCCTCGGGCATATTTGGATGCTTTCTTAGATTGTTGATAATCTCCATGCGGACCATTACTGGGTTTTATATCAAGTCCTTGTATGTGACATGGGGTATTTTTCTATCACTGTCTCGGGTGGGACTTCCACTTTTCTGGATGGATATTTGGGTTCCAATATTCAAATGTGAAAATGTAATGACTTCATGGACTGTTTTACTTCATATAATATATTCAAAACAACATTTTTTCTCTTGTGAAAAAAAAATGATTAATGTTTATCACTCTGCCTTCAAAACTAGCGATGCTGGTCTATGTTGCTGGTTTATTGATATGGTCTGATGGTCTTTTTATATTTGGACATATCACACTCCTCACATGATTAGCGTTTTTCTCTGTTCAAGGATTTTGGGTACTTTAATTTGTATTTGGAACAATGGACGTCGGTACTCTATCTGTTGCTTTACTATTCTACATACTGCTATTTCATTTTCTTATAGATGCCTCGGGCATATTTGGATGCTTTCTCAGATTTGTAGATAATCTCCATGTGGACCGTTACTGGGTTTTATATCATGTCCCTGTATGTGACATGGGGTATTTTTCTATCATTGTCTGGGGTGGGACTTCCACTTTCTGGATGGATATTTGGGTTCCAATCTTCAGATGTGAAAATGTAATGACTTCATGGACTGTTTTACTTCATATAATATATTCAAAACAACGTTTTTTCTCTTGTGAAAAAAAAGTGTCATTATCACTACGCTTAAAACTAGCGATGTTTGGTCTATATTCTTTGGTTTATGGATATGAATTACGCTAGTCTTTTTATATTTTTGACATGCACTCCTCACATGATTGCGTTTTTCTCTGTTCAGATTTTGGGTACTTTAATTTGTATTTGGAACAATGGACGTAAATTTCTATGTATTGTTTTACTATTCCCACTCACCGCTATTTCACTTTCTTATAGATGCCTGGGGCATATTTGGATCTTTCGGTTGTCTGGGCAGAGCAGAGACCATTACGGGTTTACATATCAGTCCACTGTGTGACATGAGGTATTTTTCTATCACTATCAGGGGTGGGACTTCACTTTCTAGATGGATATTTGGGTTCCAATCTTCATATGTGAAAATGTAATGACTTCTTGATTCATTTTACTTAATATATTCAAAACAACGTTTTTTCTCTTGTGAAAAAAAATGATTAATGTTTATCACTCTGCCTTCAAAATTAGCGATGCTGCTTTATTGATATGGTCTGATGGTATTTTTATATTTTGGACATATCACACTCCTCACATGATTAGAGTTTTTCTCTGTTCAAGGATTTTGGGTACTTTAATTTGTATTTGGAATGGACGTCGATACTCTATCTGTTGCTTTACTATTCTACATACTGCTATTTCACTTTCTTATAGATGCCTCGAGCATATTTGGATGCTCTCTCAAATTGTCGATAATCTCCATGTGGACTGTTACTCGGTTTTATATCATGTCCCTGTATATGACATGGGGTATTTTTCTATCATTGTCTGGGGTGGGACTTCCACTTTTCTGGATGGATATTTGGGTTCCAATCTTCAGATGTGAAAATGTAATGACTTCATGGACTGTTTTACTTCCTATAATATATTCAAAACAATGTTTTTCCTCTTTTAAAGTTTCATTTTTTTTTTTTAAATTGAACCCGCCGTCGGTATACCGATGCCTTGTAAGTGTTGGAATTGTGACAGCTTAAAAACGTCGGAAGAGTGACAGTATAAAAACGTCAGACGAGCGATGTTCAAACGTTGGACCACATTTCGTTGGAATTGCGACAGTTTACAAACGTCGGAAGAGCGACGTTCAAAACGTCAAACCACATTTCGTCGGAATTGCGACAGTTTACAAACGTCGGAAGAGCGACGTCCAAAACGTCGAACCACATTGCGTTGGAATTGCGACAGTTTACAAACGTCAAAAGAGCGACGTTCAAAACGTCGGACCACATTTCGTTAGAATTGCGACAGTTTACAAATGTCAGAAGAGCGACGTTCAAAATGTCAGACCACATTTCGTCGGACGTGCGACAGTTTACAAACGTCGGAAGCGCGACGGTTTGGGAAACATCGGAAGAGCGACGCTTGTTTCGAAGCGACAGAAAAAGTGTCGATAGTGCGACACTTTTTAAGTGCGTCGAAACTGCGACAGTATGGCAAACCACGATTTCCCCACCCTCGAACTGTTGCTCTTGTGACGACTATGTGTCAGAATAGCGACGAATTGGCCGTCGGAAATTCTGCCAAATTTTCTAGTAAGTACATGCAACGACATGACCATCATAGGGTTCCACATAAATTTCATGTTGGTGATAAGGCATGGTTACATTTACAAAAAGAGTACCTCTCATTCCCTAATAAGAAGTTATAACCACTTCAATATGATATTTACAAAACCAAAAAGGTTGTGGGTGAAAAATTATTTTGAATAAAGAATCCCCCCTTTCCTTGGCTTGTACCCAATGTTTAATGTGGAGTTGCTTCAATAATATTTTCCACCTTTGTTGGACAACTCCAAAGGGGCTTCACTGCAAAAGAAAGACCATAGCACGTGGGTTGACATTGGGGGATATATAATGAGGGGAAAGTTACATAATATATTGGGGGATATATAGGGGGTAAAGGGTTTTTATATTAGAAGGTATAAAAAATGGAGCTCAAAGTTAATGAAAAAATATAAAGGGGTCTAAAAAATGTTAATGAAAAAATATAAGCAGTCTAAAAAATGTTAATGAAAAAAAAGATACCTACAATATAGTTAAAATAGGGGTTTTTTAAATTGGGAAGGTGTATTTGGTTTATATTGGTATGGCGTTAAATAATGAGAGTTTTATAGATATTTTCCAGTATGTACTCAAATTAAGGGTATTGTTTAATATGCTATGATCGCATGTGATATGTTAGAGGTTCATTGAGTGAATCCCCTGTGGACAGCTCAAAGGTAATTGAGAAAATTCCCCCAACACAAATGATTCAATATTAATTGCATTGAAATGGATACAATTAACCATATCATGGAATTCAAGAAAATAAATACCATATAGCAAGACATAGAAATTTGTTAGGTTTTCAAATCAAGGAAAACTCTTCACCATGGTAAGCGGCTCACCAGGAGAAAAATTCAGCAAAGCTTTCCCCATATGATCGGGGTGCTCAATCCAATTGAGATCATTTCTTCCTAAGGGAATAAGATTAAGCGAGGTAGATTTCTATGTCCACTCACATATTACAATGGCCTAAAGAATCATTCTCCATCATCACAATTTTTCTATAGTTTTTAAGGTCTTAATATTTTAGGGCCATTTTGAGGCCCTAAATGATGTTTGTTTTGCATGTAGGTGGCCCAAGTGATGGCCCTCATTATTGTAACAAGAATATTGCAACACCCAAGGGAATCAAATTTAATTATTAACTCGGGGTTCGTACAGAATTAAGAGAGGTTATCACTATATGTTCAAAATGTACTTAACTTTTTCCTATGTTGATTTCTATGAAAACACTAATATCATATCTAGTTGCTAAGAGGCAACATTAATTGACCTATGCTACAAGAAAAATTCAGAATTGTAGGAAATGGAAGGAAATAAGAAATCTATCCTATCTGCATGAAAAACAATCAAACCATCTTAACTATGAGGAAATAAAAAACATATATATTATGTTGTATAGAGAAAGCAAATTCATAATTGAAACAAAGCATGTAAACAACAAACCCTAACTTTTAGGTGTTTTCGCTACTACAATGCCCTCCAAATTTTTGCCTATATTCAAACATTGGAGAATCCTTTAACCATGTGAATTATCATTTCTATTTATTAAAATCATTCCATACTTGTTTTCTAAGTTTCAATGTCTCTCTATGAAGAAATTCCAAGTCTCGTCTTTTGGTCAAGGAAAGAGTCACTCTTGGTGAAAGGGAGTTAGAACTCACCTTTAAGAGGAAAATTTGGTTTCTTATGTTGTAATAATGGGTTTAATATATCATAGAGACATGCATTATACCTATTCCGAAAGTGTTGGGAGCTTTCTTTTTGCAATCGACACTAATGTCGCAAGGTATACCTTAAGTGTCGCTCTTGGAGGTAATTATTTTTGATGTCGTTTCAATGGATGCATGTTTATTTTTAGTGTTAACTACTTCATTTTTGTTAGTTGATCATTTATGGGTTTGTGATCATGTTCAAGTCATGTTCTGGTCAAGTCTTTTGCTTCACCGATCTCACACTTAGTCAATTTATAAATATTTTCTTTCTTGTTTGTCAGCATAAGTCTTGCTTTCAGTTTTTATTATGAGTTGCATACATGTACATCATTCTACCTGCTCAATGAAAGTGATAGTAGAACTTTAGTAAGTAGCCATCTCTTGGATTAGTTACACTGGAAGGATAATTTGACCTAATCAACAATTATGCAACATATTAGAGTAGATTGGTATCATTTCAGTTTGATTTTATTTTATTTTTAGCAAGTGTTGACAGAATTCATCAAAGTTTGAAGCTCAAGGTGAAGGACCTAAAGCTTTGATGATATTCTAGTGTGGGTTGAAGTTTGCAGTGTGTTTTCAATTTTAGTTTTAGTTTCAATTTACATATTTGACTCCATTTCCCAATGGGTGAGGCACTGATCTAAAAATTCAGAGATCTACAATTCTTGGCACCTCCAAGGAGCTACCATCCCTAGCTGGAGCCAATGTTAGCACTGGTATTTTCATCCCACCCATCCCACCTTATTTTACTTTGGTTTCACCTCATCTCTGTGAGTATCACTGACCTCACTTCATATTTTAACCATTTTTCCCAAGGGTGCCCAAATCATCATTGTTCAAAAGCACTAAACCCTAATTTCCTCTCCCACTAAGCTAGGTTTTGCTATGGAAATAGAGACATTTGAGAAGAGGATGAATAATTTAGGTCATATCAGTAAGTATAAGGCCATTTAAACTCATAAGATCATGTCTCCATCATTTTTAAAGAAATAATTCCAAGGGTCAAGTCATTTTCCACTCATAGCGCTGGTTTTTCTTCAACTATGTTTCTGACCAAAAAAATATAAATTTGACAAAAGTGAGAGAGGGTTTTTTCACCATAGGTCATGGAAGAAAAAATTCCTTCAGTTTTTACATAGGTGTCATGGTTTTGGAGAAATGTCAAAAATACAGGAGCCATAGGAAATTTGCTTCACTTCTGGAGTGACCTTAGGAGAATCAAGTTTTTATATAGATGTATTGTCTAAACTTGTTTGATAATTCAAATAAAAACTAGAGAGAGATATATTTCCAATGAGATATCATGCGCTCAATTTGGAGGTGAGGAAGGCCTCCAAAACTTGCCTGCAATATTGCTCCACATTTTTGCACCCTCATTGTGCACTTTTTGACCAGTCTTGGGAAAATCAATTTTTGACAAGGAAAATCAACTCCAATCAGAAAACAAAGGGTATATTTTGAAAGTAGACAAGATAATATTTCCAACAAGATATCCTACGCCCAATTTGGACACTAGGAACGCCTCAAAATGTGGTATGAAAAAATGTGCTTTACATAGAGGGCGTTCACCTTGGTTGCTGCGCGTTTGGCCAAAATCACAGTGTAATTTATAACTACGCTGTGTGTTTAGCTAGGGCACTGTGCGCTTTCCTGGGTCACTGTGCGTTCACCTAGAAATTTCCAAAAATTCTCTGCCAAATTTCCACTTCACAGTTTGATTCCAAAACTTTGCCATAATGAGTCTTCATGCCTCCATATGCTAGTAAGTAACAATTTTTCATATTTCCATTCTATAAAATATCAATTTGAGGTGTCATTATGCTTAAGTGAATATAGAACCTCCTTATAAGTTTTAAAAAAAAAAAAAAATCCCCCTAGTTTTCATTAAAAACTAATTTGCATTCCAAAGCTGGTCGCTAAACCTTCACATACTCTTCCTCACATCCTAAAACACTTTCCCAACTCCCTAAATTTATATCCCCATTCCCTAAAATATCATATCCTTTAAAAACCTAAGTCCTACGGTTTCACTTGCCTAGGATCCCTTCCATATTTCCATCTCCTTCGTTTCCTCACACCACCCTTCACTTCATACACTTTCATTTCATTTCATCGTATCCCTAGGGTTTTTGACACCAAGAAACACCATGGCTCAAGAGTAGAAAATAAGTCATAGTGAGGAGGATGAAGAAAAAATAAAAAATTCAATAATCAAAGGTAAAGTGGCTAATATTAGTGAGCTCCAAGATAGTCTTGAGAGGGATAAATATGTGATTTACTTTCTTGAGCATGAAAATGAGCAACTGAAGATGAAACACACCATTGATGAGGTGAGATGCATCAAAGCAGAAAGAGAGATAGAGAAGGCGAAATAATTGAATGATGAGACACTAGAGAAGTATTGTGAACATGATGATGATGAGGATTAGCCTCTAAGACAAATACCTAGGACTAGAGGGCTGAAAAGAGCTCTAGCCCTAGAGAGACAAAGTGAAGCTGAGCTAGTAGACCAGCTTACCCTAAATGAATAGCTTGCCCTAGAAATCAGTGAGAACAGGGAACCATGGCTTGATAGAGCCAATATGCACTTGGAAAAATGCTACAGAAGGCCAACAAGGATAATGACTTGTTGAGGACAAACGTCAAAATTCATGCCTAGAAAGAGTGAATTGCATTGGCCAAGCTCAAAAGAGCCAATGCCAAAATTGAAGACTTGACCAAGCAAGAAGAGAAAGAGAAGCTATATATACTTGCCGAGGTGACACCCCATGCCTCAAATACATGATTAGAAAATATCCCACCAATTTTGAAATTTTTTTGGCAAACTTGGCATTTTAGTACATTTCTGTGTTTTGAAGGTTAGTTTTCCATAGTAAAATTGCTAAACGCACAACATCTTGGATGGTACACTCTTTTTTTAGGCATATAATAGAAAAACTACCACCACAAAAAGATCCATAATGATGAGGAAATCAACCCTGTGCATTTTCTAAGCTTTTGGAGGAGAACTGATCACTGAATAATAATAAAAACTATCAAAAAAAGATGTTTCTGCCTCAATTTTTGCTTGGTTGTTGTGCATTTACTAGTCTTGGGAGAAACGAATTTTGACAAGTCAAATGACCTTCATTTTGAAAACTAAAGGTATTTATGGAAAATAGACTTGAAGGGATTTCCAAAAAGCTATTTTTCAGCCGATTTGGACACTTGAAACCCTCTAAAAAATAGCCTGCAGGTTGGGGTAAAATGGCATTCCACTACATTCCACTAAGGTTAAGAAATTCCACTACATGAGGATTGTTGAAAGTTACACTAATTTAATACTCCATTTTTTTTTTCCAATGGATTCTTTCACTTGAATATTTTTTTAATATGATGTATAGATTTGTATTATTCCACATTTTTAAATTAATTTTAAGCTTGAACCCATTTTTTTACTTTAATTCCTAGCTACTTGTCAATTGAAATATATTTTTGTAAATAATGATTTGTGGGTCTATGTTAAGCTTTCTCATTATAATATGTTTGTACAATAATAAATAATTCTTTTAAGATTTATGCTTCTGCTACTTCGTATGTCTGTTGATGTTAATTTCTATTGATATTTAAGTTATACTTCATACAATATTTTGAGGAATGACTTGTTCCACTTCAAAAATATTATCAACTAATTTTCATTTGATATTATTGTTACCATCATTTTTCTTATCTATCAATTTTTTGTAAATTTTTTGTTGTTAACAAATGCTAATCTTATTAGGCCACTTCCTAGCTGCCTTTGTCATGTTGTTCTTCCTTGCTACATTATTGCCATACTTTTATTTTGGATTTAACATCTAAAGGTCAAAAAATAGTTACGCAAGTTCCTTAATATAGTTATTTGACTCTTTTATTATACACTAGTAGAAAGACATAAATTAGTAACTAAAGAAACTACTAAAAATATGATATAAGTTATTATGTTTGGTCACATGATCATTAGTGGCTAATTTATAGTATCTTATCTATGGAATCAATTTAGTCTTATTTTTTGTAGTTGTTAATTGGTTGTCTCAATTTTATCATCTAGTAGTATATTTAGTCTTGAATTTGGTCCTTCAATTAGTCATAAGTTTCTACATTTAATGAGCAAACATACAACTAAATATACTACTATGAAATCACCTAAGGAAACCAAATAATGGCCAAAGAAATATGAACAAAATATTGGTTGCTAGATAAAAAACTATAAATTAGCCACTAATAGTCAAATATATGCAAATTTTATTTGTCTTTCATTGTCACAAAATTTTCATTTCCAATAATCATTTAACTATTTTTTTGTAGTTTCATATTCATTATAATTAAATAAATGATTGATTTAGTAGTGCATTTTCAATTCATTTACTTTTATTAATAACCATTACAAACTACTAATTTATTCATTGTATATTCATTTATTTGTGTTCATTTTTAATCAATATAAACTAATAATTTGGTTTTATATTCATTTTATTTGCGTTAATAATTTAAAATCAACATAAATAAATTTTCATGATTTAGTGACTATATTACAAAAATATCATACAATATTCAGGCTCATCTATTATGAAAACAAATGTGAATCATGAAAAGTCACATAAGTTGATTACAACACTAAAAAATATTAAGTACAATCATAAATAATTTCAACCAAAAATTTTATGATATGAAATGTCAAGTATTACAATATTAGTTTCCAACTTAATATTGACTAGGCTACAAGTTATGCATGAAATATTGTTTAATCACTTCCCAAACATTCCCATTGTGTTGCAAATTCATTGGATGTATATCTCCCTTTTTTTTCAAATCATTAATTGGTTTTCCTCTACAAGTTGTGTAATTGATAGCATAAACCATTCGAGGGCACTAACGACCAAAAGCTCCATTCTTTTGATAGTCCAGGGCTAGAAGATGCATTTCAGTCCTTCGATATACAACCAATAGATACTCATTTAAATATTAATAATTCTATATCATCTACTTTTTTTAATTAAAAGATATACTAAATCTCTAATCACTATTTGAAATATAATGAGACTATATAACTTCCTTTAGAACACATGGAAAAGTTCACAAGAACACTAAATACAAACAAAGCGCACACACCCAGTTATTTCACATTCCATGATACCTCTTGGCATAGATATCTTTGAACAAACAAAAACAAGAAGATAAAATCTGCTATTTCAAAATAAAATGTCTCCTTTAATAATTGATATGATGAATCATATATAAGCCATATAAAAAATTAGGGGATTTCTTAAAGAAACTTCCATTAGAAAAACATTCCTATCAACTAAGGAAGTAAATTTTGAAATAAAAAAATGTGCCCCAAGGCTAGATAACGTGAAACAAAAATAGCCATGTGGAATGTAACATCTATTATAGAAAGCATAAAATAAAAAGGCCAGTCGATCATGCAACTTAATGATATATTTAATGAAAAAAATTATGTACCAACTATTGTATATGGGATCCAAATGTTATGGGTTGTCCATTGTCAAAAATTCATGCACATGTAGGAAATGACAAGGCTAGTATGCAATGAAAACCTACTCCAAAGTTAGGGTGAACTTGGTGATCATCCAACATAATAGGAACATTGAGAAGTTGAAACATCTCCAATTTAAAATTTCCAATGTAGCCAAGGAAACACATGATGTAGATTATCATTATCTATCAACATTTCATATGCACTACTCCCTTGAAATGTGAAACTTGTACCCATCATTTCCCTACTCCAGGAAGCTTTAGAGTAGGAACAAAATTCTCTTGAAATGGCAGGAACAATGTTGGGAGTGTTGTACCTTGGAAGACAACCATTGGCTGAGAAGAGGTTAGTACCCAAGACATTTATACTAAATTGTGAAAAGATTAATTTTCTGTCCCATTTTTTGAAACCGTAGAAATATTAATTTATAAACAATGCTTCTTTAAACTTCAATGTGAAAAATAACCTTCGAAAATGGCCTTCAAATGATGAATGTGATTTTAATGTATAGTATAGTGAGAGATAGATATTGAAAAAGCTTTAAACAGTAGGTTACATACAGTATAATCTCCAGTTTAAACTTTGAGTATAAAAATGGAATTATGAAGAAGTGGAATACAGAAAAGAGGAGCGCACATTAAAGGTTTTATTTCAACTTATAAACATCAAAAATTTGGAAACGGTAATCTTAAATACCAGCAAATTCATTACTGTCCTATATAGAAGAAAAAAATTAAATGAAATATTGTAGGAAAAACATGTCATACACATCATAAGTCTAGAATCACTTTGAAAACTTTATTAATCACCAAGAAAGTTCAATTACAATGGAACTTGTGCTTCTAAGGTCCAAAAATTGGAACTCCCACTTCTCTTTCCAAAGAGTTTTTATACAAAATGGCAAAAGGGACAATTATGAAAATGTAAAATGTCAACTAGCCAAATTGTTAAACTATTTTTTTTGACAAACATTACATTCTTGATGAAAATAAACCAAAATGCATCAATACATGATTTTTTGAAAACATTTCCAAACATATTGTTTCTATGACAGGTGGCATTAATTAACTAATTTTGTTGAGACTCTAGTTCAGTCAAGGGTCCAACTTCTGTAATTGTTGTTGTAGGTGATATCCACTCTCTTCATTGTTTCGATATTATAATATTTGCATTTCAACTCTAGAAAAATCTGGTCTGTGCCATTCTAAAGTTAGTGATCCTGCTGTAGGTTGTCTTTTCCACAAAGAGAGTTCTCATTAGCCACAATAGTTGAAAATATCTGTGCAAGTAGTTCACAATTGTTTCCCCATTGAGAATTGTTGTCTTCTCATGTGAAGAGCCAATTTTTCTCTTGGCTTCCACCAACAAAGTCTCATATGTATCCTAGGGAGGTAAATTCCCTTGTTGATCCTAGTATGAGGGCATAATTGCTCTATTTCTTTTATCAAAGTCATTATTGACCTTAATAACAACTTATTTGACCTTTGTAAATTTTGTCTCAACTATCTTATTCTACATATTATTCAAAATAAATTTATTAATTTCTAAAAAAAATTCAATTATATCTTCAATTTTTAATTCCCTTAACTCTAGAGATTATTTTGAGTTAAGGAAATCAATAATTTTCTTGGAAAACTCGGCACGCTATTGGAATTTTTGCTTGCTAGCAACAACTATACTTTCCATTTCTCTTATAATAGCATTCTCTTTAGAAGCTATAGACAAAGGCTCCCAAATATTTCTGACTATATGGATGATGTCATTCCATATGATCTCTCTGGCTTGAATAAGGGACATGTTTCCCTTCATTTTCTCCTTTAGTTCCTTTATTTACTAAGAAGCGGTCTAGAAATCATTTATATACTTTGAAACATTTTCCTTCGACACGGACAATTCTCTTTCAGTCACCTTAAAACCTTAACCATCTCAGTCATATCAAATAGTTCCTTCCTGAATGCTCTCTCATCTTCTGTGGTGGTAGGTTCTCCTTCATGAGACATGGTCACTGAAGACTCAACTTCAACTTGAGGATGTATCAGTGTTGAATAATTTGAAAACCTTTCACTTCTTCCTCTTGACCCAACTGCAGGGCTTTCAACCATCTTCCCTTCTCCTCTTTTGAGTTTTAACCTTGTAAGCATGAAACAAACTTACAAACAATTAGATCCATTCTTGCACAAAAAAATAAAACTCTGATAACAAAAATTATTTGAATGAAGTATGCTAGTATTTATGTGCGAATTCCTCTCATATTTTGTAAACAATTTCTTATATGTGCTTAAGGGTTCAAGTTCTCTTGCAAGTGATTGAGTCTCATGAGTGATTTTTATGTTATTTTTATGAACAAATTAACATAAAATAAATATTGAACGATAGAAATTAAAAGTACAGTACATCAGCATACAACACATCAACACATGGATTTGATGGAGTTCACCCCTCCTGGGCTACATCTCCTTGGTAGAGATTCTATGAATTGGGCCTCTGTATTATGCTCAAATTTTCAAAATGATTTGTTTACAATGATTTTATGCTCCTGAAACATACACCAATGAGTTCAAAATTCCAAAAAATGGTCATCTAGCCTCTTTCTACTATTGATTTGGTCGAAAACTCCAAAAGTTATGACCATTTCCAGTTTCTCCACAATTTCTGGCCTAAATTTAGCTAACTAGCGCTAAATATCGTTAGCTAGCACTAAACTGCCAGTTTCACCAAAAATAGTGGACCTCCAAATTAATCCACATTAAATTAATTAATCCGTATTATGTTAATTAAGCACAGTTAGCTATAATTAACCCCACTTAACCTTTAAACTTGGTGTTTTGTGCTAAATATAGTTTAGTGTTAATAAATATGGATTAGCGGTAACTAATTTAGGTCTAACTATTTAACTCTGCAATTAGTGTTTAACCCTCCGATGCATCCACCAAGGTTTAGGAGTCGAGGTCACATGCTGTGGGTTGGCCCCATGGGGATGGCCCCCACTTCCCCCGCCGATGGACTTTGGTTAACATGAATAAATGCGCAACCACTATATGGTTAAGAAATTATGTGTTGTATAACGGTACCATGTGTGGCGCTAGTGGGGCGGAGGTTCCGTGTTCGACCCTTGTCGATCGTTACAGTCTTCAAACCAAAATTTTGTTCAACCATTGGGGGCAAGTGGCAGCTCTAGGTTGCACCACGTGTCCTCTCCCCATTGGTCTGAATTCAACTAATAATAACTTTCCAAATCACAAAAATTTCAACCAATGTTATGTTGCCACTTGGAAGTCCCTTACTCACCAGAGGAAAATGTTAAAATTTTGACCCAGCCCAGTCAACATGCCACGTCAGAAATACATACTGCTGACTCGGCAGCCTATCTTTCCCTTTTTTTTTAAATTTCCCTGTTTGTGAAAATGAACAAAACTCATTTCTTGGAGCACTCAGAGTCCATTTTGTGCAAAACGAAGTGCACTAGATTCAAAACGACAAGCACTACATGGTCATTTAGGTTTCTAGCCATTATGAGAACTTTGATTTCTGAGCATAAAACTGAGCCCCTGATCATGCACCTTGGTGAAGTATTTTTATTGATACAAATGATCTAGAAGATCATTTATCCTGGGAAAGTTTTACCTATTATAGGGTTGAACTTTTTTAAGACATTGTAATCAATACACATCCTCCAAGTCCCATCCTTCTTTTTCATAATGGTGATGGGTGAGCCATATGGTGAGGTAGTTGGTTGATTGAAATATTTTTCTATTATTTGTTACAACTACTTCTTCACCTCATTTTCCTCTATAATGAACTTCCTGTGTAGCATAATTCTTGGCAACAGAGAGTCCGACAACAATTGGATCTCATGGTCCACTTCCTTCTTTTTTTGTAGCTCCTGAGGCTCTTATAAGACACCCATGTATAATTGTAAAAACTCTTCTAGTTATCCTTTCTATTCCTTAGAACACCTATTTAAGAATGACTTATCTCTCATGGAATCTTCCACAGACTTATTTCCTCATAAAAAATACAAAACATATTTCTTGCTAGAACTTATCCTCCTTTTGGCCTGGTTGTCACTTACTACTGAAATCTTTGACTTTTCTTTTGTACATTGATGATGAAGGATTTTCAATCCTTGATGAGAAATTATTGGTTATATCTCCACATGATGATCACATCCTCATAAATATAGGGACTTCAAAAAACAACACCATATATATATATATATATATATATATATATATATATTGTGACCACATCCAATTCTACTTCATCAATAAAGGAAAAATTGATACAAAATTTTATTTTTCACTATTTTTTTACCTTTCTATTTGCTTCTTTGTTGGGCCATCCAAATGGATATGGACTAGTATGGTCACAAGTCTCGACTCCCAATTTCTTGACTATATCTTCTACTATGAGATTGATCCATGTGGATATTGTTGGACACCCACCTATTCCATTAGGTCAAAGCACAATTATCCATCATGACAAATTTTGTAGAATTTTTCCCCATGGTTGATCATATTCTTTACCATCTTAGGGTTCCAAGTTCTGTAATAATATTGATATAATGTTAGGCTATGGCCAAGTTCTAATTGAGAAAATTTTTGTATGGAGGATGATATTCACATCTAAAGAAGTAATCTTCGAGTGGTTGGTCATGCCTTTTGGCTTGACTAATGCTCTAACAACATTCATGAGGATGATGGATGATATCCAGAAGCCATCCACAAATCCTTTTTTGGTATTATATTTGGAAGGAATCCTCATTTTTATTAGAACCTAGGCAAAGAATTTGTAGCACATTTGACAACTATTAAGCACGCTAAAATAAAAAATTGTATGCAAATTTGGAGAAATGTTCATTTTTCATGCATAATATAATACTTGGGATAGATTTTTGATTAAAATAGGGTGCAAATGGATCTAGAGAAGATCCACTTCCTTTGGGATTGGCTAGCCCCAATAGCTATAATATATCTTTGTAGATTCTTGGGCCTTGCTAAATTATATTTAATATTTGTGTTGGGTTTCTATTATGTCACTTAGCCATTAAGTCAAGTGACTAGAGGAGGAGAAAATGATTTTTTTTAATTCTAAGTCACAACTGAATGCATTCGAGGATTTAAAACAACAACTTTGATCTACACCAATCCTCACCCTAACAAACCTATACAAACCATTTAAGATTGATATGTATGCCTCTGAAAATTCTATTGGCGCAACCCTAACTTATCAAGGTTGTCTAATGGGCTATCATAATGAAACACTCTCTAATAGTATCCAAAGATATACCACCTATGATAATGAGATGTACTCCATCATGCCATCCTATAAAAAATGGAAGAATTATATTATGGGGAAGGATAAAATCATCCACACTGATAAAAGTCCTCTAAAGTTTATGCAGACACATAGAAAGTTACAAAATGACCACCAGAAAAATTGGTCCACATAGATGCAAAAATTCCATTTAAACATCAAATAAAAGAAGGGTACCACCAATCATATCACTATAATAAATTAACTCTAACTTTTATGTCACATACTAGATATTGACATCAAGCAAACAACTTCTAAAATTCCACCTCAAGCATGTGCTATTCTACTACTTGGACCATATTTATGTTCCTTCAAGTGAGCATGACAACCTGATCTGGGAGGCACATTATAGTTAGGTGGTAGGGAACTTTGGTGTGGACAAGACAATAGCAGTACTTCAGAAGTATTTATACTGGACAAATATTCAACAATATGTCCAACAATATATCAATGATGCATTTATTTTGTTATTTCTAAGCCAACCATCCAAAGGCATGGGTTGTATACTCTTTTTCCAACCTTCAATAAGCCCTTGGAATTAGACATTATGGATTACATGTAGGTTTTCCATCCACCAAGCATGGTAATAGTAAGTATCTTTTTTTATTGTTGATGTGTTCTCTAAGATGGCCATTTTTGCACAATTCAAGAAGAGTATCACAACTAAATTCACTACTAAACTCTTATTTGAGCATGATTGGGTATATTTTGAGCCACCTCAGACCATTATATTCGATAGGGAAAACATGTTATTCAGCACCTTTTGGTCCAACCTATGGTTTCTCATCAATACCAAGTTTACTACATTTATTTCCTTTCATTCCAAATCAAATGGTCAAATAGAAGTGGTCATCACGATGATTTTTCATATCTTTCTCATGTACAACTCCAAGAATCCTCGTACATGGGTCAAAATCCTTCCATATTTTTAGCATAGTCATAATATATCCATCCACAACTTTATTGACGATAGTCCTTTTCATGTCTACTTGGGGTTCCAACCATTATCCCTAATTGATGTAACTATGCCCATTTCATATTCACCAATAGAGTCCTCTAAGGCTTAGGTCAAGGAAGATGAGGGAGCCAATTTTGTTGAGTAGATCCAACATCTCAAACAAAATTTTCATGATATCTTGTAGAAAGAAAATGTTGAGTACATGCAACGACATGACCATCATAGGGTTCCACATAAATTTCATGTTGGTGATAAGACGTGGTTACATTTACAAAAAGAGTACCTCTCGTTCCCTAATAGGAAGTTCTAACCACTTCAATATGATATTTACAAAACCAAAAAGGTTGTGGGTGAAAAGTTATTTTGAATAGAGAATCCCCCCTTTCCTTGGCTTGTACCGAGTGTTTAATGTGGAGTTGCTTCAATAATATTTTCCACCTTTGTTGGACAACTCCACGGTGGCTTCACTATAGGAGAAAGACCATAGCATGTGGGTTCACATTGGGGGATATATAATGAGGGAAAAATTACATAATATATTGGGGGATATATAGGGGGTAAAGGGTTTTTATATTATAAGGTATAAAAAATGGAGCTCAAAGTTAATGAAAAAATATAAAGGGTATATTATAAGGTCTAAAAAATGTTAATGAAAAAATATAAGCAGTCTAAAAAATGTTAATGAAAAAAAGATACCTACAATATATAGTTAAAATAGGGGTTTTTTAAATTGGGAAGGTGTATTTGGTTTATATTGGTAGGGGGTTAAATAATGAGAGTTTTATAGATATTTTCCAATATGTACTCAAATTAAGGGTATTGTTTAATATGCTATGGTCGCACATGATATGTTAGAGGTTCATTGAGTGAATCCCCTGTGGACAACTCAAAGGTAATTGAGAAACTTCCCCCCACACAAATCAATATTCATTGCATTGAAATGGATACAATTAACCATATCATGGAATTCAAGAAAAAAAATACCATATAGCGAGACATACAAATTTGTTGGGTTTTCAAATCAAGGAAAATTCTTCACCATGGTAAGTGGCTCACCACGAGCAAAATTCAGAAAATCTTTCCCCATATGATCAGGCGCTCAATCCAATTGAGATCATTTCTTCCTAAGGGAATAAGATTAAGCAAGGTAGATTTCTATGTCCACTCACATATTACAATGGCCTAAAGAATCATTCTCCATCATCACAATTTTTCTATAGTTTTTAAGGTTTTAATATTTTCGGGCCATTTTGAGGCCCTAAATGATGGTTTTTTTACATATAGGCGGCCCAAGTGATGGCCCTCAGTATCGTAACAAGAATATTGCAACACCCAAGGGAATCAAATTTAATTATTAACCTGGGGTTCATACAAAATTAAGAGAGGTTATCACTATATGTTCAAAATGTACTTAACTTTTTCCTATGTTGATTTCTATGAAAACACTAAGATCATATCTAGTTGCTAAGAAGCAACATTAATTGTCGTATGCTACAAGAAAAATTCAGAATTGTAGGAAATGGAAGGAAATAAGAAATCTATACTATCTGCATGAAAAAAAATCAAACCATCTTAAATATGAGGAAATAAAAAACATATATACTATGTTGTATAGAGAAAGAAAATTCATAATTGAAACAAAGCATGTAAACAACAAACCCTAACTTTTAGGTGTTCTCGCTACTACAACGCCCTCCAAATTTTTTCCTATATTCAAACATTGGAGAATCCTTTAACCATGTGAATTATCATTTCTATTTATTAAAATCATTCCATACTTGTTTTCTAAGTTTCTAAGTCTCTCTATGAAGAAATTCCAAGTGTCGTCTTTTGGTCAAGGAAAGAGTCACTCTTGGTGAAAGGGAGTTAGAACTCGCCTTTAAGAGGAAAATTTGGTTTCTTAAGTTGTAATAATGGGTTTAATATATCATAGAGATATGCATTATACCTATTCTGAAAGTATTGGGAGCTTTCTTTTTGCAATCGACACTAATGTCGCAAGGTATACCTTAAGTGTTGCTCTTGGAGGTAAGTCTTGTTTTGATGTCATTTCAATGGATGCATGTTTATTTTTAGTGTTAACTACTTCATTTTTGTTAGTTGATCATTTATGGGTTTTTGATCATGTTCAAGTCATGTTCTGGTCTTGTCTTTTGCTTCATCGATCTCACACTTAGTCAATTTCTAAATATTTTCTTTCTTGTTTGTCAGCATAGGTCTTGCTTTCAGTTTTTATTATGAGTTGCATAGATGTACATCATTCTACCTGCTCAAGGAAAGTGAGAGTAGAACTTTAGTAAGTAGCCATATCTTGGATTGGTTACAATGGAAGGATAATTTGACCTAATCAGCAATTGTGCAACAGATTAGAGTATATTGGTATCATTTCAGTTTGATTTTATTTTATTTTCAACAAGTGTTGACAGAATTCATCAAATTTTGAAGCTCGAGGTGAAGGACCTAAGGCTTTGATGATATGCTAGTGTGGGTTGAAGTTTGCAATGTGTTTTCAATTTTAGTTTTAGTTTCAATTTACATATTTGATTCCATTTCCCAATGGGTAAGGCACTGATCTAAAAATTTAGAGATCTACAATTCTTGGCACCTCCAAGGAGCTACCATCCCTAGCTGGAGCCGATGTTAGCACTGGTATTTTCATCCCACCCATCCCACCTTATTTTACTTTGGTTTCACCTCATCTCTGTGAGTATCATTGACCTCACTTCATCTTTTAACCATTTTTCCCAAGGGTGCCCAAATCATCATTGTTCACAAGCACTAAACCCTAATTTCCTCTCCCACTAAGCTAGGTTTTGCTATGGAAATAGAGATATTTGAGAAGAGGATGCATAATTTAGGTCATATCAGTAAGTATGAGGCCATTCAAACTCATAAGATCATGTCTCCATAATTTTTTAAGAAATCGTTCCAAGGGTCAAGTAATTTTCCACTCATAGCGCTAGTTTTTCTTCAACTGTGTTTCTGACCAAAAAAATATGAATTTGACAAAAGTGAGAGAGGTTTTTTACACCATAGGTCATGGAAGAAGAAAATCCTTCAGTTTTTACACAGGTGTCATGGTTTTGGAGAAATGTCAAAAATACAAGTGCCATAGGAAATTTGCTTCACTTCTGGAGTGACCTTAGGAGAATCAATTTTTTATATAGATGTATTGTCTAAAATTGTTTGATAATTCAAATGAAAACTAGAGAGAGATATATTTCCAATGAGATATCATGCGCTCAATTTGGAGTTGAGGAAGGCCTCCGAAACTTGCCTGCAATATTGCTCCGCATTTTTGCACCCTCACTGTGCACTTTTTGACTAGTCTTGGGAAAATCAACTTTTGACAAGGAAAATCAACTCCAATCAGAAAACCAAAGGTACATTTTGAAAGTAGGCAAGATAATATTTCCAAAAAGATATCCTATTCCCAATTTGGACACCAGGAAGGCCTCAAAATGTGGTGTGCAAAAAGGTGCTTTACACAGAGGGCATGTTCACCTTGGTTGTTGCGCGTTTGGCCAAAATCACAGTGTAATTTATAACTACACTGTGTGTTTAGCTAGGGCACTGTGCACTTTCTTGGGTCACTGTGCGTTCACCTAGAAATTTCCAAAAATTCTCTGCCAAATTTCGACTTCACAATTTGAGTCCAAAACTTCACCATAATGAGTCTTCATGCCTCCATATGCTAGTAAGTAACAATTTTTCATCTTTCCATTCTATCAAATATCAATTTGAGGTGTCATTATGCTTTAGTGAATATAGAACCTCCTTATAAGTTTAAAAAAAAAAAAAAATCCCCCTAGTTTTCATTAAAAACTAATTTGCATTCCAAAGCTGGTCCCTAAACCTTCACATACTCTTCCTCACATGCTAAAACACTTTCCGAACTCCCTACATTTATATCTCCATTCCCTAAAATATCATATCCTTTAAAAACCTAATTCCTACAGTTTCACTTGCCTAGGATCCCTTCCATATTTCCATCTCCTTCGTTTCCTCACACCACCCTTCACTTCATACACTTTCATTTCATTTCATCGTATCCCTAGGGTTTTTGACACCAAGAAACACCATGGCTCAAGAGGAGAACATAATTCATAGTGAGAAGGATGAAGAAAAAATAAAAAATGCAGTAATCAAAGGTAAAGTGGCTAATATTAGTGAGTTCCAAGATAATCTTGAGAGGGCTAAATATGTGATTTACTTTCTTGAGCATGAAAATGAGCAAATGAAGATGAAACACACCATTGATGAGGTGAGATGCATCAAAGCACAAATAGAGACAGAGAAGGCGAAATAATTGCATGATGAGACACTAGAGAAGTATGTTGAACATGATGATGATGAGGATTAGCCTCTAAGACAAATACCTAGGACTAGAGGGTTGAAAAGAGCTATAGCCCTAGAGAGAGAAAGTGAAGCTGAGCTAGTAGACCAGCTTACCCTAAATGAAAATCTTTCCCTAGAAATCAGTGAGAACAGGGAACCATGGCTTGATAGAGCCAATCTACACTTGGAAAATATGCTACAGAAGGCGAGCAAGGATAATGAATTTTTGAGGAAAAACATCAAAATTCATGCCCAGAAAGAGAGAATTGCATTGGCCAAGCTCAAAAGAGCCAATGCCAAAATTGAAGACTTGACCAAGCAAGAAGAGAAACAGAAGCTATATATACTTGCCGAGGTAACACCCCATGCCTCAAACACACGATCAGAAAATATCCCACCAATTTTGACAAAATTTTGGCAAACTTGGCAGTTTAGTACATTTCTGTGTTTTTAAGGTTAGTTTTCCAAAGTAAAATTGCTAAATGCATAACATCTTGGATGGTACGCTCTTTTTTTAGGCATATAATAGAAAAACTGCCACCACCAAAAGATCCATAATGATGAGTAAATCAACCCTGTGCATTTTCTAACCTTTTGGAGGAGAACTGATCACTGAAAAATAAAAAATAAACTATCAAAAAAAGATGTTTCTGCCTCAATTTTTGCTTGGTTGCTGCGCGTTTACTAGTCTTGGGAGAAATGAATTTTGACAACTCAAATGACCTTCATTTTGAAAACTAAAGGTATTTATGGAAACTAGACTTGAAGGGATTTCCAAAAAGCTATTTTGCAGCCAATTTGGACACTTGAAACCCTCTCAAAAATAGCCTGCAAGTTGGGGTAAAATGGCATTGCGCGTTTAACAATTGACTGATTTTTTCTGAGTTCTTCTACAAATTTGAATTTTACCTTGGGGAATCATGTTTTTACCTCATGTAATTCATGATGTAAATTTAATTATCATTTTTTTACTATTACTTAGGGTAAATACAGTAGGTTAAAACTCACAAGGAAGTGTAATGAATATGTTTGCAAAAAGTTATGGTTGAGTCACTTTGACCACCATACACTCTAATTTTCAGTTCAGAATTTAGTGGATCAACTTCTCCTCTCATTGGTATCACCCTTGAGGTTGGGAGAGGTTGTTTGAGGCCTATATCATGTCATTTTTTACTCATTTTCAAAGGTTGGGAGTTGGAATCAGTTTGATTTTTCTATTTGATCAAGGGAACTTTTACTCAGTTTTTCCCAAGCTAATAAAGAGGAGCTGCAAACACATTTGTGGGATACCTATGGTATCAAATGTCTTTCATTGTTTATTCTTTAGTCACATATGTTTGAATGTATTGTTCATGTCACTTTCATGTCTATATTATGATCTTTTACAAGTTTGAAATTCAGAATACATGCTTGCACATGCTCTATTTTGGGTAACTGATCATATTTTGTTCATTATCTTCTATTTGAGAGAAATACATCCCTTATAGTTTTTCTCGGCCTTCTTACAGTTTCAAAATAATTAAATAAAAATTCTCTTCAAGTGATTCGCATTGTACGTACCTTGCCCCATTGATCCCTGCAATCCTAACTCATTTTCCCTAACCTAGATTTCCTTGACCTAATTCCTTTGTCCACTAATTTCGTTGACCAAATCAATTCAAAACAATCCCCTACACTCATCACCTAGCCTAAAACCCTAATTTCTCTAGCCCTCCTGGTTGTGACCCTTTTGGAGAGAGCCCTCTCTGGCTTGATAGGGCTAGCTATCAAGTTAAAAGCTTGGTTTGTGCTTACCTCTGTTGGGATTCCTTCCTCGACCTTGGGAATCTGGTGGAGTGATAATGGGGACCATGGCAATAAAATGCAGTAATTATATGTAATACACCAACTATCTCTTCTATTAAAACCTCATGAAGCCTATAAATATTAATTGTAAGGTTATGAAAGGCTCCCTTTAGACTTGAGCCACTCAAATCCACCATCAAATTTCCATTAGAAGAACTAAAAAGAAAAGGAACAACAATGTGGTTCCTACCCATACACAAAATAGAATAATTTTTGACCTCCATATCCATTTTTCCATGATATCTTAAGGTTTTCTCCATCACCAAGACCCTCTGCATAAAAATATTAGAGGCGGTAGTGTTAGGCTTCAATATGTTTAGAATAGTATTCATGAATATTCACTATCTAGAACCGTGTCATCTATATATTCCACCTCATATTCCTCCTATCCAAACACTTTATATTTATGTTGATGGTGAACATAATTTGGATTATTGAAGAAGGTCTATTAGTATCACTTGCGGTTGTTGAAGAATGTACAAAATCTTTGGGAAATTCGTGAAAAATAAAGCTAATAATAGGTTCAAATGATTGGCTTAATTGATAATTACAATTAACATGAGTAATCACAAACATAATATCCATGTATTACTTTTGAACCATTCACGTTGACAATTTCACATTAATGAATTTGTAAACATGTACAAAATACTCATTACTTTCATGGTCAAACATGCATATGTACTAATTTATCATAATCACATGATGAAAATACAATGTTGGTATGAAATTGACTCTCCTTCCACCTCAAATGGAAACACTAAAGGGAAAAACCAATGTCTCTATATTCCCCACCCTCTATCCCCCTATCCCTATCATTCTCTTCCCCCACTCTCACTCACTTATTCACTCTCAAACATTCCCTCTCCTACTTCTCCCTCTCCTTTGCTCTCTATCTCTTGTTATCCCTTCCTCCAACACATAGTCCCTCCATAAAAACAACCCCCTTCCAACTATATCTCTCTCTTCCTCCCCATATCTCCCACATCTCTCCCCCCTCCTTCCCCACCTTCCTTTTGTATCTCTCTCACTTTTCAACTGTCACTCACTCCCTCTCTCTCCTTCTCTTTATCGTTCACTCACCCACTCATTGCTCACCTCCCCCCATATTTCTCTCTCTCTCTCTCTCTCTCTCTCATATCTCCATTGTCTAGAAAGTATAGACACATATAGTGTCAACTGTGTAGATTTTAAATATACATTTTCTAAAAAAAAATTAATAGTGTGTTATTCGTATTATATTTTTCTTTTAACATATTTCAAACTTAAAATGCATTAATATGTTTTTTAATGTTTGATAGAAATGATTTTCTATAGGCTAGACAAATCTATTGTTCAAAAGCTATAGACAAATATAGAGTCAACTGTGTAAATTTTAAATATATATTTTCTTAAATATTAATAGTGTAGTATTTTTAATATACTTTTAACATATATCAACATATTAAAATACATCATTCTTTTATTTCCACTATATATGGGGAATAAAATTCCATGGTAGACTAGAGGACATTGAGACCTCCAATCTAAACACTATTTTTAATATACTTTTAACATATATCAAAATATTAAAATATATCATTCTTTTATTTGCACTATATATGGGGAATAAAATTACATGGTAGACTAGAGGACATTGAGACCTACAATCTAAAAAAAGGACATTTTTTAATCATGTTAGGGTCCTTTTAGGTTGCAATAATTGAAACCTTATAATTTCAATGATATAATGCCTCTCATAATATGAATAAAACAAAAATTAAGATTATAATGCTTGAAAAATAGATGCCCAAAAAGAAAATTCTACAATTTTTTATAGTAAGATTCTATCATTTAAGTACTCAAACATTACAGTGATAAAAACATATACATTATATGTTGCAAGAAAAATAACATTTCATTCTCTTTACAACTCTACAATTTTTTATAGTAAGATTCTATCATTTAAGTACTCAAACATTACACTAATAAAAACATATGCATTATATGTTTCAAGAAAAATAACATTCCATTCTCTTTACAACACTAAATTTTTTTATGTTAAGATTCTATAATTTAAGTACTCAAACACTACACTGATAAAACATATGCATGATATGTTGCAAGAAAAATAACATTCCAGCATTGAAATTACTCAAAATTCACATAGTGAGACACCATTTGTATAAATATAAATTATATATTTGAAAAGGTAACTCATTTTCCTCCATTTCATATTTTTACACCATTTACAAATTCATGTGTAAGTACCTGTAATCGTACCTTCAAAATAAAAAGTTGTTGTTTTTCCATGTTTGCATTGCAACTAACTAGACATGAAAGCCCATCATTAGCTTGAAGCCATATATATTTATTTTTTAAGAAAATGATGTCACCCACCTATATTAATAATCAATGAAGGCTAAGGCTACAATGTTCCTTGCTCTTTCCCATGAATAACATATGTCTGTGATGACAGACATATGTTAACTTTTGAAATTAAAAAAAAAATAAAAAGAGAAAAACAAATCTAGTAATTTAAAAAGTGTTTATTGATTAACAGATGTGTTCATTCTCTCCATTGATCTTAAATTAATAACCAATATGTAAACATGGTTAAATAGCATCCACAATGTAAGAAAAACATAAATAGTAATCCGAACTTTAAAAAACACAAATAGTATATCATAATTAAATGACGACTACGATGTAAGAAAAACAAAAGTGGGATACATTTCAAAACAAATATCGTGAGTAGGTGTTTAATTGAAATATTTAATAAATCGACTAGGAAAATCTGTTATAATTTGTGGTATGGAGATAAAAGATTTTGAAATATTTAATAATATTTTTTAAATCTATTATAATTTGTGATTAAATTAATAGTAAGTCATATAATTTTTTTTGGTTTTAATAGTGGGAAAATCTATTATAATTTATGGTCAAACTAATAGTGAGATAGTTATTAGTGATGTTGTGAGCTAATGAAAACTAAGACATCAATATTATTAATAAAAAAATATACTCGCTAGTAATCTATAAATTTTTGATTAACTTATCTCTTAAATTCTAGAAAAAATAAATTTTTAATTAACCAATACCTAATAAAATTAAATATTTTATTTCAATTATTTTTAAACAAAGTGAACCAGTTCCAGAAATTAGAAATTCCATGTTAATTTCATGCATTCAGTGTACACACTAAATTGAATAAGAGATACGCGCCTGAGCTTTCTACGTAATCTATCAGATAAAAATCAATGTCCTTTCTAATTTGGTTCATTGACAATTCATATATACATATCTCCCCATCCTCATCTACTTCGCCAGCATCTATGCGAACATAACCTCTTTTCTTTCTAATTTGGCCACCGTTTATATCTCCCGAAGCTCAATATCTGCAACATCTCTATCTGTATGAGCAAACACCCTCGGCATCTACGGGGACAAATTCTCCCTTCTTTCCAAAATTGGCATCATATCTTTTATCTCCCCAAAATCAATCTCGAACCTCCACATCACATCGGGGATTCATATATTTATATCCCCACTCTTTGGAAATCTTCATTCAAATTCAAATCCAATATATATTTTGATTTTTGATTTCACTGTGTCCAATTTGCAGCAAAACCAGAATGGCTCTGCCTCCACTCGGTCTCTTTTTGCAGATTATTCTACTGGTAGCTGCTGCACCTAATTTGGCATGGGCGGCAGGAGGTTCGGGTCATGGCGGTGCGAGCTACAATCCTAAAAGAGTTACAGGCAAGGATGTAGACTGGCTTGAATTTCCTCTAAATTTAGAGTACCTGGAAGCCGAGTTTTTCTTGTGGTCAGCCGCGGGTTATGGGCTGGATCATGTTGCACCCGAGCTTCCAGAGGGCGGACCGCCTCCCATTGGCGCCCAGCTGGCTCACCTCGATTCACTTACTCGGGAAGTCATCTTGGAATTTGCGTACCAGGAAGTTGGTCACCTTAGGTACTAATCCCTTACCGTGAGTTTACTTGGAATATTTGGAATATTTTGGGATTTGAATACGGACTTTGACCTCATCCTTAAATATTTGAGAAATCATTCCCTCTCATGAATAAGAGTATTTGTTAGTATAATAATGTAGTCTTAGAGTTGAGTATCTATGTGTTTATTTTAAAATATGTTTTTAGTATTTTCCTCAAAATGCATAAAATATATATATATTTTTTTCATTTAATTTTGTCGATAATTTTAAGAATTATAATTTTAAAAGTACAAGTTTAGTTTTTTTAGATGGCTAAATTTATTTATGTATTCAAAAATATATTTTAAATAAAAAGAAATCACAATCTTTTTAGAAATTTTATAGCAAGATTTTAGAGAAAAAGTGGTTTTGTTTATTGATTAGAGAGTGCTTACTATTATCGACATGTCTATTTCAAAATAAGCTTTTTACAATTTTAATTTAATAATTATTAAATAAATGATAAAAGTTTAACTTTAATGAAATATGCTAGAATATTCATAATAGTATTAATTCCCCTCTGTAATGTAATCTAACATAGGGCTTTGAAGAAAACCGTGCCTGGCTTTCGACGACCCCAGCTGGATCTCTCAGCTGCCCATTTCGGAAGTATCATCAACGCTGCATTGAATACAACTTTGTCACCTCCTTTTAATCCGTATGCTAACTCTGTCAACTATCTGCTCGCAAGTTACGTGGTCCCCTACGTTGGACTTACTGGCTATGTGGGAGCCAACGCTCAACTCCAATCTAACACTGCTAAGCGGGTAAATTATTTTTATGTTTTTTTGTTGTTATTTAAGTAAAATATTGCTATGTTTTCTGTTGTTATTTAAGTTACAATGAATGTGAATGTGAAATTAAGAATTATGATCAATAATTGATTGTAGTTATTGTGATTAAAGATGTTTTTATTACAATAACATCAATGAATTGTTTTAGCGTTATGAATATTATTACCCTACTTAGGGTGGGTAGGGTAAATATGATGGAACATGATCGAATATCATAAATCATTTTATGGGTAAATATAATGGAACAATATTATTATGAATTATGGATATTATGGATGCTGCAAACTCATTTTTGACATGAAAAAACTAAAAATAATATTATTTTTTACTTTGATTTAATCTCACTCACATCTAACCTAACATGATGTGATATATTGAAAGCTTGTGGCGGGGCTTCTTGGAGTAGAATCTGGACAAGACGCAGTGATACGGGCTTTGTTGTTTAAAAATTCAGCTGATAAAGTGCATCCATACAATTTGACAGTGGCACAGTTCACAAACAAGATCTCTAATCTGAGGAATGTTCTTGGCAACAACGGAATTGCTGACGAAGGACTGCATGTTCCAATTGATTTGGGCGCAGAGGGAAAGGTGCAAGGAAACATTCTTGCAGGCGATAAATATTCTGTGGCATACGCACGCACTCCTGAGCAAATTCTAAGGATAGTCTATGGAACGGGTAAGGAATCAACCCCAGGAGGATTCTACCCTCATGGTGGGAATGGAACCTTTGCCCGCCGTTACCTCAAATGAGTCGTTGCATTCTCCAGTGTGGTTGGTGTTCCTGCTCCTAGTTATAGATCCATCTTCCATGGCAAATAAAGCGCACATAGCATGTAGTGCATGCTACCGCAAATAATGGGTACAGTGGAATATCATGATATATATGATTTCTTGTATATGATTCTATATGATTTATTTCATTTCACTATTAATATTAATGAAAAGTGTGATTTTATATATTTTGTAACTCATCATTATATATTTTGTTATATTAATTTAATATATAGTAATGAAAAGTGTGATTTTATATAAATAATAATTTAATTTAAGGTTATTGTGAAGTTAAACATTAAATTAGTGTATGAGATTGATTTTTCTCTTAGTGAATCAAGAAATTTATATTTATTTAGTAATTTAATTGTTATTCTTTACAAACAATATATATAATCTGTCTCTCTAAATTTGAATTTGTAACTTCTTACAGTGCGTTAATCACATCAACATTCACATGTGAAAATAAATATAAATACCATAAACATAAGTATGATGCAAATTTGTCGTTAAGTGGATAGGGGTTGTAGATTTCATAATATGGTTTTCAAAATTTCTATTCTTTAAAAGATAGAAAAAATTATGAATGATTTAAATTTAATGATCTCAGAATATTCTTAATTATGTACACAATCCACTCTTCCTCTTATCCACTTTTCACAAAATCTAAAAATTACAAATAGGAAATATGTATTTTAATTGCTATCAATAATACTTATTAGCCATTTAATTTATATAGATATACCAATGTTATATAATTTTAATTTGAATTTAATTATCATCTAAAATATAATAAAATAACATAATTATATATACAAATAATAAAATGCAATAAAATAAAAACAATAGATACAATATTGATTACTCCCAAGATTAACATTTATATAACCTTACTATCTTGATAAGTAAAATACTTGAATTATATATATATATATATATATATATATATATATAGATATTTCTAAAAAAAAAACTTTGTTTTAATATTAATTAGAAACAAATTTATTTCTAAAATAAGTTAAAAATGTTAACCAATTAAATTATCCCATAAAAACATTGTTTATCATTTAATAGAGTGAATCTAAAAAATAAATCTACAAGTTTTATTATTTATGAGAATTCAATGGGATTCCTTGTTCATTATTCTACAAGTTTTATGATTTATGAGAATTTAATGTGATTCCTTGTTCATTATTGTTATAAAAAAAATAAAATATAATTTATTGATTAAATTTTACTATTATTATTATAAATGGATAATTTATTTAATTTATATGGATGTAATTTTTTTATTTTGTATTTAATGATTTCACATAAAATATAATTTATTGATTAAATTTTATTAAAATAGTAATAATAATAGTAATATAAATGGACAATTTATTTAATTGATATGCATGTAACTTTGTTTATTTTATATTTAATTCTTTCACATAATCACTAATCATTTTATATTGAGATTTGAGAAAAAATAATAACCAAAGGAATTAGCCAAAGCAATTGATACTAGAGATTGATTGAGATTGTAATGGATCTATTTTAATTTTTAATATAATTATCTTATTTTATTTTGATTTGTAACATTGCTCCAAGATACTTACTTATAGTGTTAATAATACTATTGATTAGGGCAAACTTTAGGGACTAAATTCCACATAATGGGATAACTTTCTATGCTTTCTCTTTTCTTTTCTTTTTATCAATTTCTATTTTTTCTTAAAATGATTGATATGGTATAAAAACTTGAAGGTCTATTAAAAATTTGAAATCATTTTTATGCGTTCTGGGCAATGGATCAGGTTGCAAAATTACATAAACTTTAGTGTTTTTTTTAAATCAATTTACATAAATAAAACAGAGAAATTTGAACTATACACAACAACAAAACAAAACAAATTAACATCGAAGTCCACCCCTCCTAGGCTACATCTCTCGGTCCAAATTCCAATCTTGGGTCTCTTTAATTATATGCTCAAATCTGAATTACATCAGTTTACACTGCTCCAAATGTAAAAGAATAATGTTGCCAATGCATTCAAAATTCTTAAAAACCCATATCTAGGCTCTTCTTGAGGTTAAAAAATGGAGCAAGATATGCCTCCTTCAACAAATTCTGCTAATATTTTTGCAAAATTGCAATTCTAGCTAATCGTTCTACATTTTCCGCCCTTCTGCCAACCGCCTAGCGACATTTTCTCCTAGCGCTGGTGAGATTCCCATTGCAATTGGGGCAAGTTATGGCCTCTTTAATCTCGCCAATATCCCTTAAGCATCGTTCAAGGTTATATGGGTGCCATGTGGCCGAGGGTTGATCTCACTCCAAGCCCCCACCACTCAACTCCCTCTGGTCTTGGCATATGGTCATATAATGTCTCACGTGACCGATGGTTGATGTTTGACAGGTTCCACCCAATCTACCTCCTCTGTCGTTGGTTTGGGACATATGGCATAATCGAAACTGGGGTTCGGGCTTAACCACCTACCCGCGTCTCTCTAACCCCATTGATGGTCAGCCGGATACCATGAGGTCGAGTTTGGGGCTTAATCCCTTCCCTATTAAAAAATATATTTTAAATAACAACAAATCACAATCTTCTTAGAAATTCTATTGCAAGATTTTAGAGAAAAGGTGGTTCTATTTATTGATTAGAGGGTGCTTATTATTATCAACATGTCTATTTCAAAATAAGCTTTTTACAATTTTAATTTAATAATTATTAAATAGATGGTAAAGGTTTAACTTTAATGAAATATGTTGGAATATTCATAATAGTATTAATTCTGCTCTGTAATGTAATCTAAGAGAGGGCTTTGAAGAAAACCGTGTGCGGCTTTCAACGGCCCCAGTTGGATCTCTCAGTTGCCCATTTCGGGCGTATCATCAATGCTGCATTGATACAACTTTGTCACCTGCTTTTGATCCGTATGCTAACTCTGTCAACTATTTGCTCGCAATTTACGTTGTCCCCTACGTTGGACCTACTGGCTATGTGGGAGCCAACGTTCAACTCCGATCTTCATCCAGTAATGGTTTGGACATGTCTTCGTTTTCTTTTATCTGCTTGTTTATACCACCTTCATTGTATAGGATAAAAGAATCTAAATTGGAATGAATGGAATAGATGGGGGTATTGTTTGGCTTATCTCTCTTGCTAACCTTGTATTTCATGCGAGTCTCTCGGTATAACCTCCTAGTTTGGTTGAAAACTGGGATAGTAGCGAATGACATATCCATTTGAAGGCTACCTTGTATTTTGGCAGCCCATGCTCTTAATAATAGCATTCCATACTTGGTTGTGATGTCGGCCACTACTACATCCATGACTAAGTTTTTGGCTGGTAGTTGTGTTAGGGCAAAATCTAGATTTTTTATCAGACCTAAACATTTGACCTGACTTGAGTCGAAAGAATATAGGTTTTTGTAAGGTTGAGTCACTTCTAGTCCTAGGTTTTCCATGACTGCTTTAGGCATGAGGTTATGGGAAGCACCAGAATCTAACATGGTGTTATGTAATATTTTGTCCCGTATGTTTAAGCTTAAATAGAAAGGAGAAATAGTTCCTTCTTGATATTCACCTTCTACTTTAGGGCCAAATAAAAGCTCGGGTTTGTCGTCAGTTAGATTCAAGGTATCTGCCTTACTCTCTAGGTCAAAGACTTTGAAGATTTGAGATCTATACTTATCTATAGTTATTAACTCTGTAAGGGGTATGGTAATTTTTATTTTGGAAATTTCCCCTTCGAAGCTAAAAGGAGTAGGTAGCTTGGGCAGATTTGTTTCAGCTTTCTCAGACATAACCTTTTCTATGTTCTTAATTTGCTGACTTTGGCTTGGGACTTCTTTTGATACAATCAACCTTGGGGTTTCTTTGGAGGTACTAGGAGTGTCTGAGCTAGTACTTGTCTGAATGGCCTTACCTTTGTTTTGGTCCGTCCTTTTGGCCCCAATTTTGCTACTATCCATGGTCTTATTTAAGATGTTATCAGAGATTTTGGTGTTGTCAGAACTATTCTTTTTGGAATGGTTTTGGTTTTTCCTGCTTCTAAGATTATATTGCCGGTGAGCCTCTATTATGGCATTTTGAAAGTCTATGGCAGGATCATCGAGATCTCCATAGTTGGTCTCATCTTTATTAGGAGAACATAACTCTTGTTCTTCAGCTGTGAGGTATACCTCGCTTTCATTATCAGACCCTACGAGATTTAGATGACTTTCATCAAGATTTTCTGTATCCCTGTCATCTTCTTCCACATAATTTTCATTGAATGGTGGCCTGATCTGTTGGTCATTATCCCTTGGTTTGTTTTGGGGCTGCTCCCTCCTAAAGTTTTGGTTTCGGTTTCTGTTTGGAGGGTTTGGCTGGTTGTCCCTAATAGGCGCCTTTTCATTTATCTTTTCCCACATTTTAGCCATGGATTTGACTAAGTCATCTATTCTGGGATCTAGGGAAGGTGATGAAGTGGAGACCTCATCTCTATATGTGACCTTTCTTTCTGATCTAGTCCTAGCTCTTTTTTCAGCTAAGTTGGCATCTGCTTTTATAGCTATTTGTTGCATTTCCTCCAAGGTAGGGGGATCCTTGTCTCTTAGATGATATGTCATGTCTGGATCAAAACCCTCAGGAAATTTTGCCAAAGCTAAACCAAGTGGAGGTTTGAAATGAGGTGGGAGGGAGTTATATACACTGTTGAACCTAGTACAGTAAGCTTGGACACTTTCCCCATTTTCCCGTTTTAGGTTGTTATATTCCGACAGGATTTGAATGGGGTTTCTTCGTATTTCCCACCTATTTCTGAAGACTTGATGTAGTTCGGGGATATCATGGATACTGTTTGGAGTTAGGCTTTTGAACCATGCTTTGGGTTCACCACCAAGACTTTGTGCAAATATTCTCATTCTGACAGTCTCGTCTTGTACCTCTAGGTATTCATAAGCATCAGTCATCCTACTTATATGCTGTTGAGGTGTGGTGGTGTCTTCTCCAGTAAAGTGTGGGATTTTGTCCTGATATTTGTTTGGGAGAGAAGCTAAAGGCGGTGGTAACACCAAAGGTGCGTACCAGGCTGCCATGACTAGAGCTAATGGATGATGTACAAGATGAGGACTAGTAGGCTGAAATGAAGTGGTTTGAACAGTGGTGGTTTGACTAGGAGTGGCGGATGAACTTGGACTAGTGATCTGGTTTTGAGCAGATCTAGGATGATAGGAGCCAAACTGATAGAGAAGCTGGAAGTCAGGAGGAGTGGTAGGTGAAGCTTCTCTACTAGGACTCTGTGATGGGTCTAGGGGTTCAAGATCGTCAAAGTTTATCTTACTATATGATTTGCTCTTGGGAAGAGTTTGTGATGACTCTAGTTACAAAGGTGAATCTAGTAGGATAGTGCGATGTTCAGGTACAGATCTTGTTCTACGGATGGATCTACCAGTAGCTAGATGATCAGTTTCGGAAGCTTGCCACAGAATCTTCTCTCGGTCATCTACTATGATAGGGGGATTTGGGTCTGGATGAGCTCTGGTATTGATTCTTCGTGAAGCCAGATTTTAGATCCAGAGCTTAAAGGGAATGGTATTGGTGAATGTTCTGGATGAGTGGTTTCTCTAAGGTTATACTAAGGCGAAGGATGGTCAAAAGTAAAAGGGATGGATTAGTGGAGTCGCCAGGTGGAACTGGGTTGTTGTTGTGAAGATAGCTATGGTCCACCACCAGTAACTAATCTGGGAATGTTTTTGGATTTTCTGAGTTTTAAGTGTAGCCTATGGTTCAAAGTATCCTAGACTTGTTTCAACACTTCGCTAGGGTGATGAGAACAACAAGAGTTTACTTCAAATGGATCTATGGACTTCTTGCTTGTTTATGGTACCTAAAGGACCAAAGAGTTTATAAGAGTTTGCTGGACTATTATGTACTCAGTGTCCCACCATCTCCCACTATGTTAGTGAGCGATGGGATAGGTCTATCGGATAGTAGCCTGGATCTTAGTAAAATAGTAAGGCTTACTAGAGTTTAGTGGAGTCGCCAGGTGGATTTTCAGTTGTCTTGAGGTATATTTGTATGGTCCACCACCAATGTTGTCAAAAACCAATCTAAGGGAGTGTTTTTGTGGTTTTTTCTGAGTTTTATGTGCAGCCTAGGATGTAAGAGTGTTATAAAACTGATTCATCACTTTGCTAAGATGGTGAAGCAGAGAGTTCACACTAAATGATTCTAAAGGCTGATGGTTTAAGTTAAAATTTGAAGGACTAAGGAGTCTATAAAATTTTGCTGGACCATCATGAACTCAATATGCCCCATCGTGATCGCCATTATGTTAGGGTCCCGTGATTTGGCCGATTGGCGAGCCAAATGACGATGTAACATCAAACCAAGCTTTGGAGCCCGAGGACCTAGCCTTCCTGGACTCAGAGAGGGCTCTCTCTATAAATGTAAAAGATATCGGTGTGTTCGCTTATGGTGTTCTGATATTAGGCTAGTTATGAAGTAAGTTTTTTGATTTTTTGGTTTTTTAAGTTTGTGAGGGATTAAACTGATCAAAGATGTAAAAATGGATGACAAGAAGTCAGATCAATTGGGCTATGGGGTCAAACAGGTCAAGGAAGCTATCTGAAGATGATGCAAGGCTGCTGTAGGGCCGATTTGATTCACGGTAGAAGGGATCTTTGGGCAAAATGGAGTAAATGGACATCAAGCTTGTCAAAGACAAGGGATTTCAAATGTAACTAGTTGATAGCAGACATAAACATGTTATAGCAAGCCATTAATCATGCTAAATGCAACTATGAGCTAATTAATACATAGAAATCAAACATTCCAGCCATACATAGAGGTATAAGACCCTCTAACTTCGGGAAATGGCTATCAGACTTTGGGGAAAACACATAAGACAAAATAACAACTCATAAACTACGTCGGAACGCCTAAACATAGTCTCTAAGTCATTGGGCACTTTGACAAACAAGCTTTCATAGTTTTAGGCAAAGGGCTAGATCGGGACTAGGCCTCCTTGGTTCAACAAGATGATCAGAAAATCAGTCAAAGAGAAAGTTTTATGGACAGAACTATGGACAACTTATAGGTAGGCAGGGCACACCATACATCCTACTCAATATACATAGAACTTGTAAATAAAACTAGCAAACATTACCCTTAGGTTACTAAAGAGCAGTTAAGAATTCTTTAGCATAACAAAGGAAGAAGAAAACATCAAGCTATGAAGATTCAGGAATTTTGAGGTGCCTCCATGGGCATATCTCAAAACTAATCTCTACTGATCTATAGCAGCAAGAAGCATGTATTATGAATGAAAAATAGAAGACAAAAACATAGCAAGAAACACTATACCATTCTACCATGTCATGGAATCCATCACCAATCCTTCATCATTCATCAAAAGAATCCAAGAGGCAGTCCAAAAATCATAACACAAATATGTTCTTCAAAGCTCATATGACCAATATATTGATTCTTCTCTCAAGTTCAGCCTCTGATTTACAATGAAACCCATGGAATAAATAGGTTTGAGGGAGGAAAACCTCATGGAGCAACTAGCTATCCCATTGGCCAAGTCAAAAAATCTAAACTTGTCCTTGAGGCTTTGCAAAGCCCAAGGCACAAAATATCCCATAAAATATCTAAAAAACTGCTAAAAACGGAAATTATATTGACTTTACATCATTTCCAAAGGATAAAAATAGCTTAACGCACATTTGGGAAAAGCAGATTTTTGAGGTTCAAAAATTACAAAAATACTTCATATTTATGCCTGAAAAAGGTCCCCTGACTTGCTGGATGCAATAGGCAGCCTTCCCGATGTCGAAATGAGGCCCATGATGGATTGTTGGAAAGCTATTTGTCTCTACTTTCCGGCGCAACTGAAACCATCTCAATATGAGGCCTGGAAGTCATCCAAAACTGTACCTGTGTGTAAAAAACCAGGAAATAGCAGACTGCTGATATGGCGGGCAGAATGTGCAAAAAGAGGGCGTTTTTCGCCAATTTGAGGGGGCGAATGATCTCCAAATGCCCTGAAAATCGCTGGAGACCTGCTCATAGAATTATGGCATCCATCGGTATCATCCTCCTCCCTTGACAATTCCTCAAACTGAAATGACGAAATTATGAGTTTTCGACCAAAAACCCAAAAAATGCCAAAAAACAAAAAGTTGTCAAAAAAGGCCCAAAATTGGCATGCATCACCCTCAAGGGTCCATAGCAACATGCTCTGAAGCTGAGGCCAAAATATCAAGGGCTGATATGCTTTTCCCTTCTTTCCGTGCTAGGCGCTTACCCTTTGCCTTCTTCAATTTCTCTTGAGCTGCCTTTAGTTTGCGCCGGGCAAACTGATTCAGCTTTTGGAAGTGATGTGTCCTCTTCCTCTGCAGCTCTAAATCTCTATTTGCCTTCTCAAGCTTCATTTCCAAATGTTTGTTAGCTCTTTCAAGCCAAGCCTCTTTGTTTTCCTCAATTTCCTGCTCAAGGAGTGCAGTGAGAGGAAAGGCTTGGAGCTGGGCTTGCTCTTCTGCGCTCTGTTTTTCCAAGGCTCTTTTTAGCCTGATGGTCCTAGGCCTCTTCCGCCTAGGCTGGTCTTCCTCCTCTTCATCATCAAACTCACCAATGAGCTCTTCAATTCTCACTTGCGCCTTTGCTGCCTCTTTCTTATACTTAATCGCCCGTGCCTCATGAACAGCTGTGTGCACACTCATCTGTTTGTTTTTCATCTCCAAGAAATGGTTGAAGTTCTTTGCCCTTTGAAGATCCTCCTCTAATGTCTCAATTTTCCCCTCCTTATGGATTAGGAGATTTTCAAGAAGGCGGGCCTCATTATCACTATCATCGCTTTGGATAGGGATAATAGCTAATTCACCTCCATGCTTTGTACTTTCTCCAACTTTGCTTTTGCCTTTGAAAGCCAATCTGGTACTTTTCCTCCGTGGCATGCTAGAAGGTGTCCTTTTGGGCAATTTCCTCTTGCTAGGAACAATCTTTGTCACTGTTAGGGTGGCAGCTCTAGTCTCTCTTTTCCTTGCTGTGCCAAGCTTTGTTACTTTGAGAGGAGGATGCACAACTGATTTACCTTTAACATCTTTCTGAACTTGCTGCCCTTCTTGAGGCTGATGGATATCTTCTTCTGGCTGCTCACTTGGCTGCCCCTGTTCGCCAATATTAGCTTGCTGTTCTTCATCAAGGCTTTGTCCAATTTGTGGCTCAAGAGGTGTCTCAACTTCTTGCCTAACCTGCTGTTCTTCATCATCTGACCGCTGTTGTTCCTCAATCTGTACCTGTTTCTCACCCTCATTATCTAACTGTTGCTGTCCCTCAATCTGTATCTGCTGTCCTTCATCATCTATCTGTTGTTGTCCCTCATTATCTAACTGCTGCTGTCCCTCATCCCTTTCTTCTTGCTGCTATTCACTGCCCTCTCCTTCCTCCTGTTGACTTGGCTGTCCAGTAGTCATTCTGAGCCTTCTAGGTGTAGGCCTACTGGACAAAGGTACTGGGTGATGGACAGGCTGAGTAGGAGAAATATGGGCAGGAGGAACAGTGGCAAAATCTGGATGGCTGATGAATAAATCCCATGAAACCTCTTTCTTCTCTAGCTGGTATAGGAAGATAATATTGATCAAAGAATGATGAAAAAGAGAAGGGATTTGCTGAGGTGGGGCCTTCTTTTGGACAGTAGATGCCATTTTCTCTATGCTCTTGGACAAAAAGTAAGGGAGGTTTAGTTGCCTGCTTCTAGTAAAATGCATCAATAAACGGACATGGTAGGCATAAATTCGATTAAACCTCCCTTCACAAGTGAAATATTTCATTATGGCTTTCATAAGCGGAGCATAGCTGTCAAGAAGATATGAAAAAGGGAAGATAGCAGTGACAGCCTCTCTATGTTCAGGCTTGATGAAAGGTTTGTAATCCTCTAAGTCAAGATGAGCTTGTTTAAACCACTTTTCGCCATGATACGGGATTTTTGTGGCCTTGGACACATACCTTGGAGAAATTTTGAAATCAAGATCCGCCACTTGGAAGTGTTTTTCTTTGAATCTCAGGGCGCACAAGTGTGTTAATGGCGAAAAACTCTTGACTTCTTCTATCTTCTGGAAAAAATCAAGGCAGCCTACTTCATGGAAGTTGAAAAGTACAGATGGATGAGCATTAATCTCTTCTGTAGAGATGGGCTCATATCTTTTATGTGGCCCGCTCCTGCTGTCTTGCCTTGGAGGCATTTTAACCTGAATATACTTTGGAAAAGACAAACTGCCTTCACTGTGTGTAAAATGTCCTGCTGAAATCAAACTGTGTCACTTTACTGCTTTGACAGAGAGACAATGTGAGGTGGATGGCTTGCAACAAGTGTCTTTGTAATACACAACCTCCCGTTCTCTTGAGAAAAAGTCCTGTTCACCTTTAGAATACCTCTGTTAACATATTTCTCTGTAGGAAATAACACAGTGAAGAGAAGAGCAAATTGTTGTGTAAATTTCCTGTATACAGTGTTAAAAAATCACTCTTCTTGTGAATTTGTTAGAGGCCAATCAACACACCTGTATATGTGTCTTCAAGACAAAAATCAATCATTAAAACCCTGCTCTTCAGAAATGATCTTCCACTTTGGAAGTATCATAGTCAACAACTCTTCAAAATGATATAATATAGTGAAAAATAAAGGACAGACTGTATGAGGTAGGATGTATACAATGTCAAAGTTTCCCTGCTGGGTAATTTTTGGAAGTTAACAACACATCTTTGTATCTCTGTATCAAGGTAGAATTTCAATGATTAACAACCCTGCCTTGTATAAGTGTGCCAACAGTCCACTGATCTTGCATCTATTGCAATCCACCATAAATATGTTTAGATAGTCAATACACAGGACTGGAGCAAAAATGACAGGGTTTGAAAGATTCCAAAGCTTTAGGCAGAGGCTGTGTGAGTTTTCTCCTTTCAAAACAATCAATGGCCCCTTATGAATGTAGCCCTCTGGTTATGTTAGAAAAACCTTTGCTTGGATGGATAGCAACTTGTCAATAAGATTTGGACAACACAAGGCAGTCAACCAACAATACAGTGAATACTGTCTCCTTATGAGGAGCGCGAGCAGCCTTCCCTTGTAGCCTCAACTTGTGAACTTCTGCTTGATCAAGAACCCTTTCCCCTATTAAATCTCACTGTTCTCTATATGTGTGTTAACCCCACCAAACAGGATCATACACAGGCAAATTTAACCTTCAGTGTGTGCATACATCCAAACTCACTGTTTATGGAACAATGGTGACAGTCTTTGAAACAAGCTTTATAGTTTTAATAAGGGCTGTAGCAGCTTATTTCTTCCCATAATTTAAGCTCTTTGTTAAATATGTAAACTCTGTTTCTTTGTAAAAACAGCCTCTGTCCTATCTGAATACCAACCTGTGTTGAAATAAGCTTGAATGAACAAAAACAGTCGAGTTGAGAAACTCAGGAGTAAAACGCCCTTTCTGTAGTTTATGGACCTCACGTCTGTCTTTTGATGCTGTGAAAGTATAGGATCCTTGATCCTTTGATTAATTAATGTGAAATTATAATGCTCTTAGTTTCAAAACAAAGTATCTCTGTAGGTGTTTTTTGAATGACACTGTCAGCCTTTTATCACATTTCAACACTTCAAATAACCGTGTAGAAAGCACTGTTTTTTAGCTATAGTGACAGAGTTAGAAGGTTTTGAAAGCTTTGATACGAAACACCTGTAGTAGTTCAGCACACTGATCTCTTTATAGGTATTTCCAGCAGTGGACTTATCCTATAAACACAACTCCAAACTAGGGCATTTTTATAGTACAATCATTTTCCAGGTATGGTGATATATCAAATAAACTAGGACAAGCCACCCTTTAATTCGATCTTGACCTTGCTAGACAGCTTTCTTAGCATATATGTTTGATATATAAACAAGGTCTAACTCAGCAGCTTTGCTCTAACCCTTTCACTTCACACCACAGTTTCGATTTCAAACTTCCATGTTACTTAGCAATTGTTTTGGAACCGAGGGAGAAAAATGTGTGAAAATACCTCAAGATTTTATGAACAACCCTTGGGGAGGGCTGGAGCAGCACCGGAGGTCTTCAAAGTATGCGCGACACTCTTTCAGAAAAGAACGGCATGCAGTTTACCAATGGTAGCCCTATCGGGTAGGGCAATCGGGTTGTCGGGCGCCTTGTACAGGCGCGTCGCGCCACTGTACAGGTGCGTCGCGCATAAACTGACAGACATTGTAAACACGCTCCCAGGCGCGTCGCGCGGGTTTCCAGGCACGTCGCTCGGCCTTTAACAGTGCAAAACTCTGCAAATCGACCCGATTTTCTTGTTTCAATGCTGGGGAGGCATGGAACTTTGTTTGCAGTTTTGAAAATGGTAAACTCACCCTCGACCTTCACCCTTATGTCATTCCAAATTTTCCAACGGTCACTTGGTCTTTAAATGTAAAGTGACAATTTTGTTTGGCCTTTTTGCAGGGTTTAAACACCGAACTTCAGACTTTGACAAATAACTCAATAACTTCCACATCACCTCTGCCACTATTTTAAAGATGCTGGTGCTATTCCTGATGTAAGGTAACCCACTTTAACACTGTCAAGATAATGCTTAAAAACTGTTTTGTTTCTGAAGGACAGGGCTTGCCTTGTCAATTTGCTTTGACAGCCTCGGTGTTTGCATTGCTCCTTCAAACCTTTTTCCTACTGTAGATGTCAAACTTGCTAGTCTTCTCGGTTTTGATCATGGTCCTCTGTTTTGAAAAAGGCGCCTCCTTTCAACATACTTCTTTGCTTGTATCATTTATGAGATTTCTGTCCCTTTTTGAATAATAAGAAAACTGCACTTGTTTTAAAACTCCCAAAACACTGACACTCCATCAAAACCACTTCTTTGTCTATTCATAACTGGTATACTTATTTACAATGTTGAAACACAGTTACCATTTGCTTTGACTAGTGCATTGGTCTTTTTGTAAGAGAGACATTCCAAAGCTCAACTCTGTCCCCTGCTTTGACACTTTAGGTGAGATTTTAACAAAGAAAAATCATCCAAAATCTGTCAAAAGGCATTTGAAAGCTGTTTTATTACTTAACAGGAGATCGCCTGTGCTCTTCCAACTTGTATGATAATTTTTGCTTTCAGGCGATTTATGAGCTCCTTCTTTGATTGTAAGTGCCATATTTTGGCTGCATCCCTTCATACCACAATTCTCTGTTTACTTAGGCGCTCCTTTAGACTTTTGGTATGTGATAGTGGGGTAATGTTTGACCCTTTCTCTTAAGGAAACTGCCCCTTTTTGTATTAATGACCTGGTGTAAAGACCTTTTGCTTCCTTCCTTTGTCTCTTTCTACTGCATCTTAGACTAATCAGTCTTTAACAACATCCAATGCTTTGGCCATCTGCTCATAAATGGAGGAGGCTTTTCATCAGGTAAAGTATCTGAAGGTTGTTTGACAAATCTGTTTGACACAGATTTTCCCTGGATGTGATGGTAAGCAAACCACTTGAAAAACATCAATACTAGAACCTCTGTTTGCAATCATCACTGTGCTTCAGAAAAAACCTAGCCAAAATGTCACTGTCTCTCTACACTGCTCTGAGGGTGACTGAAATATCATTATTTGCTTTAGTCAACTTATGACAGATTTTTGAAAGATAATCTCTGTGACTATGGAGGTCAGCACCTTTTGAAAAACAAACAACTTTTCTTCTGCCTAGGTGATGACATGATCTGTCAGCATCTCTTCAATTTGGTCTTTGTGGGGAAAACAAGCTTCCTATGATTAGAATTGTTTTTACTCATGATATGCATTTCTAAAGTTTAACAATTCATATGATTTGAAACTTCAAATGACCTATATCAGACCAAACTCTGTTTTCCTTTGAACTTGCATATTTCAGACTCTATCCCTGTCATGATTATCACTCACATTCAGAAAACCTGGAGTTATTGCTTCACTGTTCAGTAAAAGGAAAACCTGGGTTTCTGCATTCCTTTAAGTCAATACTGGCCAGCGCCCTCTGCTTATAGATGAAGGAGGCACCCTAACCCTCTGCTTGTAAATGAAGGAGGTTCTGGGCCATGACAATTTACCAGTTTGCTGAGACAGTGGTGCCCTTTTCTTACTGTGATTTTCATGCTGGAAGGAAAACTGCAAGGTCTTGATGAGTGACTTTCTATTTTACAGACATATCTCAGGCTCATATTACATTTAGAAGAAGCTGCTCTTCTAACTGTAGATTCAAGCATTTCCTCCTGAGATGAAATTATATTTCCTGCCTTTGTAGAAACCATAAAACACTGTGAAACACCTAATAGTCAGCTTGAGATTGGGGTTTATGTAGTGCTGAGATCTAGAGGGTGTGAGTGGCGTGACTTAGAGCTGTTTGTCAATTTCATTTGCAAAGTGGGAGGTCAGTCATGGTAGGTCTGTAGCAGATGGAGGCTTTTTGGCTTTTTGATGATTGCCAAGGGTAAAATGTCTTAAAGCGCCACTTCCTAACATAGGGGAGACTTTTGAAATAGATTTGGATTTTCCTTTTAAAGCTGATGGGCAGACCAGTAGGGCTGAAGCTAGGTAGGATAGTAATAATGAGGTTTTTATTTCGACATGGGCGGACTGAAAAGTAGAAGGGCGAAAAAAGTTTTTAGGAGGGTTTTCTAGATGACATATTGACATAAGGAAATCAGTTTCTAGACAACTCAGTTGTAGATATAGTCATCACTAACATGTAAAAAATACTGATGGCTAACAGTGGCTCCATTTGGGGAGGGCAGCTCCTCGTCAGGAGGTGTCCAGAATTCAGATCTTTGGCTTATGAAGACCAGTGCCTTATCCATTGGCGCAAAATTTACCCTTCTCTTGATGTTATTTCTGAAAAATTGACAACATGATTAACATCAATGATACTTCTACCTACCCCACTATCTCTCCTAACATTCTTTCTTCTCTTTGGCGCGTTTGAACTAGCAGCCTTTTGACAATGCATATTTTTCTTTTTGCAAAATGAACCTATCTATTTCTACTCTTATATCTGCCGGGAGTTCAGATTAAACTGATGAACTCCTTCATTTCTCTACCTAAAACTAGATCGACTGTCAAGATTAAGCGGTTTGACAGGATTTTATTCTCTAGTCTAAAACATGAAATTCAAAAATGATCAAATCAGGATTAGGCAGTCTGATTTGTCATGCATTTGCGGCATAAAAGACAAGCTGCACACAAATGTTATTCTGCAATAAAAGGAAACTAGACAAGCGGGGCTAAGATGTACAATGTGTTTTTCATCCCTCGCTTCTCTCTTTGGTTTTGTTTTAGGCATGTGGAACCAGAATCTCTCCCTAATCTAAGCTCTGTGATAAGTCAATCTTACACAATGTTGACTATCTTTGCACTCACTAACTTATCAACATATAAATTTAAACATGCTCAGCTATGATTAGGCTAGATAGCTGAACAAGACATTGAAGTACTAGTAGCGGCATTTAGACTTGCTCGCTTTCTGAAAGACTGTTTTTTGGAACATGGGGCCTTTGTTCTATCTTCACTTGCCATCTTTTCTATTTTTACTGTTTTTGACTTTCCTATCTTTTACTGTTTTTGACTTTTCTATTTTTTCAATATTTCAAACAATGGTATGTATAATGACTGAAAGTGTTCTAAACTAAAAAATGGAGCTCCCGACAAAAATAGTGTTTTAATGTCCTGCCATTCACAGGACCCCCAAAAATTTCAGTCCCATCAGGTTCTTGCAAGAAGAAAGCATTGTTTCCACTGACTGAGCTGATGATGTAAGGCCCTTTCCATAAATTTTCAAACTTGCCATGTTTACCTTTGTTTTCTCTTCTAGAATCCCATTTTTAAAACTTTATCTCCAATTTGAAAATCATTTTCCTTAGTTCTTCTGTCAAAAATCTGTTTTATTTTGTCTTGTGCTAATTGAGCCCTTTGGTAAACTTCTTCTCTAGTTTTTTGTAAATGGATAGTCTGATTTACTCTCCTTTGTATGTCATTTTCTTCTATTTGGACTTCTTGTAATAGTTTCATTACCGGAACCCCTAAAGATGTTGGGAAAATGGCATCTATACCATAAACTAGTTGGTAAGGGGACATACCTATGGATTTCTTGGTAGTTAATCTATCAGCCCATAAGGCGTGTACTAGTTTCCCATGCCATGCTTTTTGATTTTGTTCAAGAATTTTTTTGATAATGTTGACTAGGCTTTTGTTAGAAGACTCGGCTAAACCATTACCTTGAGGGTAATAGGTTGTGGAATTCCCTAATGAAATATGGTACTTGTGACAGAAGTCTATCATTTTCTTGGAAGAGAAGGCAGCGGCGTTATCTGTAATGATTTTCCTAGGACAGCCAAATCTGGATAGGATATTGGTTTCTAGGAACGTGATGATGACTGAATCAGTGGCGTTCCGGGATGGTATGGCTTCTATCCATTTGGTAAAGTAATCAGTGGCTGTGAGGATCCATTTATGTTGAGCGGAGGAGGAAGGGTGAATTTCCCCAATGAAATCTAGACCCCATTGTTGGAAGGGTCCTTCAACTATGATGGGATGTAAGGGCAAAGGTAAAAGTTTTTTCTTGCCATCAAAAATTTGACATTTATGGCAGGTCATGACCAGTTTGTGAGTATCAGGGAACAAGGTAGGCCAATAATAACCGGCTCTAAGGATTTTGTTTGCAGTAGTTTTCCAGTAGAGATGACCTCCACATTCCCCTTCGTGCATTTCCCGCATAATTTTCTCTGCATCAGACTCAAGAAAACATTTAAGCAGCATACCAGTAGGATTTTTCCAATACAGAGAACTATCTATAATGCAAAACTTTAAAGATTTTTGTTTAAGGAATCTTGCTTTTGTTTTTGATAAAGTCGGAGGAGCATTCATATAAGTTAATACATAAAGAATGTCTGCATACCACGGTGAATCCAAAAATGTTTGATCGATAGGGGGAAGTGTGCACTCTTCCTGTTCTTCTAAGGCATCGAAAAAATTTATATCTAAAGCTTGGAGGTTGGTTTCAGCCATTAGTCTCGCAAGTCCTTGTCCTTTAACTAGTTTGGTAGGCCGGATTTCTAAGTCATACTCTAGGATGATAGTAATCCACTTTCCCCTTTTACCATTAGGATCTTGGTTCAGAATGTCCTTGACGACAGTATTAGGGACAAAAGCTATGACATGAGAATGCAAGATGTAAACTCGAAAATCCTTTAGTGCCTTTACCAATGCGAATGCCTATTTTTCCATGATGTTATATTTCAAGGGAGCATCTCTCAGGGATTTGCTAAAAAAGGCAATGGGTTGCTCTTGCCCAGCTGCATTTTTTTGCAACAACACCGCAGCTATTGTATGTTCTGAGGCAAATGAAAAAATGTAAAAATCTTTGGTGAAGTCAGGGCTTATCAATACTGGTGTTTCAGTTAAAGCCCTTTTAATTAGTTCAAAATATTTTTTGGCTTCTATAGTCCATTTAACCCCGACCTCCTTTCTTAACATATTTGTGATATCTTTCAGGAGCTCAGCAAGATTTGGGATGAATCTTCTCAAGACATTTATCTTGCCGATAAAGGACTGTAACTCCTTTATGTTTCTGGGGTGACTTATCTGTAAAATACCTTCGATTCTCTGGGGGTCTATTTTAATTCCTTCTTCCGAAATAATGTGACCTAGGAGTTTTCCTTCCTCTAGACCGAAAAGTGTTTTCTTGGCGTTCAGGGACAAACCATACTTTCTGCATTTGTTGAAGACTTTTCTTAAGTGTGATAGGTGTTCTTCATCTGATTTAGAATATACTGTTATATCGTCGAGATATATGACTATGAAAACACATATGTCTTCTGAGAAGGCTATGTCCATGGCTCTTTGAAATGTGGCGCTAGCATTCATCAGTCCAAAAGGCATTTTAACATACATAAAAGTGCCCCAAGGGGTGGTGAAAGCTGTCTTATGTTGATCGGTAGGATAAACCAATACTTGGTTATAACTAGAAAAACCATCAAGCAATGAGATTCTTTTAGCGCCTACTACCTTCTGAAGTATGTGGTCCATTTTGGGCAGAGGGTAGTTATATTTTAGACATGCCCTATTCAAGTTTCGGAAATCTATGCAGAGTCTGATTTCACCAGTGTTTTTCCTAACTGATACTAAATTTGAGACCCACTTAGAGTATCGGAGAGATACTATTATCCCGGCATCATACATCTTGTTAATTTCCTTTTCAACCAATGGTAATAATACTGGGTTTATCCTTCTTAACTTCTGTTTAAAAGGTTTTTGATTTTCTTTGAGGGGAATTTTATGTTGGATGATGCTGGTGTCATATGATTTCAAATCCTGGTACCCCCATGTAAACACATCTTTAAATTCTTTGAATAGATTTATGTACCTTTGTTTTATGTTAGGTGGGAGGGTTTTGGATAGTTTAATGGTTTTTGGCTCTTCTGGATTTCCTATGTTGTATTCCTCTATGTCATCCTCTGTAGATTCCATTTTAGGCTTTTTGGCCACATCATTAAAGTCAAACAATTCTTCTAAAGGTGCGAGCCCTCTAGGTATGGTGTTATTTTCGCAGTGTAAGACTTCGAGTTCCCTTTGGTCAATGTCTTCTTCTATCTCCCTGTCACATGGATGGTCTACCAGGTTTAGATTGGTCCACAAAGGTGGATTTAGCTCTTGGTCTTGACTTAGGTTGGGTTTCCTCTCTTCATCTCCTGAGTCTGTTTTGGTCATCTTGGAATATTTGCCAATGGTCAAGATTATCTGGTACAGTAGGGCGGTGTTTCACTTGAATGTCATATTGCTCACTCATACATGGTATTTGGCTATTGCTTGCAGCAAAGGCGAGCTCATTTTCCAGACTGTTTTGAATCCTAGGGATATAGGTGAGTTCATATTTTTCAAAAGTTTTAAGGATATCCAAAGCTGCATTCCTATATTCTCTCAGTCTTGGATTCTTTGCCGAATATTCACCTTTGATTTGCCTGATTACAATCTCAGAGTCTCCTTGGGATGATATTCTATTGGCGCGCAAGTCTCTAAGCATATGCAGACCGATGAGAAGGGCTTCATATTCCGCAATGTTATTAGTACATTGGAATTCTAATGTAAAATAATGACCTTCTTTAGTATTGTGTATCCAGATGCCTGCTCCTGAACCTGTCTTGCCACAAGAACCATCAAAGCTTATACTCCAAAGAGTTTCTTTTTCATACATGATACTAAGCTGCTTTTCTGGTTTCTTGGGACTTTGGTCATCAATTTCTTCATCCAGTAATGGTTTGGACATGTCTTCATTTTCTTTTATCTGCTTGTTTATACCACCTTCATTGTATAGGATAAAAGAATCTAAATTGGAATGAATGGAATAGATGGGGGTATTGTTTGGCTTATCTCTGTTGCTAACCATGTATTTCATGCGAGTCTCTCAGTATAACCTCCTAGTTTGGTTGAAAACTGGGATAGTAGCGAATGACATATCCATTTGAAGGCTACCTTGTATTTTGGCAGCCCATGCTCTTGATAATAGCATTCCATACTTGGGTGTGATGTCGGCCACTACTACATCCATGACTAAGTTTTTGGCTGGTAGTTGTGTTAGGGCAAAATCTAGATTTTTTATCAGACCTAAACATTTGACCTGACTTGAGTCGAAAGAATATAGGTTTTTGTAAGGTTGAGTCACTTCTAGTTCTAGGTTTTCCATGACTGCTTTAGGCATGAGGTTATGGGAAGCACCAGAATCTAACATGGCATTATGTAATATTTTGTCCCGTATGTTTAAGCTTAAATAGAAAGGAGAAATAGTTCCTTCTTGATATTCACCTTCTACTTTAGG